>CM053276.1:98524523-98762523 GCA_028583415.1 Protea cynaroides | reverse complement strand
CTGTTATTTGGATTTGCGGTTGGGGCTGATGCTTAAGATGATAAGATTGAGTTTCTCCTCTCTGAAGTTAAGGGAAAAGACATTACATAGCTTATTGCATCTGGAAGGGAGAAGTTGGCTTCAGTTCCTGCTGGTGGAGGTGGTGCCATTGCCGTAGCTGCTACAGGTGGTGGAGGCGGTGCTGCTGCACCTGCTGCAGAAGAACCAAAGATAGAAGAGAAAGTTGAAGAGAGAGGAGCCTGATGATGTAAGCATTTGCATTAAATCCATTCCGAATCAGAATTGTATGCAACCTCTAATGCATTGGATGCCACTTTGGATCCTAATACCTCTTAGGATTACAAGGACCATGACTCCAACTTAACTAACTAATAAAGTGAATCTCATGTTATTAACTCCTATCTTTATTTTAGGCCCTTTAAGGTAGCTTATTACAAATAAAGCCCTTCGGGCTAGAGGGCCATATAAGTGTAAACTGAACCAAAATTTATTTCTAAATTAATCCTACTGCTGTGATTTTACTGCATCATCCTGGCTTGTCTAGGATAGTTTTTCTGGCATTGCTTGTGAAAAACCTGCTGAAATGACCTTGCATCCAAAATGTCTTCCTTGCTGTGTATTCTTATCCATCTTCCTATATTAGGTTTAAAACCTGCCTCACTCGAGCAGCTCTACCTTCCTAGAATTTTTGTTTCTTTATGTTTAGAATATCGATGAACCCTTTCTATTTGTTTATTGTGTCCTGATGTTCTTTTTATTTTTCATTGTTACAGGACATGGGCTTCAGTCTTTTCGACTAAGGGATTTGCTGCTGGTATTAATATGATGAAACCTTTTCTTTTTATGTTAAAACTAGTGAATTTTAGAAAATTTTGGATATGCATGGTGTAAGCATAGGTGTGTGATTCCGTTAGAATCTTTATGATTTTATTTTATTATATGGCTTTTTAGAGGACGCATAAATATGCACTTTCAATTTAATTTGGATTAATGGAGCAATAATTGTGTTAACCTAAATTGTTTTCAAAGCAGTTGAGAAAAATATCAGTACATGCTGTTAATCTAGGGGGCTGAGGTAGGGCGCATGAATAATTGGGAGAACAGTATATTTAGTGATGAATACTGTATGGAGTCAACTATCTTTTGTAACACAATACTCAATTGGGATATGATCTGGCCGGACTAGCACTTGATATAGGCTCTAGCCTGGCCGTGGATTTGGGTTTAACAGCAGGCCTAAGGCTACCCAAGGTATGAACTGGTTAGGGCCCTGTGCCTGTTGGGGTTTCTAAATTGTGTTATGTAGCTGGTATATGTATCCATTCCCTTGTTTCCTTCATGTGCAAGCTTACAAAGTTGGTTAGTCTACTCATTTTTTTATACTGAAGTAATTACTGTTTAATATTACTTTTAAATCGACACTTCGTCTTGTCATCATGAAAGTACATATTATTTCATTATGATTATAAACACTGGAGAGGCATGCTGGACTCATGTGGGCTGGAACAAAGAATGCCTACCCTCATATTGAACTACTCACAAGGGGTAAAAGGTCTCTAGATATTTTCTATCACCCTGATCTTGTTCCACCCTGTACTAGGTCTCTGTAGTTGACACTTGACTGCTATTTGGGGGCTAAATTTTGCTCACAAAAAGTCTTCAGATTCACCAACTCAATGTCAAGTTCTAGGTCAAATGTTGTTCTCTTGTAGGAAATTGTGTTGGAAATAAAACCAATTCTATCTTTGGAAAATCAAACTTGAGAATACAATAAAATGTGGGCCATATAACAGATTGGAGCAGTAAAATTTGATAGGAGGCCAATTCAGGGGCTATTCCACACCTAGTACTTAAGATTTGCCATAACAATCTTTTTTATAGTCAAAATGGAGCCTGATACAGAATGCATAAACGAAATTTAAAATGTAAAGACAAAAGCTTTCGTGGAAATCGACAAGGTTCGGATCTGTTCCTGTACTTTCAGCTGTTGAACCATAAAAAATTCGTCACACTATTGTTTGGTTTGATTGGAATAAAGAAACTGTGTACACCTACTCTTGAATTTAGGTGCCAACAAAGTTTTTGTGAGGTAATTATATATTTGCTGGTGTGCTAGGTTTGGCACATCTGGGTATGGAACAGATTCAAGTTTCAGTCCTCAAGGTGCCATTGTTGCTGTTCCTGTACTTTTATTTCTCCTTTTGTTATTCCCAAAGATGTGAGTGCTTTCCAATTCCTTTGATCTCTTCCTCAGTTGTAAATGTCTTCCCAGATCCAACATTATGCTTGATGCTTTTCTGCCCCTTTGTTAATACATCAGACCAACCAGCAGTTGCTTCATAGGGTCATAGGTACCATTACTGAGAATGATTACTAGCTGTGTACTGCAAGTTGTACAGTTTGAAGGGATTTCCTAAAAGAGTTTATCAACTATTGGATTGTCAAGACTACAAAAACAATTTGGTGACGAGGGTGATTCAGAACAAACAAATAGGGTGTGAGTTGAATGCAAAATTCTCTTCCTTACTCCATTTATTAAAAAGATTCAAAATCTGAGATGGTTTCTAGACCATGGTTTTAGGAATCGATATTGGATTGATCAATACGTATCGATTTCCATCATGGCCGATCCTGATCCGATACCTAATTCTTTCCTCCTCTTTTTTTTTTATTTTTTTTATTTTTTTATTTACATTCTAATCAGTATTGGCCACATGCCAACATGCCATTGGAGTCATTCCCGATCTGAATCAGTTTTGATGTTTCGGATCCTGCCAATGCTGTGTCCGATAACTGGAACTAAAACCATGGCAGGCTGATGCCTTGTCACAGTGATATTAAATCAATCACCTTAAGGAAATCAGGTTTTGGGTGTAATCGAAGAAGGAATATGGTAAAGATTAATGCTTATTAATGTCTGGTACCCGGGAATCTATCCAAATGACAATATAATATCTAGTTCCTACTCCCCCCATAAACCCATTTTCAATGTTTCACCATACCCTCGAAGCATGCCTTCCTGGCTTGAAATGAAGGAAATAGACCAGCTGGGGAAGTATTTTACTTCTAAAAACCTCAATTTAAATGGAATTTGTTGTATAGGAGTGCTGATCCTGACCATTGAGAATGCATCGAAACACATGATCGATGTACTCTCATCGGACAGAATCTATAGTGCTACACTGAAGCGCTATAGACGATCTTTTTTCCAACTCCCTTATTATTACAATTGATAATTATATGGCATTTCCATTTGGTTCAAAATCTGTAAATGTATTGGTTTGAGTGCAATCCATTTTTTCTGCGTGCAGATACAAATCTCAATGGTGACAACTTTAGACCAACTTTATTTCAACTATTTTCCTTTGGAACTCAGTCATTTTAGCATTAAATGAGAAGAAGTAAAAAATAAAAAAAATAAAAAAAATAAAAAAAGAAAAAGAAAAAGAAAAGAATGTCAATTATCTAATTATGGAATTTGTTTCATAAGTAGTAGAAAAAGAAACATATAATTTTTTTGTAACCTAGGTTAACCCCTATTCTATGGCTAACGCAAATTGGATCCTTCCATTCCAATGATTGTTTTAATGGACAACTCAAGAGGAGTTAGAAATTAAGAATATGATCAAGTGTACAAGTTTAGACTACCATCTAAACCCTTATCTCTAGCTTTTCTAGTCAGTAGATGAGCTCGATAAATAAACTTTCTATTAATGTAAGGCAAAGGGTTATTATATACGTAACCGTTTACCCAAAAAAAAAATTATATGCACGACCATACATGTACACGTTTTGCATATAGACATCATTTCATAATAAATTCCTTTATGCAATACAAAAAAATACCCTTATAGAATGTGAGGCAAGATGAGTCAATGGAGCAAGGAATTATCAAGGCACGGGAGTTGTGATTCCACAAAATTAGAGATTTGGTCCCCTTTGTTTGTGTCTACGATCACTCCCTGGTTAATTGAGTTATGTAATCTTGATTTCAGGCGCAACGTGTATTATAATGAATAGTTTTCTTTTTTTTCACCAATTAAAAAATAAAAAAGGGGGGAAAGAGAATGTCACGTATGCATTTTATAACAATTTTCAAAATAATTTCCATGAAAAATCATCGTTGGAGGAACCGAATCCTCTCCTCCATGGCTCCCCGGCTCTCATCCCATCCAACCGTTGGAGGGGGTTGGAGTTTGAGCCGGCTCACCCCTCCAACAATTGAATGAGGTGGGAGCCGGAGAGCCGTGGAGGAGAGGATTTGGATGCTCGGTTGGAATGTTATGAGAGTGGGTTTTTGTCCGATTAAAAACATGATTTGATCAAGGACATATAAGATTATCATGACATTTTTGAAAGCTTTAATAATTCCATTTGGAAATATTACAGGCCTCCGCACAAAACACGCATCATAGGCGGCCCGGGAGGGTGGTCTGATTAAATCGGGGATGGGGGTCTCAATTTTGGGACCGAGTCGGTAGTTCCGATCGAGCTGACCTCAATTAACCTGAAACCAACTTGGACCGAATTGTTATTGGATATCTTTGGGTTGAGGTATAACAACATATCTTACTGGTCCAGTTTTTGTCCTGGTTACCTTGAAACTGACCGATGAATCCAAACCAAATCGATTTAGACCGAATATTAAAACATAGCTATTTTCACTGCTTTACCCTGCTAGATAGCTTTATCAGATTTCTTCCTAAGTTTTCAACATGAATCGACCCGATAATTTTGCCGCGGCAGCCCATCCAATCCAAACCTCTTAATAGGCATGTTGCCGTGAGGACCTGTAAAACCAGACCCCGATTTGATCCGGACACCCCTGGTCGTATTATTGCCATGCCGGATTTAAAAGAAAAATTATTAGCATCTATCCGTTTTAAATCCGTATTTATCGGTACGCGCGTCAAAATGGAAAGAGAATCAGAGAGAGTGGAGGATTCTACTTTCCAGTTTCAAGTTTCAACTTAGAGACTTGGAAGGCAAGTCTTTTTAAAAAAACCCTACTAACGGACGGTTCATCTTTTCAGTTTCAAGTTTCAACTGAGAGACTTGGAAGACAAGTCTTTTTAAAACCCTAACGGTTCATCATCATTATCATCATCAGCTCTCATATCAAATTTCTGCTTTGGAAGACAAATCGATTGGAAGTTCATTGGCGAGCTCTCTCTTCATTGCTGTTCTGCATTTCTGCAAAATTTTTCTAAGATGGAATGGACTAGAGAAGACGAACTTCAACTGGTTCAACAAGTCATCGCGGACGAAAGAGATGTTCTTCTTGGTCGTTATCGGAGAGTAAAAAATGCCAATGACATCGAAGCCTATGTCAAATCATTGCGTCTCAAACTCGGAGACAGCAGGTACGTTGTGTTCCTTGAGGCCATGAACGATTTTAGAATCCGAAGGTTCAATCGTGCAGGTATCATATCCAGGATGAGACAAGTATTGAAAGAGCATCCAGACCTAATGGATGGCTTCATGGAACTTCTTCCTGATGAGTACGGACCAACCACGAATTTTTTGAGCAACTCAAAGGAGCTTCTGGTTCGTACTGAAGATGATTCTGTGTACAGAACGTTCTTGACGATTCTAAATAATTACTGTTTGGAATCGAAATCCAAGTCTGAGGTTTACAGAGAGTTGGCTTCTATGTCCTTTTTTCGTGATCACCCTGATATGCTGGCGGAGTTGAAAGTTTTCTTTAAAGTTGATCTTTTGAAAAAAGAGAGGAAAAAATATAGAAAAATCTTGTTTAGTTGCGAAGATGACATGTTTGAATTGGATATGTTGTTAGAATCGTTCAAGCAAACTGTTAATTGTGTAGAAGAATTGTTGGAGAAATTCAATGATGGTACAATTGATCCACACGATCCCATTCGTCTTGAGGACCATTTTTCTAGTCGAAATCTAAGCTGCGTCAGATATATTTATGGTAAGAGTGGGCTGGAGGTTATCGGTTTGATGCAAACGAATGCAATTCAAGCGTTGCCGGTTATATTGATGCGCTTGAAGCAGAAACAAGAGGAGGCGACGAGATTCCGTGCTGAATGTAATAAGGTTTGGGCTGAATCTTTTGCCAAGTACCATCGGAAAACGCTTGGTTATTTTCAAGACTGACTTGTTGAATGAGAAGGAATAAAAACAATGACTGCCAGGGGAAGGTCTTCTTGCCATGTTCAGCTGTTAGAGCCGTGGAGGAGAGGATTTGGACGCTGGACCTTGCACTGTGTCTTGCAATACTGTAGGCTCACCCTTTTGTAAAAAAATGCTTCTCTGCAACCATATATTCAATTTTTGAAGCTTCCAATGCATGCTTGAATGTTGAAGAATTTCTACCTCCATCTTTGTCCACTCCAAGGCTCCAATTCCATGATCCTCCAAGATATTTAAACAGATCAACCAAACCATAAAGAAAAGGTCCTCTATGATAGCAAGTCTTGTCAGAAGCAATACTGACATCTGCATGAATCCATTTCTTCTTTCCATCCATATTGCTGCATGGAACCTGCCACAAATAGTTACACAAATAAACAACCAAACTTGAATACAGGAATGAAATTATATTTTCTTGTTTAAGAAGAAGAAATGAAGTAGTTAAACTTGCCAGTTATTTGAGGTAAAACATGTCAAGTTTGCATACACAACAAACCAATATCCAGAGTTAAAAGTAAGTTATATCATTAGTAACGGAATTCTAACAACTGTAGAGTTTCCTTTTAGAAAATAAGCAGGAAGGAGTAAGGGAAAAAACGAGGAATGGAAATAGTAAATTTTCTCAGCCTCTCAAGTGCCTTCAGTACTACTGGTTTTTGAAGAACAATAAACCTAATATGTATGCAAATGATTGAGCCACCAACTGATTCAATTTAACCTTCCCCTTTCAAGACACCAAACTGATATCAGCCTCTAGTCCTGTTTCAGTCTTGCATCTTGATTCCTAGGAAAATTCTTTTGGGTTAGATTTGGACTGCTGAAACCCATCAGCTAGCCCTATAATGGAGAGAGTTGAGACAATTAAAAGGGGTACATATTTGGAATCAGAAGCAAAAAAAGAACACAGTTCAGGTGATCTTCATCCCTCATAAGTACTATGATTTTAATCTAGACACCAAAAATAAAATTGCACCTTAATATTCTTTGGGGCTTTTTTTTTTTTTTTTTCCCTATGCTTTACTCCAAGGTATGCCTTACAGCACACAGCCCAAACACCTTAAGAACACTGCCACTATGTCAATAAGCCAAAACTAAGTACTTAATGATTTCCTAAATGAAATGTACAATAAAGAAAAATATAGGACATGGTAATAAAATTCATATGCAAAAGAATAAAAATGTAATGCACCACCATCACATTAGACGCTCTAATTAACTTTGAAGCTATTTTTTTCCTGATCTAAGCTTTTCATACCAAGTTGCCAACTTTAGTCAGTTGTGTATACATGGATTCTCCACTACAGCTCCATTTGTTTTGGCATAAAATAGATGAAAATAAAAATTTTATGGTAAAAAAGGTTTTGCACTGTTTGTTTTGCATTTTGTAAAATTTGTATTCCTGGAAAATTTTCAAAAAATCCTCTGTAAATTTTCCTCCTGACTTGCCCATATAATATTCCTGGTAAAACTTGTCCAACATTTGCTCGATATTTTTTAGCTCATGAGTTTTGACAATGGTCCTGTGGAGTCCGTGACAAAAATCAACCTCCTAGATCTGCAATCTCCTAACTAGCGATTCCATCTGCAACTGGGATGAAGAAGAGGCACCATTTCTACTTCGTCTTCATCTCTCCATATTTGCTTGGGTGATCGTTAGGCTAATTTTTAGGGTTATTTCTTGAACTAAGTAATCCTGATCTCGGTTTCGATTGGGAGATCCTCGTAAGATCTCCATTATCTCTCTCTCTCTCTCTCTCTCTCTCTGCCATGCAAATGCAAAACAGAGTTCATTCTGTTGTTCCTCACTTCTCATCCACGCAAATGCAATACAAATTTTGGTCTGTTGTTCCTCACCTATCATCTGTGGATTTTAGATTGTACCAAAACAGAGATGAGATTGTTATGCAAGAAGAGTCATTGGCGAGATCAAACAACATAGGTGAAGCTTCAAGATCTGGAAAAGAACTGCATCGATCAAGGATAAGCCAAGCTCAGGTATGCCTATAAATCCTATTTATTTCAGTAGAGCAATCCATACTCCATAGTGAACAGATTCAGAGGTTTGGGAATCATGAACCATGTGAAGATGGTCAAGGTTATGCTCTTTTCTAGATCATTGTACATATGGAAGTGACTGATAAGTGTGATCTCACTGAATATGATTCAAATTGCAGGGTTGATGTTTCAGATTTGGAAGGAGTTTGGGACAACTAAGGAAGACTTTTGTTGCTTCTATTGGAAGTTGGAAGTTGGAACACTACAGACTTCATGAGGTAATCATTTTCCTTATTTATGTTCTTCATATTTACTGCATTTATGTTAGTTGTATGGTTTGATCTACTACACTTCCAAATTTGTCATTGATGGAGACAAGAGTCATAGGCATCCTATCTCACCAATACCGGTGACCACTACTTAATTTTGGCAGGGCCTGTTCTTTTCCTTTTACAGGACAAATTGTTTTTTATGGTCCTGAATTTTCATCCACAAATTACACCTTGGAAATGCTATCGTGGAGAAAAAAAAAATAGAATACAAAATGGTCCAAAAATATCAGAGAACAATAAATGTGTTTAATCTTGTAATCCCTGTTAAAATCACAGAAGACTACATTGTATTATATTGAGTTACAGAGTTTCAGTGTTCTCCTTATATACTTGGACCTCAAAAGTTCCTAAACTACATTAAACTATTATAAGCTATTTCTAACAGGACTAACAGGACGCGTCACCATAGTGACGTGTAACAATCCCAGCCACCTACCCTTCACAAAACCCATCCACCATACCTACAGGCACCCAGCCACTAGACCTGTTCAAAAGAGCCAACAATAAGATGAACACCAAGTAAGAAGCAATCGGTATTTAATACTTGAAAGACAGTAGAAAATGATTGTCTTCTAAGATTAACATATTCTTATTAAAGGAGAAAAGGACATTAATGTTGGAACCACAGTGTGTGTCTCTTTGCACTTTCGGAAATATAATGGAGCCTGGAACCCATAAGGACAATGGTTTAAATTATAGAAATTAATTATCTTTATACAATGCTTTGGGGGAAATCATTTCAACAGAGTTCCTCTACGTCCTTCTCATGTGGAATCCTACCAAGGCAACAATTATCAAATTGAGAAAACAGAGTGAAGGGATATGATTCATTATTTTTGGAAATTTTGAATATTACAAGAGCTGAGGACTGTTCTGAGATGATAAATCATGACATCTTGAGAAGAGATTTTGAATGGCAAAAAGCACAGGAAACATTGAGTGAGTGAAAAATTAGTACCATCAAAACATTCGTCTATTTGCTTCATAGAACCCAACACCATCAAATGGCTTGTCCATTATGATTCATTAAATTCCCGTGTACTGAATCTGACATTTGTGGCTTGCAAGATACAATTATTTTAATAGTTGGTTGTATTATCCATTAGATTCACCTATTTAAGGAGTGCAAATACCCCCAAAAAATCATCATACTTGCTGATACTTTCACAATATTGCAAAAATGCTGAGGTTCTTAGTGGAAAAAGGTTTGGCATTCAACAGTTGCTTTATAAATTCCTCTTTCCTCCTACCCCTAGCTGACTATCACTGAAACAGAAACAAAAAGCTCTGTACCCTTTTTACTGTAACTTTTTCAAACTAGTTTTATTTACTACTTAGCTGTGGAAGAGTAAATTGAAGTTCAACAAATAGACAGAGTAAATAACAAGTGTCTCACCACTAGTATATTCAGAAATTGTTGTTTCCAAACTGAGAGCAAATTGTTGTTTCCAAACTTGGGTCAAATTAAATTGACCCAAGTTGAACCATCAAGGAGGTTAATGCTGTGGTGGTGGTGATTTTCCCAGTGAACCACTTTAACCAGCTGTTCCTTTCCAGATTTTAAGACCACAGTTTCTACCTGGCTGGAAGACTCCATTCCAACAGGAGACAAAATGGTAACCTTTTTCCTGTATGTGCTTCTCTAGGTAGGTGTGTCTCTTACCAAAGATCATGCCCATTTGCAATATTTATAATTTTTTTTTTTAAATCTGTTTTGTTTCTGTATGGGATCTTCCTATGAACCTTTTCAATTTAATATCTGATAGCCAACAAAAAGTAGTAGCTGCCTATTCCTTGAATTTGAAAACTGTTCTGAAAAATATCTTGACTGCTTAACTACCAGCCACAGATCTTTGCCTACAATCAGGAGATCTTCAGTCCGTATCCTCGTGATTGTAATCATCAAGGCAAGAATATTTGCTGCCTTACTGGTTTCCAAGAAGTGCTATTTGCCTTGTTGAGGTACTGTGAACAGATGAAATGAACCTGAGTTTCCTTTATGTGCTCAAATCATGAGCTGTATAGTGAACATGAGTAGTTGATGCCTGTTGTGCATTTAAATGTAATTTCCTTTCTGACTTGGGTAGCAAGGGTATGACCCAGATGGATACAGGATTTTTTTTTTAAAACTTATTCTTATACCAATGGTTGAAATTTATAGCCCTCTATGCTTGCTAATATCTATGCTGTACTAATTTATTACATTGAAGTTTCTGGGGCTCAAACTTGGTGCTGTGAAATGTTAATGTACTAACTCATTGCTGAAAGTTATGATTCCTGAAACTGTTGACAGGCCTTTTCAACCTAAAAATACCATTAGGATTTGAAAAGGCAATCATGGGCTCAACTATACCTATTTTCATAGGTACAAACATAAACGAAGTAGAAGAATACTAAGAGTCCAACATGTGTTGGAATTTTTCTAATTAATTTTGGACTTTGTAAAGTATTTCATAAATAATTATGTGATCAGTTCTTCTGTTTATGAGTATAAATTTTGGGGGACTTCATTATTAACTGGAACTCCATTATCCAAATCGTAAAACTGAAACAAAAATCTGCTTCTACATATGGCACTCTTTCTTTGGCAGGGATTGGTATATCCATCAGGACCCTCACCCTAAATGTCCTCTGTATCTCTTCCTCTGGGGATCCGTAGCTTTTGTATGCTCTTTCTCTTGCTTTTGATTTGCTTATTTTAGTTGCTGTTTTAATTGAAATAGGTTTCCAAAACTTTTATTGTGATTCAATTTTCAGTTTATGTTTGAATCAGTCTGTTGGCTATCAATCTTTGTGCTGGGCTCCAGGTTCATTAGAATACATAAGACATAAGACATGCTGACATGAGACATGCTGACTCTGTCTATTAGAAATATTACACTGTGTAGATGTATTACACTGTGTAGAATACATGAGAATGAGACATGCTGACTCAGCCCCGTTTGAAATATTACAGTGTGTAGAATGCATGAGACATGCTGACTCTGTCTATTAGTGCTTATTAAAGTCAATGCCTTTGTTTTAAATCCTGTACATATTTTGTCTATCTGTTTTGACCGTTTGTTGGTTAACATCTATCCTGTACATTTGAGTCTCAATGATTATCATGGAATGTTATTATCATGATTTGAATGGTCTAGATCATTGAGTTGGTAAAGCCTTATAAATTGATTGGGGGCTGTTCACCATTATGTGCGATGAACTTTAGATCTCTCATTTTCTCTCTTCTTTTTTTTGCATTCCCCCTTCCCATTCTTTTCCATTTTCTCATAGTATTCTATCTAGTCTCTAGTACAGAGATAAAATACCAAATATTGGAAAAGCAAAATTGTAACCCAATACAAAAAAGAGTGAAATAGCTGTCACAATTGATATGAGTCAACTAAAACCTTGAGTCTTATTATCCTCTATTAACACAAGGAGAGGAATCTGCTTCTGCCTTTTCAGATAGACTCTACAAAGAGGTGATGAAGATAGATGACATCGATTCTGAAATGGTGGATGATGTATTCGGGGTCTTGAATGACAGACAAGTTGGTTATGGCCTTTCTCTCCAGGCATGAAAATTAATGTCAAAAGTATCAAATAGAATAAACGTGAGTATTCTTTGATTGCGATAAACTGATTGGGTCATTCCTTTCCTTGTGCCCTTGTGTAATGATACCCACCAATGACGTTTCTACTATTATTATTTCAAATAAATTCATTTTATATAGATGTGTGGTGTCCCCTTACCATCCAACTGTTTGGGTCGGTCTAGTAGGCATGCTAGGTGGCAGAAATTGTGCTACTAGACCTTCATCTTTTTGCTTCTTCATTTTAGTAGAGGTTTCAAATTCTGAAAATGATTGGATTTCTTGTTTTCCGGTTGCTCCTTGATTTTTCTTTGGACAATATATGCAATTCCTGTTTGTTCTTTTACAGCATGCATTCCAATATATATATATATATATATATATATATATATATATATATATATATATATATATATATATATATTATACATTCTTTTTTTTTTTTGTGAGTTATTTCACAAAAATCCTATCCTATTGTGCTTTGTGATTGAAAAATTAATAGGTTATCACCACTCACCCTTGCAAATCAATATTGTGATAAATAGA
Organism: Protea cynaroides; assembly: GCA_028583415.1. NCBI lineage: Eukaryota > Viridiplantae > Streptophyta > Magnoliopsida > Proteales > Proteaceae > Protea > Protea cynaroides. The sequence continues at coordinate 98,749,919 of CM053276.1, read as the reverse complement.
ATTACAGCTTATGCACTAGTTTAATTTTTTTTATCTTTGTTATGATTCTCTTGCTTTCAAGACCTTGAGAAGAAGATAAAGGAGAGAGCCAAGTGGTTGACGAGAGGAGGAAGCATATGATCAAATTGAAGATCAAGACCAAGAAAGTTGTTGAGAAGAAGTTTGGTTCCCAATTAGACATTCTTGTTCCAGTTGAATATAAGTGTTCGATTTTTTTTTTTTTTGGAGAATTTATTTGGTGTCATAATATCTGCTTGTTCTTTTTTGGGTAAATTTGGAGTTGGGATGGGGAATTGTCCAGTTGGTTTTGTTCAATGTACTTGTATCTTTGCATCCTTAAATTTTGTGGAGACCACAATATGATAATTGTGCAATCAAAACATTATTAATGGTGAATATACCCTACCTTGGATACATTGCCTAGGCAATCAATGATCAATTAATATCTTGTCTGCTTATCATTATCTCTTATGCTTGTAGGCTTATTGCTCATGGTTTAAAGTTCACAGTATCAGAACGGGTATTGGCCACTCTAGGAATCGATACGGGATCGGATACTTCTAGGTCGTATCAATTTTTATCGGTCTGGTATGCTGAGTCAGCATACCTTTTTGCTCTGGAATCTGGATACATAAATCAAATAGTCGTTCTTGCACCTAAATCTGTATTGGTCGAGTATTGGAACCATAGTGTGTGTCTCTTTACACTTTCGGAAATATAATGGAGCCTGGAACCCATTAGGACAACAGTTTAAATTATGGAAATTAAATATCTTTATACAATGCTTTTGGGGGAGATCATTTCAAAATGGAGTTCCTCTATTTCCTTCTCGGACTCCTACCAAGGCAACAATTATCAAATTGAGAAAACAGAGTGAAGGGATATGATTCCATGTGGACGTCCTTGCATTGGAACGGGCTCATCTGTAACACGTCCTTCTCAACAAGCCCTGCAACTTCACTTGCTTAGGTTAATATTTTCAATATTTTTCTCACCTCTTCTGGTAACATAATCATTATATTGTCTTCGGGTTTTTTTATTGCCCATTAAATCTCTGTTTGTTCTTCTGTGATTCTTCAATAAGATGTCGTAGAGGCTCTTTAATTCATTGTGTTATATTATGTACTTATAGATTGTGCTATATTCATTGGCTCTTTAATCTAATTTTATTTCTTTACAGTATTAGATTCTGTAACTCTTCTGTATCTGTATTCCAGATTGGCCTTACTTGCCAAAATTACTCGTTAGAAATAAAATTTGTTCGAGAGATCTCTATCATTGTAATTCTGTAAAACTGCGATAGCCCATTGAAATTGATCATGTTTCGTGTTAATTATCAAGATATGCTGCAAGATTATATGCTTCCTTAACTTTTGGGTTCTATATGTACGTTGCTGGTTCCTTTTATTGGTAGGGGTGAATGGATTTGGGAACTGTCTTCTACGGAATGTTTCACTATTTTATCCTTTTAGAATTCATTGCATTTTCATGGCTCGAGATTGCCTTTTGTTGAGTGGACTTGACTTAAGTAGCTACTATTGGAAATTAATTTCTTTTCCTTATGGAAGTGGGCTTTTGTGCTGTTCTGGTGGGTTCAGGGGTTGAAGGATGCACTTTAAATGCTTACGATCACCTTTGCTACACAGGAATGCAGCAGAGGATTTTTTCCAGGTTCAAGGGTAAGGGATACATGTGTCTCATTGATGGCAACATGAGTGTGTGTGTTTATATGTGAGAGAGAGAGAGAGAGAGAGAGAGAGAGAGAGAGAGAGAGAGAGAGAGAGAGAGAGAGAGAGGAATCTTAACTCAAGTTCAAAACTATGGCCTTAGCTTCAGTGAAGATCTTAGTAGTTCATTATCTCATGGGAATCTCTTGGATTCATACCTTTAGTTTCAGAGTTTGCAGAGAGTTGATTTGAGATATTGTGATGTGTATACAAAACCTAGTGGATCTCCGATCTCTCTTGTTCTTTTATTTTGTTCTGTTTTGCTTGATGTTTTCTTATCAATGAAATTGTGGAGTATTTCATCAATCACTATACAATAAGAAAATATGGTGATTGGTCACCCCATAGGCTGTGAATAACATATCTTCCTTTCCCCTTTGTATGTTGCTGTTGGTTGATTACTGGCAGGGCAGCACCACACCACCCTAATCCAAAACCAGAAGTGAAGGCGAAGAGAGATGCTGCGAAGAAAACCAAGCAAGCTCGAGGTCAAGATTGAAGACAAAGAAGAACTAGAGGAAGCCCGCAAGCGCCTCGCTGCTAACTCCACCGCCACGGGCGCCACCGCCCTCCTCGATCACCTAGACCGCAACAAAGATCCCTCCACCAAAGCCCACCGCATCGGCCTCTCTACCTAACACCAACATCTACACCATCACCACCATTCCCCCCCTCCCAAACCCTTCAATCAGTGGGGAGGGCTCGGACTCGGTAGAATTCATGTGCTTGGGTGGGTTTAGAAATGTGAGAACAGTGTTTGATTGGAAACAGTTGAAGTTGGAATTGGATGAGACCCAGTACGATTTTGGGACGAGTTACGAGATTGAGTGCGAGAGCGATGGTCCTGAAGGTGTCAAGAAGTTGCTTGAAGGGTTCTTGATGGATAATGGGATAAGCAGGGAAGCTGCCATGGTGAATAAAGCAATGGTATATTGTTAAATTTCGGATTGTTCTTTCTCTGATTCTTGTTTGATTTTGGTATCCCATAAAAATTCCTATTTTTCCCATAGTGGTGATGAATTTTTTGTTTGTTTACTTACCAAGGAGAAAAATGTTGTTCATTTGATGGAATTTACATTATGTTTGGCAATAATTAGTTTACTCTTGGTATGTTTTGTGCCTCTTCTAATTTGAGAGCTCCGCAAGGAGCTTAATTCCAAGTCCATTCAGATACCTTCCATGTTGGGGGGAGAAATATTGAGAATCTTGAGCTGGTTTTACTTCATTTCTTCTGTCTTTAAACATAGTGGATGTGTTTCTTGTCAAAAGAAAACACAAATGTGTTATTATCTTTGGCTATACACTCATTTATATGGCTTGTTAAATCGGCAAAGAAAATTAAACCTTTGAAGTCGTTTTATTGAGGTTTTATGTTATCTCCTTGTAATGAAAACCAGAAATTGAACTTTTTGTTAGAATCTTCATTTAAACTACATGTTGGAATGGTGCAGAGAAGTTATCTTCCTGTTTGAAGTGAGTTAAATAAACTTCGTAGGTATATCATCTTAATGTGTGTGTGCTATATCTGCATTGTTGTTGGAGGTGTTTATAGTGCAACCGTATATGTGGTCGTTTCTTCAGTCTTCACCAAATGGTTCAAGTGCTTCACTTTGTTCTAAGCCCCTGAGTTTTCTTCAGTGGCTTAAATTCACATTTCCTTCAGGAAGCTGAGCTTTAGTGATAGAGGTGAACCCTTGGTGGTGCTTTGGTATATTTTTTCCAGACAGCAGGGGGCCCTGAACAGCTTCATTGACTTGGAGAATACCAGGGCTTCAGCATCTTTGATGTACCTTCTCATTCCAATAGTTGTGAAATCTGCCAACTTTACAGTAGTTGAATTCCTCAATCTCAGAGGTTTTGGATAGGATCTGATCTCAGAACCTTGACCTCTTCTCTTCTGCATTCTCAGTATTTCATTGTTTTTTAGTTTTGGTCCCCAGATCGATTAGATCTCTATCCATTGCTACCGTCGTTTAAGTGAGCGGAATTGACAATGGGATCAGCATCTGCCAATTCTGATTCTGATCAAGCTGGAATCAGCCAGAATTGCCTGAACCCTATAAATTCTTATTGCATATTTTCTGATCCATCATTTGTACGTTGTGACACTTTTCTTTATGATCGATCTCTCTGTTTTTAGCAATCTATATAAAAAGGAATCTAACATATTAAAAATCCACAATGTTACAAAGCAACAAGGCTCAAGTGACTGTTCCTCCAAAGAAGGATGTTGCTTAGCTGTTGTAACCATTGTTTGCTGACCAATTGAGAGTTAGTTATTTTCTTTTTCCTTTTTTGGATACTAAGAATTAGTTCATTTTAAACCTACAAGGTTTTACTTTAGAGCTAAACTTAATGACACCTCTGTAGGTGAAGTTTGGTTATTCTTTATTTGACTTTTTTTTATTCACTGTAGTATTTCAAGATAGAGGTAAAAATAGTCATTTGACTTAAAAAACCAATGAAACATATACGACCATCTTCTTCATCTCCGATCTACAACAGAAACCTTTCTGGCCTCGGATTTGCAACCTATCAATGCATAGGAAGAAGCATTCCACATTGAAAATAGTAAGTCATGGAGTTTGGTGCTTCTACTTAGAGGTTCTTTCTAGGGGTTCGGTTGATTTGGGGAGACTACAGGGGTATTTGCATTCTAAGAGATTACTGGCTGATGGTAGCTTCTTCTAGTCTATTTTCCCTTTTTTTTTCTTTTTTTCTTTTTTTTTCCTTTTACCATGTGGAGTTGGCGATAGAATATAATTTTACCCTGGGGTCCTCAATCTTTGTCTGATTAGCTTGCATTCCATGTTGAAACCAGCATTGGCATCTCTTTACTTCCTATGCAAAGGCTCACGAGAGAAAGAATTGGGCATAACAAAATAAACAAGACTTTTGATACTGAACGTTTAGCTTATTAGGGTTGTGTTTGGTATGCATTTTTATATGCATTCTCAGAATAGAGAACACATTTCTGTTATAAAATTAGATTCGTTTAAAGAGGGGGCGTTTCCCATCCTGGGATCAAAATGCATAATATCTTACCCTCCAAGGGAGGGTAGATGGGTTAATGAATGGCCTGAACTCTAGGCACTGGGAAAACTTTCTGGAAAGGGCTGCCTTGACCTTGTGTTAGATATTCACTTACAGTTTATCTGCTATTTAAAATTGTGGGGTTATTTTAACCTTCTTAACCAATATAGTAGTCTTTTTGCTTGGTTTTCGCTTGGATATTAGTGATGCTATATATTTGTAGATGGAACCATTATTTATTTTGTAGATGGAACCACATTGTTTATTGAATGTTCAATTTATGGAGTAGAGAATGGATTAGAATGTGGGGAAAACGATGCTGATCTTGTTGGACGTGAATCTGATAGTGATGAAGAATTGGGTGATATTGGAACTGGGTTGGATGTGGCAGAGCGTGTTATTATAACCAAAGGACAAGAGTTCCCAAGTTCTGAAGTTACATTTGTGCATTATGTGCGGTATGCAAAAGCTCATGGGTTTGCTATTAGAAAACAATGCACTTTCAACCGGGACTGAGGTGATAGATGTGTATACAGGAATGACTTTGTTTGTTTTAAAGCTTGCAGTGGAGAGAATAAGGCATTTTAAAGCTTGCAGTGGAGAGAATAAGGCAAATGCCACTGGAGATAGCATTCATACTAACAAGGAAACAACACACAATGATATTGATAATGCAGGTAAAAGAGATGGCACTAAGGCTTTGGAGGATCCGATCTATGGATATAATGATTCTGAAAATCCTCAAAGCTCTCTCCAAAAGCATATAAAGAGTAAAAGGAAATCTAAGAGATGCAATTACCCAGCTACATGAGTGTGAGAGAGACGAAACATGAATTCAGCACTTGTTTGAGTTCTGCTTTCTTTATTCATACTTATTTAATTTTTTATTCAAGCCATCTTTGTTGTAGATATGTTCATTTTTATCCCCAAACAGCAGTGGTTATCAGATAACTTATAGTGCTGGATTTGTTGTATGCTTGTAGTGGAAAGTATAATCTGGAACAAATTATTAAACCTTGAATTGTTTTTCTCTTTTCGAATGTTTCTGGTTCTTGAACATTAATATTAAAGACCATTCATCAATTTCAATTGGATAGCAGAAAGTTATATTTCATCTTGGATGGAGCCATTCCCACCACCATTCCTAAATGAGTATAGTTTTGTTTCTTTGAAATTTGAACTGGTACTATAATAAAAAATAATAAAAAATAAAAATAAAAATTGAAAATAACTTATTGATTTGCAAAGATTGAAAAGACAAGTTTTTATTTCAGTTTTCCATTTTGAATTTGCAGCTAAATTCAATTACCATGGATAATTTAATTCGGAGGAACATTCTCAGGTTGCACTGTGGGATTTGAAAACAATGGAAAGCTCAAATGAGAGATGAATATAATTTAATTTATAAAACTTCAATGTCTCATTGATAATATGTAACAATGTGCTGTTCCATCATAGTGAATGAAAAGGTATTTTTGTTACTAATTGCAAAGCTGTAACAAGTTTTGAACAGGATTCCACATAACCTCTTTTGATTAATGATCAAGTCTCAAGGTGAAAACGACCCCATTCCTTCCTCCTTCCTAAGAAGAAAATCCAGAATAAAAACATTATGTCTTCTCACAGTGTGAGGAACCACCTTATATTATAAACTTGATGGCCTTGCAGTCATAATGTAGAAATGTTTCATACTTCTCTCGATGGAAAATGCTTCTCAGTGGCAGCTGATCCTCTCTTAAAAGATGTTCCATTGTACAACTTGATTCAACAATGGTCTCAGGTCATCATATTAGGAATTGGATAATCTTTGTGTATTCCACCTTCAATCGCCTGTCAGTTTTATCAAGTTAAAATTATTATTATGGTTGTTTCTCCTCGAAATCTAGGCATTTCAGGTGTTCGTTCTTAAACACTTGGGAGGATGATATCAGTGTATTTTAGTACATTAGAGACTCTGTTAGGGATGAGCTCTCATCCCAGCTTGTGGATTGAAATTATTTCTACAAGAAAGCATGAATAACATTATAGTTGAAGGTGACTTGAAAATTATTACGGGACACATGCTAAAGGGTGATTACAACCCTTTGAGAGTTTCCAATGTTGTTATGACACATTGGTTGCTTGTGCTTGTCCTCTCCAAAGAATATCTAGCTCTCCAATAGATGCCAAATTCAGTGAATGATGCAGCAGATAATTCAGCAAGGGTGGTTTGGCTAATAATTTGTATAGGAATCACATTCCCCTAGGAAGCTATAGCCTTTTTTGCTTTGTGAATTTTTTTTCCCTTTTTTAATTATTGTGGTTGGCACTGATTCTTCTTGAGTTTGGAGGAATATTCTACATACCAAAGATCTTGCTCTCCTCCACATTCAATCTAGCATTGATGATGTTACCTCGACCTTGCTTTGGTTGGACAATTGGGACCCTCATGGTATTCTGGTGCAGACCTATGGAAAAAGGATTCAACTTGAGTATGGTCGCAATACGCGGGCCACTTTCTCCTCCAACCAGGGATCCATGGATGTTGCTTTTAAGACTCCGCTAGCACCTTATGAGCAATTAAAGTTTTTGGATTCCGGGGGGAGTATGGTTGCAAGGTTGAAACTTAATGGAATTGACAGAAGGGCACCACTAGGAGTAGAGCTTGCGGCTTAATTTGACTCAACACGGGGAAACTTACCAGGTCCAGACATAGTAAGGATTGAAAGACTGAGAGCTCTTTCTTCATTCTATGGGTGGTGCATGGCCATTCTTAGTTGGTAGAACGATTTGTCTGGTTAATTCTGTTAACAAACAAGACCTCAACCTGCTAACTAGCTATGTGGAGGGGACCCTCCACAGCCAGCTTCTTAGAGGGACTGGCAAAGGAGCATAGCTTCTGTTTCTGATATGGTGTGTATTGTCTCTTTCTGATCAGTCACTTTTAGTAGGAAAAGAAAAGGCATCTTTTTATTTCTGTTTTCACTTTTCAGTGTCTTAATGGCATAAGTTTGGGGAAAGAAGGTTCTGAAGAAGGCTCCCCAAAAATTTATTATGCTTAAAGCTTCGACTCAAAATGTTTTGGAATGTTAACTCCCCAAAAATGTATTATGCACAAAGAAACTTTGAACATAAACTCAAATCATAGATCAAAAGCTAATCATACTACACAGTGCCAACATAAACTGGCTATAGAATCTCTTGTTTTGCTTCTTTTATGGGATCTAAGGAAAGGGTTACTTCAAGTTGACAAAAATTAAGAGAACAAATGATTTTATAAGAAATCAATCAGCCTACTAGATTGGTGATTTTCAAGAGTATCAACTCCCTTACACTATTTGCTCAAAGTCCTACCGAGGAACCATGCTCTCCTACATTGGGTGACAAATATCACCCAATCCTCATTTCTTATGATGAAACAAGAGAAATTGGAGAAGAACCTCAGCCGGACAAAAAGAAGGACAAGATGACAAAAGGCAAGAACAAGGCAAAAGACAAGAAGGAGAAGAAGAAGAATCACTATCAACTCCCTTACACTGTTTGCTCAAAGTCCTACTGAGGAACCATGCTCTCCTACATTAGCTGCTTCACGTTCATGATTCCTCTTCTCCTTCTTGTCTTTTGCCTTCTTCTTGCCTTTTGTCTTCTTATCCTTCTTCTTCTTGAGGTTCTTTTCCAATTTCTCTTGTTTCATCATCAGAAATGAGGATTGGGTGATATTCGTCACCCAATGTAGGAGAACATGGTTCCTCGGAAGGACTTCAAGCAAACATGTCATTTTTTTTGTCCGAAAGGCATAGGGTTGCTGATTTGATCCATTGAAATTTGACATCAATGACAGAACAAGAAAATTGAAATCAATGAAAGAACCGGAAAATTGAAATCAGTGAAAGAATGAAAGATAATGAGACAGCATGCAGCCATATAATTGTTATGAATAAGTGGACAATGGGAGAATAGTTGAATTTGTACCTGCCTAATGAATAGTTTCCTTATTCCTAATGAATAATTTCCTTAATCCTAATGAATAGGTTCCTTAATTACATCACATCACCAAATTCTTCCATGCCACCATTGTTCAGAGGAGGAATGCGAACAAAATCATAAGGCTTAAAAAGCCTTCTGGGGAGTGGACTGTCGATGATGTGGATGTTGTGAATCTTATCAAAGATCATTTCACCTCGGCTTTCACCTCATCAGGTATTGTAGTTAAAAATAGGCTTCTGAAGTAAGTTTAAGACTTGGACAGAATCATATATCTATGTAATGATCTCATTAACACAATTATAAAAATAAAAAATGCACTTACTGTATTTGAATTTGAAGAATAAGAAATAATAAGATAGGGCTGAGTCGTGCCACCGGTCACTCTCCTTAAGATTAATTCACCCCTTATGTGCAAAGAGTTCCCGTGAGATTAATCCCCAAGATAAAACAGCCCCAGTAATTTAAAGCATCTTCCACTTAGGTTGCACTCCAAGAAGTGGTCTTCGTCAGAATCTCAACGGCTACAATTAACACTCAAGGAAAAATAGAATTTTTTCTTGCATTTAAAACAGAGTAAGGTTGGTGGGAGAGAGAAAGAGAGAGAGTTCTACATGAACTAGAATATGTGTGTGTGTGTCTTAACCTTCTACTTTAGGACTGTCTTCTTATTTATATAAGATGAAATTTCAAATCAATGGGTACAATGGAGAGTTGTATCCATCTAATGGGGTACAAAGAATGGGTACATCCTTTGAATGGATGGTCTGTATTTGATCTCCCAATGGTCATATAGATCAACGGTTGAGATCATATCCCTTCAATCTGTATAGGTACAAAACCATGTATAGGTATCAATTCAAGAATTCTTATCTCTACGTATTTGAATACGTAGAGTCATACCTTTAGCAATAAGCCAACAGATCCACAACCGCACCCGCATCCACAACATATAAGTCTTCTCAATCTTGTTTCCCTTAGCAATGTGGGACTAAAAGAGTCCGACAAGCTAAACCAACCAAAAAACACATTGTGGGAATTTTCCAAAACCAAAAATCGAAAAGTGAAAATTTTTGAAACTTTTATTTGTATTTTGAAAAAACCAACAAGTATTGATTCCACATCTCTGAGTAATATTTTGAACTCTATTTCCCCGAAGGTGTCTCAGGATATGAACAATGTCCTATGTGAAATTCCAATAGAGGATGATATCAAACATGCCTTATTTTCATTATCTCCTCATAAATCTCCAAGGCCGGATGGTTTCCAACCCATTTTCTTCCAGAAGTATTGGGATACAACAAAAATGGAGCTTATCAGATTTGTCTCTGAATTTTTCAAGAATGGAGTTATTCATAAGGAGCTAAATAAGACCTACGTTTGTCTTATTCCCAAAGTTGCTAATCCAGAAAAGGTGGAGCAATTTCGCCCGATCAGCCTTTGCAATGTGAGCATGAAGGTCATCTCCAAAATTATGGTGATTCATCTTAAACCTTTTCTTGACCAGATTATTTCTTCATCTCAATCTGCTTTTATTCCTGGTCGATTTATTTCAGATAATATTTTTTTGGCACATGAGTCTTTCAATTATATTAAATGAAGGAAATCTAGAAAAACTTATCTTATGGCTATTAAATTTGATATGGAGAAAGCCTATGATAGGCTTGAATGAGATTTTATTGAGCAACTTCTTATTAAATTGAGTTTTGATCCTTTTTGGGTGTCTCATGTCATGCAATGGATCAAAACAACCTCCTACACTCTTTTGATAAATGGAAGGGAGAGCACCACTTTTTTACCTTCCAAGGGTATTAGAAAAGGTGACCCCCTTTCCCCTGCCTTATTCATAATTTGTGCTCAAGCTCTGTCTTCCATTATACAGGAAGCTAGGGATTCAGGGGTTATTAAGGGGATCCGTATAAGGAATAGATCAAGACCTATCACTCATCTCTTTTTTGCAGATGATTGCTTATTATTCTCTCAAGTGAAGCTTGACGAAATTTTGGCTCTCAAGGATTGCTTGGACAAATATTGCAAGGCATCGGGGCAAAAGACCAATCTTAAAAAGTCTAATATTGTTTTCAGCCCCAACACACAACCCAAATTCAAGAGATGGTTCTCAAGAGTCTTGAAGATCTCCTACGGTAATGGCCCATCAAAATATCTTGGCCTCCCTACTGAATTTGGAGGTTCAAAGAATGTCACCTTTAAAGAATGCCTAGATAAAGCCCTTGGCAAGTTGAAATCTTGGAAAACCTCTCTTCTTTCTCATACTGGTATGGAGACCCTTATTAAATCGGTTGCTCTCCCGATGACAAATTTTACTTGCTCACACTTCTTACTCTCAGCTCATCATCACAAGCAAATTAAGAAAGCTGCTTCAAATTTTTTCTAGAGTAATGGTTCTTCTAACAAGGGCATTCATTGGGTCTTTTGAAAGCGTCTTTGCCGTTCTAAAGATAGGGGAGGATTGGGATTCCGTGATCCTGCTTTACATAGTAAAGCCCTTTTAGCCAAGGTTGCTTGGCGAGTTTTGAACAATCCTAATGCTATTTGGGTGCAATGCCTCAAAGCCATTTATTTTCCAAATGTGGATTTCAAGAGGGCGAAGTTGGGCACCCATCCTTCTTGGGCTTGGCACAGTATTCTTGTTGGTAGAGATGTCCTAAGTAAGGGTTTATTATGGCAAGTTGAGAAAGGAGATCAGATTAACATATGGAAAGACAATTGGATTCCAAATTTGAAGAACTTCAAACCTTATTCGAGACCCCCTGAAGGTTTCAATGTTAATCAGGTTGCTGATTTAATCGATCCTATAAATAGGGTCTGGAAGCATGAGCTTCTTGTTCAATTATTCCAACAAGATAAAATTGAAGCAATTGAAAAAATCTACTTGAAGACCTTTCCTAAAGCCGACAAACTGAGATGGAGTGGTACCCGAAATGGAGAATTTACAGTCAAGTCGGCCTATCATCTTTTAAGCAATCTTGTCGAGGAGACCACTTTGGCTCTTCCTTCCTCTTCAAAATCTCATAAATGGGATAATGCGCCTAAAACAATTTGGAAAATGATCTGGAATTGCAGTACTCTTCTTGAAATAAAATCCTTCTTGTGGCGAGCTTGTGCTGGTGGTCTTGCTACCAATGAAGGTTTATCACCAATGAAGGTTTATCTCAGAGGAATATTTTTATAAGCCCCTCATGTCAAGGCTATGGAGAGGAGGATTATTCCATTGACCATTCCCTATTTCATTGCTCTTTCGCAAGAGCTGTCTGGTTTGGTAGCAGTCTTTCTTTCCGAATGCCTAATTCTCCAGATTTTGATATCTTCCAATGGCTGAAACAATGGGACTCCCATTTCAATCTCCAAACTACGTTATATATAGAGTTGAAAGTGCATTCAACGAGTTCATTAACTCTTGTCCACCTTCGTTGGACTATGGCTTGAAGGATTCACAAACATTATCATTGAATCAGATTGCTTGGAGGTCATCAATAGTCTCAACTCTTCTTCCTCTGCTGATTTGGTTTTTCAACCAATTGTGGATGATATCAAATCAATGGCTTCTTTCCGTGAGATTTGTAGATACACTTTCTTTCCTAGGGAAGCTAATGAATTAGCTAACTTCCTTGCTAGGAAGGCTATGACTTTTATCGGAATAGTTTAATGGCCTATTTCTACACCTTGGCTCCAAGATGCTTGTTGTAAGGATGCCACGGTTTTTTCCGGATCTAGTATTCAATAAATTTTTCCTTTTACCAAAAAAATAATTGATATAAATAGATGGACTATGGGACAATTCATGCCCTTGCAGTTTCCCAGTAACATGAGAGCAAAATTTTTGTGGACAATTTAGCTGGCAATCAGATGCAGCACTATCTTTGTACATGTTGGTCGGATTATTTGATGTTATAACGGCATCAACAAATGTAAATTCTTTCCCTGGTTTTATTAACAATCTAGATTCCAGAATATGTTTCTGTTCAATGCAGAGAGAGAGAGAGAGAGAGAGAGAGAGAGAGAGAGAGAGATAAATATAGTGATGATCAAGCTCGATTTATAAGGAAAAGAAAAATAAGTTTTATAAACTTTACTTCTTTGTACAAATTGACCATTGATTTAACTTCAAGTCCACATAAAGTCAATTCTTTTGCAAATCGTTAATAAAAAAAATAAAAAGGGGAAATTTCCAGCTGGACATCACAAACTGAAAAAAGAAATCAGGGAGACTAAGAACCATTACATGGTCTTAAGTGAATCTCCGGCACCCTGAAAGAAGCAATAGGAGAGGGCAAAATCAGCAATAAAGATACAGACAAGTGATATCACCACCGCCGAAGTGGTGGCCTCACCAACACCCTTTGCACCTCCCAGGGTGGTAACGCCCCATGAACAGCTCACAACAGCAATGATCCCACCAAACACCTGTGACTTGATCATTGCACTGACTATATCCCAAGGCCTGAGAGCCCTCTGAGCTGAATCCAATATAATATTAACACTAACGCCATATACACTATCAGCCAGGAGAGCACTAGAAGCCATTCCAATTGTGAAACACATCAGAGTCAAAATTGGCAAAGCAACACAGGTAGCAATCACCCTTGGGGTGACTAGGTAATCCACAGGGTTAGTTCCAAGTACTCTCAGAGTGTCTGTCTGCTCAGAAACTTGCATTGTCCCTAATTCTGCAGCAAATGCACTTCCTATACGGCCAGCAACCACAATGGATGTGATAACAGGGCTCAGCTCTCTTGAGAAGGCTAGGGCTAAAACTGCTCCAACAGACCTATTTAACCCTAGTTTAGTAAACTCTCTGACAAATTGAATGGTAAAGGCCATGCCCACAAAAGCCGATGTCAAGAGGCAGACCCCAACTGATCTTGGCCCGACCCTCTCCAACTGCTGAAGAGTGTTCCTCCAATGGACTCTGCCTTTCAAAATCCTGATAATAACCTGTCCTGCAAGGATGACAACTGACAATCCCCTCCATAGGAACTTTGGCGGAGACCATTTGCTCAGAAGGGTTTGGGGTTTGGGGTTGGGGGCGTGGATTGTATTTGTGTTTTCATCAGAGACACAGACAGGTGGCTGACCATCATCTGTGGTGGTAGTTGCAAAGATGGATGTGGAGTATCGATGGTGGTTGTGAAACTTACATTTATGTGCTCCTCCATGGAATCTAAAGCTGACAGCAAAAACGCTCCCATTCTGGGCAGTTATCCTTGTACACTTGGACGATTCAAGTGCTTTTGTTCTGCAAGGAATTTAGAGCTTCAGATGGGGAAAACAAGGGAGGAGGGGGGGGGGGCGGTAAAGCATAAACGTCGGAATGTTTTTTTACAGATTTATAGAAACCTGCTTGGGAAGCTAGAAAATGGCTGAAGAAGATGAAGCGTCGTCATACTTTCAATGGATCAGTGAAATTAAATCTTTTGTTCAAAAGATGATGTCCGTAGAACCATGTTCATATATTCACCAAGAAATCAACCACGAGGCGAGGGGAGGACAAGAAGCCAGATCCTAATGAAGTAGCTTTTCGCAGTGTCTGTTTGTCAATAAGGCTCTGTATGGTAACCATTCTGTTCCGTAAAAATGTTTTTGGGGTAGAAACAGTTTTCTTGTTTCTGTGTCAAATAAAATGTTTCTGAGCATAGAAATGCTGTATGTTAAACCAGTGAAAAAAATATTTCTGTAGGAAAAAAACAGAAACCTGTATGGTAAACACATAACCAAAAATGTTTCTACTCTATAAATCAAAATTACAGAAAATGTCACAAGAGTAAAAAAAATCCTATGTTAAGAGCCCAAGTTGATTGATCCACATGCTTTTCATGTAACTTATGACCATGAACACATTACAAGAGGTATAAAGCTACAGACAATAATTTCCTCTCCATCATTTGGGTTTGTATTAAATTGTTTCAACAACCACAAAACTGGAATCGAACTAATTACACACAGATGGATCTGCATGTCTACAGGGGACACGTGGGGGCTACTGGCTTCAGGAATCTCCAGGATGATTAATAGCAGAATGGGCTAGACGACAAAGGCCTCATACACTATTATGTATGAGAGCAGCAGGGGCTGCATGGCTGCAGAGGATCCAAGCCCCGAAATGAATGCTTATTTGAGGGGAGGAAACGAAAGGGACCCAAACCTAAGATATACAGCAGACGAAAGACAAAACCCAGCAAGAAACAGCACTCAACTTCAAAATGAAAATGACGGAGATAACAAACAAAAACAAAGACTCCACATAAAACAGAATTAAACAAAGAGAAACGGCCCAGCCTAACAGTCAAAACTGCATACTAAAATAACTTCACAGAAAGGGAAATTTTTTTATTCAATTCCGACGGTCAGATTTTCAGGAACTGAGTCATAGTGAGATTCGAACTCTTGAAACCCAGAAAATCAGAGAAAATTCAATGACCACTGCCTATGTTTGTCTTTATGTTTTCTGAGGAAACAGTCGGATCTCGTTATCGCACTCTAGAAGGTGATTTGCAGAAACCAAAGATGGAAGAGTTGAAGTTCTAGAATTAAATGGACGGTAAGATTAACCACTCATAATCGAAACTCAGCATGAGAAACTGCTTCAGAAACCCAAAATCATCACAGAAGAACACATATTCAGAGCTCACAAGAAGAAATTCACGAAATTATATAATCAGACAAAATCAACCAAAATTAATTCATAGAAAGGGAAAACGGAAAACCACAGAAGATATCTTTATAATAATCGACCGACAACTTCGCAGTTCACTTTAATGGCGATGAACGAAACCCTAACCCTAACGGCATGGAGATAGAGAAAGACAGTCTACCTTAAGAGATTTGAGAGTCGCCGCTGCCGCTCGAAGCTCCAAGTGCGAAGAGAATGGTGAGATCATGAGAGTGAGAGTGAGAGTGACAGTGAGATTAGGAGTGAATCTCGTTTTAGCAGACACGATTTTCTCTAAGTCATTTTTCAGGTCTCAGTTGTTTTTTCCATCCGGTTCATATGTGAGTTGAACATAAAAACAGATCGGATTTTCCACAGACACAGGAATCTAACCATTTCTTATTTAAAAAATAAAAAAAAAAAAAAATATATATATATATATATATATATATATATATATATATATATATATATATATATATATATATATATATCTGTTTACAATTGATTTATTACCAGAGCTATTCTCAATTGAGAAAAATGAAATGGATTACCCTTAAAACAATATTTTATAACAGTATAATCCACACCGTTAAATTTTAAACGTTAAAAATTGATCGGAGAAATTCTAATTTTTTTTAAGACAATAATACCCTTAGTTAATGTTTTAGTACATAAGTATCATTTACTGTAAAAATCATTTCCTTGTACATAGAACCTTCACACCAACAAACCCCAAAATGAGAGTAAAACACCTCCAAACTCCAGCCATGCTCGCATGACTGGATTGGGATTACAGAGGATCCCATCCATTTAAAATGGATCGACATGTATCCCGATACACTGGAGTACATTGGATATATATCGATCCATTTTGAATGGTTAAGATCCTCAGTACAGAGTTGGCCTCACTACAGAGTATCTTTTTCGTGCATGACCTAGGTCGTGGCGTGGGTAGGGCTGTGGCTTGGGATTTGCAGCAGCATGGTGTGGGTCTAGTGGTATTCTTGTAACTAAAATGAATAGTATTTAGTATGATTTTGTGAAGACTGGAGAGTGAGTCATGGTGTGGGTTTAAGAAAAAAGAAAAATACTAATTAGGTTGAAAAGCTACTTTACTATATAACATGAATGAGTAAGAAGTGTGAAATCCAAGCTGAGTTCATGGTCCTAGAAAACCAGCCCAATCTGAGTCGAACAGTGGGCCCATGACTGAGCCCCTTATGCCAGGCTGGCTCATAAACAGATCTAACGTTGATTCAACTTGTACCCCCAACAAATACAATCTTACGAATTTTAGAGCCTTGCAATTGTGCTTGAATCAGAATTAAGGAACAATAATCTGATATTTTCTTTCCTTTTTGGTGATAGGATTACCCGAGGACCATGGCTGAAACAGATGGATCAAAGTTTTCAAACAGATCTAAGGTGGGTATCGTTTTGTTTTTTTCAATCTTGATATGGGGCTACACTCATTTGAGTGTATCTTTGAAATTAGAGAAAGATGCAGATTCATACATCATTAAATTAAACATGATTTTTCTTTTAAACTAATGATGAATTAAAAAGCTAAGCTAGAAATCCTCTGTAGTGACTGTCGTCTGACAATGAGGATCCTGACTACTTATATTGATGCATTATGAGCAGTCAAAATCTCACTGCCGCTTCGCAGTCAAGGAAGACTCCATAAACTATCCTTGCCAACCATACTGACATAGTACCTGCACGGATCGCTGATCCAATCCGATCTGATCCTTAAATCCATGATCCACAGTCTCCAAAAACTTCTCATGTAAGCCTGGTTCTTGAGTAAATGAAATTCTATTTACTCCACATTTAAGAATTCAAAATAATTGCTTGGGTGTTAGTGTTCTATATTTTATGGAAATTTGTATGACCTGACCCCCATCTGATTTGCTTTGTAGTTTGGTATGTATAATCACAGGATAAAAGTAACTATTTTGGACCGCAGTGCAATGAGACTGGATTCGAAGTGCAAAGGAACCGGTTAAATAGATGGTTGTAAAACCATTCGTCACTGTGTTTCACCCTACAGTTAAATGGGAGGTTAATACACAAAACCATGACACTCATGGGTCAAGTAATCGGGGTATCGGATCAGCTAGATCAGCTGATTCATATCAGTTTGGACCTGAATGATCCCCGATCCAATTTCATCCAATTTTAGTATTATTACATATGGTATCAACTATGTGTCAGCTTTTCATTGAATCCGTACACCAATCCAATCCAGAGGGCATAGGTTTTGGACATGGCTGATACTGTGTTGATGACACTCCAATAACCCTATCAACGGATCCACCATTACAATATGATTGCCTAGAAAACTAATCCCAACCTGCGAGAAGAACAGGACGAGGAATCTTCAACTACCATTTACATGATACAAGACCTGGAATCAGATCCTAGTACTGAACCAAACCACGATCGAAATGAAATAAGCAAGATGGAATATGGGAAACTGACCGAAACAAAACTCAGACCATAAACATATCCGAGCACAACCCACAACAATAGTAAAGGTAAACCCAAGCCAATCCCTAAAGCAACTATAGTCCATAACCATGCTATTTGAAATCCTGGCCATTGCCAGTGTGGAACTTGAAGCCCTCTAGACTGCACCAAGTGGTTTTACAAAGGTCAGCTGAATAGGGGAAGTAACGAATAAATACGACCAATGGGAACTTGTTAATCAAATGCTGTTATCTCTCAAGCTAATCTGAACCAGAGCCCATCATCCATACACTGCAGAAATGGTGAGTGAATCCAAAAGAAAGATTCAATTAAAAGAGGAGGGGGACGGGGGAAACCCACAAAGTACTCGTTTCTAAGACGAAGTGGAAGACACCAAAGAAAAGAAAGCCTACCGAGGATAAAAGAGTGAACCTGAAGGATTTCCTGACCAAAAGGTTCCTATAGAACTATCCCTTTGTTCAACCTTCACGTTCACGCACATATAAGTCTCAATGAAACGACCCTCCAGTAACCACAACTTGGCAATTACATCTCTATATTGTCACTACTGAATGTACTGCAAAAGAAATGACACAATAGAATAGCTATCCACAACTCAATGTCAATAGCTGAGGACAGGGCATACTGAGACTACGACATGGACCTATCTTTAGAAAACTCGGCCTGGGATAATTAGATAAAAAACTTACCGACCAAATAAGAGAGTAACACATGCTCTAGCTGCATATGGACATGGTACCAGAGTCAGTGAGTCTGAAGCAATTCCATAACTTCCCATCTTGGAAAGAATAGACAAAACATGAATGCATACCACACCTTTTGAGCTCCTAATCTTCCCTCTACCAGTACCATCCAGTTGTATTTTGTTTCTTTAGGAAGAACCTAGTTTCATGCTCATTCTAGCTTTTTCTTATGAATGAAATCAACTATTTAAAATAAATAGATTCTTAAGAATAACTAAATGGTATGCCAATATTGAATTCTTTAAACGGTTCTATCGTAAGAGGTTTAATCAAACAAAATGTTTCAAAGTCAACCTGTAACTACAAAATTAGTAATGTGTACGAGTCTCCTAATAAATCTTGATCGATATAGAAAGAGGAGGTTGGGGGTTGGGGGGGTTGCTACAGAAACCCCAGAAAGAATCAGACCAAATCCTGATTAACATAGAAAGGGGAGAGGGGAAGCTGTTACAGAAACCCAGAAAGAATAAGATTGACCATTGGTACTATTTTGAATTGAGTTAGCCAGCTATTAGGCATTGTCTGCTACATGGTTACCACCTCCAGGGTTTGTATTAAACAGTTTAGAAGCCACCAGCATTAGGTACACTGAACATGCTGTTATATAACCATATACATGTTCATAGAGTTTGCCAAGTTAGGTAAAAACTCCTGAAATCTCATCCTTGCTTTTCCCAACTAAATGACGTTGGCCATGTGAAACCTGTTTTGTTATTAAATTAATGTAGGCCAAGTTTAAATTTGGGTCAGAATTCAGTACTGGATTGGGTTGGGTTGAGTGTTTATTTTTGGATTTTATTCATTGTAATGGATTGACTTATAAGGCCCAAAAGTGGGGGAATAAGAAGGTATAAGAAAATTTTATTTTATTTTAGTGGGTCCCATATTAGTGATAATTGAAATGATCAGGAATCAAGAGAAAGCATATCCAGGGTATATTTACATACTAGATGTCTACCAAACACCTAAACCAGAAGCAAGTACGAGTTGCATGAAACCACTGGTACAAGTTAGAAGGAAACTGGTTTTTTGGGGCGAATAGAGGGAAACTGGGTTTTAAATACTAGTATAGCGTGGATGCTACCTAAGCAAAGCAGACAGCCAATAGAAGGTAACTGTGCTGGAACATGGTGACATAATGAAATGAATTTAATCTCATGGAAAAAGTATATTAACACCAACATCATAACATACATGCAGGTGATGATTTATGAAATAATTTTCCATTAAACATACATATATTCACCACCACGAACGGCATTTGCAGCCCCTTTCCTTTCTTCTTCAGCCTCCTTCTCCTGCTCTTTCCACGACTCATAGGCATGATCATCAGTTTGTAGCTCATGTCGGCAGATTGGGCAGGAGTTGTGTTCATCCTGCCATAAATAGAAGTATGTGAGACTTTGAATCTTCAAAATACTGTGTTTAACAGAAAAAATCAAAGCTTCAATATATATATATATATTCTTCTTTTACATGTGAAGTCTAAGTAGATTACCAGCCATGGCTTCAGACAAGGAGGGTGGAACATGTGCTTGCAAGGCAATTCCTGCATCTCATCATTTAAAACCAGTTCTTCAGTGCAAACAGCACACTTGGTCTCCTTTCCTAGCTTAGCTAGAATTTCTTCAGTTATAGTGATAATAGGAAGTTTTGCAACCACTTCTTTACTTGCAGGCGGTGCTCTTGGGCAAACATTATCAACATCCTGAATGTTCAAGAAGGGTTTATGTGAGAACGTCCCTGATTCCACTACATAGCTCAATATTAATGCATCCCCACTTTTTCAATCTAAAAGTACTGACATGGAAACGCCAAAAGAATGAAACACCCAAAAAGAATAACAGCCTTTTTTTCTTTTACCAAAAAAAAAAATCTTTTATTAAAAGCTTCAGACCTCCATAAACTCCACTCAATTTTCGTTTATGTTTATTTATTTTTTAACCTTAATAGAACAGTTCTTTTCCAATAGTAGTTTGATGGTCAAATCCTACTACTGTTATTTACCTTCCATTTTTTTTCCTCCTTCATTTTATTTTTTATTTACATTTTAATTCTGTTTACGGTTCTTATTGTTTTCATCACATGCAGGCTATCAAATTTTCCTGATTTACAATAAAAGCCTGATCCCTATCTTTTAGCCCCTGCTTCCTGAGACTCAACCGGCTTGCCATTTCAACTTTTGGTTCAATTAACTTGAAGCAACCTAGTAAACATAGCTTCAGGTGAGTCTTCAGATCCTGCCAGTCCAAACCAACCACCCTAATCAGAAGATGCCCATCCTGCTACAGAAATGAAGCGTCCCACAATCCAATTTTCCGAAATGGTGAGAAGGGGCTTCTCCTGAACCTTTGCCACATGACCTCTACAGTTGCAGATATGTGATATCTATGCTTAAAGAGAGTTCTGCTTCCTCCATTGAAAGGAGCACATTTTGCATATCGAGCATGAAGGAAAAAATCCAATTAACTAGAAAACTACGACATGACCATCGAGATCATAACTCATAACTCATAAGTTTATAAGAATTTCTTTTCTACTCAAATTAAATATACAACAGCACTACGAAAGAGGCATGGGGATTCCTAACAATTTTCAGTAGGAATATTTTATGATGGTGCTTATGTATTACTATGTAGTATTAGCCTTCATGTTTTCAGGGGCAGAAAGTTTTGGCATCCAATGACAAAAGAAGGAAAAGAGGAGTGTTGGAATACCTGCAATGCACTTTCAATGACACTCTCAAAGTCCTGCAAGTTCTGTTGCATGTTATTAATCAAGTCTTGTAGCATTTCAAATGAACTTTCTGGTGCATTCTCTGAAATCCCCATCGATGAATGGGCTGCATCAATGACATTCTGAACCCTAAGCCATGCAGGTTGCGGGGGCTCAGGATCCACAGTGAGATGGCCCTCGAAATGATATCTAGAATCTGTAAATAAAAGAAACGTAAATCTTGTTATTTAATCTAACAAGAAACTAACAAATAACATATGGATAAAAGAAAGAAAAAGAAAAATAATCTGATATACCTCTATGAATACTATTTTGTGCAGATTGAGGAACCTCTGACTGATCCTCTATTTCATGCAAATGACCACGGGCTCTAGCAATATAAGACTTCAAATTTTCTTTTTCAGAAGGCTCAGTAATAAACTGCACAGCCTCCTCAAAAAGCTGCAAACCAGCAAGCCAGAATCCAGGTGAAGTGTATCTTGTCTGTAGAATGGTTGCAACCCGACAAACAACCGAGTATATCTGTCCAAAAAGTCAATGTTCAATTCAAAAGTTCCATGAAAAAATAATAATAATAATAATAAACTGCTAGCTTGGAGGAAACTGATAATTTGTAATTCCTTTTAGACCTCTGAAGGTGTTTGGCTGAGAGGAACAAAGAGAGTTATGATGTTAAGGTAAAAAAAATATCTGCCTAGAACCTGTTGTCCAAGGGATCAACTTAGTGAATGAGACAGTACCCTGGGTTAGGTCCATTGGCTTTGAATCCTTCTTCTTGATATACAATTATTACAATCTTGGATGCAGAGCCCCTATGTGGCCAGCCATTCTTACTGATGAAGGGATACCTAGAAGCCTAGAAGGATTCCTCAAGAGAGCACCATCATGAGCTCATTTAAATTCCTTCATATACTCATTTATTTATTTTATTCTAAAAGAAAGAAAGAAAGGAAATAATTCATGTTGAGGTAACCACCACCACCCCCTTCCAAAAATAAAAAGAAGAAAAATAGAATTACAATAGAATAAAACCACCACAACCAAGAATTAAATAAAGAGAGAAACAGAAAAAAATGATAATAAGCAAGCTTGTTAAATAGATTAATTCACACATTATTTGAGCAAGCATGGCATATAAATTACAACTTGCGCAAATCAAAGTTCCAGATGCACAATTAAAGTAGATTAAAAGGTTTATAAGAACTAATTATCCAGTTAAACATCCCTTAGGTGGGACTCATATTATGCTTTATGTTAACAAACAAGCACTCTCTACTTGCTTAACTATAACTAGAGACTAACTCACACAAATCCAAAAATTCTAATCATAATATGACCCTAAAGTAGAATTCTCATTACAGTCTGACACCCTGCTAGTAGTCTGCCCATACAACGTATCAGTTTCATTGATCTCGGGTTCGTGACATAAAGGAATGAAAAACCTTTCCAATGACATTGAAATCAAGCAAACTGGGAAAGTTAGGACTACCTGGATTAAGTCCTTGCAAGGTAAGTATATAGCATAGAAAACTTCACTTTCATTGACTTAGTAACCATAATATCTAAGAAACCAAAATAAAACTAACCACAAAGCTAAAAACAAATTCCTGAACATGAAACAATAGTAAAATAAAGGAAAATTTTCATATACACTCCAATAAGAATTGCTAACATCATCTACCACCCACAAGTTTGCAAAAACATCAACCGCACCCACTTAACCGACGGAAATCACTTAAAATGTTGATATACATTTTTACCCTTCATATTATAAACTGATTTCTTTTTTAAATTAGGTAGAATTACTAATTTAACCTTGTATTGAATCCTTTCATTTCATTTTCACTCTTTTCTTTCCTTTTGTGACACTACCACTACAACCACCGACCAGACCACCACCACCAAAACCACCAACAGCGACCCTACCGTTGCCGTCTCCGTCACCGCCTCCTTCTGGATCCTGATGAAGGCAGTCACCTTTACAAGAAACCAATAAACTCTCTGATAGTGCCGTTTATTCTTTTCTGATTGATTAGTTCTGAAGCTCTTTGTATAAGCCGTCTCCCATTGGAAGAAAAGTAATGGCAGTTTTTCTTCTTGGCTCTCTTCCTCCATTTCCCCACCTTCTCTCTTCAGTCTCCTACAACAAATAAAATGGGAATTTGGTCAGCTCTAAGACAGTAAGAAATCTGTTTTAGTGAGCCATTGCAGAGTGCAGACAATATGTATTCTCTCCCCTGCTACAGTCGGTTGCTTCACAGAGTCACAGAGGAATGTCATAGACCAAATCCCTGCAGAAAGAGATGAGAGCTGTAAGGGAATACCAATGAGAAGACAAGAATGACAGGTCGGACCAATTAGAGGAAACAGGTGAGAAATTAAATGAATTAAAAGAATCTGATGGCGAAGGTGAGGGAGAATTGGAATTGCAAGTTGGGCTGGTATTCGAATAGCAAGAGACAGAATCCGAGAAAGGACATGGAGGAGATGGTGACAACCAAGAATCAGTAGGAGAGCGAGGGTGTTCTTCCACGTCGTTGTTACGAGAATCCATAACAATCGTATCTGGTTAATCACCCATACAGGCATTGTTACACGCTATTATCTTAGATGATGTCACCAGTTGTTTCATTACCCCACTGGCAAATTTCTGTCTCATCCTGCCCCAACCACTTCCTGTAGCAGGAAGATGAGTTTCTACTCCCGTAGCCGAAAACAGCGAAACAACGCCACTGGAAAGAGCCTCATGGAAAATCTGGTTCTTAGATTCTGAATTCTAACCTGTACATGAATATGTCTCTATTATCAGGGAGAGGCTTCTTGCAAAGGTAAAAACCTTCAAGAAAATGGGGCTCTTCGAAGAATCTTGGAGATCTCGTTGACGAATAAGTGGGAGAAGAGAGCTTTGTAACTAGCCCTTCTCATCGAAGCACTAAATCCAGAGGATCTCATTAGAAGCGGGTGATGATGATTCCCTGAGAACCCAGCTTCCATATTTGCAAGAGAAGCAAGACCATCGTCTTCCTCAATGAAAGTGGGTCTTCTTATGCCACCCTCCATGATTTTCAGTTGCAAGTTCCTTAAAAACTCAGATTCACAGAGATAGAGATCAAAAGCTCTGAACTCAAAAGAGCAAAGAGAGAAAGTGAGTGATTCAATGGCAAGTTCTAGAAGAAGAGTGGATGGGCGAATAGCTTATAAAGGGAGTTGGTGAGAGAGTTTGAGTTCCCGAATCACCTCTCAGGCTCTCACCGCTATAGATCATCAACATGTACGTGCATCCTCGAAGCTCTATCTGCTGTACAACCACGGAGCCCAATTAGAGATGCAACCATAAAAAGCAATTAATAACTTCTTCCACCATGTATGCTTGGAGATCTTCGAATGCTTTGCGAAGGTACTCCTTTTTCGAATCGATCGATTCCAGAGTAGTAAAAGAAGAAGGAAAGAAGAAGAAGGGTAAAATTGTCTTTTACCTTTATTCTAAGGGCAATATTGTCCATCAAAGGTTCCACTTCAGTTGACATCAGCAATTAACGGGAATCTGTGGACAGTGCAAAGATTTTGGGCGGTAGACATGGTTTAAAATCTCGCCAAGATCTCGGCGAGATCTCGATAATATCTCTAGTCTCGACACTAGTCGAGACGAAATTGAGGTCGATAACTCATTTCGTTATCACCTTACATGTTTTCGTGTTTTCGACTATTTTCGTCAATTTCTCGCGAGATCTCAGAGAGATCTCGGGAGAAATTGCTTTTTGACTTTTTTTCAAAATGAATAACATGGGCCTACAAATAAATTGCTCTTTTTTGTACTTTTTTGAAGAGAATTTGATTTCTTCCTCATTTTTTCTTGGTTTGGTCTTTCAACTAGCTGCCCGTGGTGCTTTAGAGTGCTTCAACTATTAGACAGTATGTGGATTGTGGAGTTGTGTAAACTATGGGCTCATGGGGACTATGGGATCATCCAGTATTGAACATTTGAACTATGATGTAATGATTTATAATGAAGTGTTATTTTGTTTCTCATTCTCCTAATGCATTATGTTATTGTCTCATTTGCTATATTTGATTGAGTATAATAGTCAATATTAGCCTAAGTTTACAATAGACTTCAACGTTTACTGCCTAAAAATGGGTGTAAACCCAAACAACCACAAAGAGTCATTATTTTTACAATTTTAGGCTCTAAAGGTGTTCATGTATGCAAAAATGAGGTTCTCCTGAAGTTTAAGGCCTAAAAAATGAGTTTTGGCCACCGAGACAGCCTTTTTACACTATCTCGATGTTTTTACATTGTCTCGGCGAGATCTCGAGAAGGCCGAGACTCCTCCGAGACACAAGATTTTAAACCTTGGTGGTAGATGATGCTTTTGCAAACTTATGGGTGGTAGATGATGTTAGCAATTCTTATTGGGGTGTATATGAAATTTTTCCTAGAATAAACCATGGCTATGTTGCATGAATACGTTAGAATAGGCATTGCACTGGTTTCCGGTACAAGAACACCTATTCCAAAACCAACATACTGTAGAAAAACCTACTATACTCATGCCATTTGTTATTTTAACATTTCTAACTCTCATGTCTAGGCTTACATCTATTTGCTATTTTTGTGAGGCAGAAGCATCTAAGTTTCTGTCATCTATTTCTCAGGCAACTTTTGGAAGATAAAACACTTATAAATTTGACATAACTTAGGTGCCCCTTGAACCCTTACTCGATTAGCTTTCCGATGGGGTCAAGATATTGTAAATTGTATTTGTTTGGGTAAAGATATAGCTAATTTACTGAAAGTGTCAAACTGACACAGGGTTTCTATTAATGGAAGTGAGAGTGATATGAAGTTATTAGTTTCTTTTTATTTTTCCTTTTATTTGGAATACACTGAGGAGAGTTTCCATTTGTAATATTAGTCAAAATACGAAGTTCATATCATGGGCCGTAAAAGTAGTTCAAAGAATTAAAAAGTGTCCATCTTTAGAGTTTGGTTTTTAGTAAGTTATGAATTTGTAGAATGTCTACAAGTTCTATTTTGTTCAGTAGAGCACCCTTGCTTCTTTGGTCGTAGATCAGCTAGGGCGCAAATCTAGCAAGCAAAAGAGGTGCTATATGAAAATAAACACCTTTTCTCGACTGGAATATGGATGAGATCAGAGACACCATCATTGGGGCAAACCCTCTGGATCTGCCTCTACTATGGTTAGTTCTGCCACAGGGACACCCTCTTCAGCTGACTTCGAATCATTGAAAAAGCAAATGGCAGAGCTCCAGCAGATGATGCAGCGCATGCTTTCCAGTAACATGCGTTTAGGAATCAGAAGTCAACGAATTTCTAATTTTCTAAGCATGTAGGCTATAAAGGGAAGGGGGCTGCTCCAACATATAAGGTTCATTTGATCTTTACTTTATTAAATTGAAGTTTAGTTGCTTGCTGATTTGTAGTTGATGCTCTTGAGTCCCAGTATCTTGCAATAAACATAGGTAAATTGTAGCTATCTAGTTCTCTTTCCTCCTCCTCTCTTTTTTATTTGGCCTGCTACTCCTGCTACACTCCCTTGCTGCCTACATCTTATTTTAATCTAGCTAATCAACGAAGGAAGTAAGCTCAATACCAGTAAAATCCTTGGCAAAATGTACACGGGTACAAGCAGGAGAATATTTGAACTCAAGACGTGGTTAGTTAGTTGGAATACCAGGGAAAGGAACAACAGAACAGAAGAACTCTGATAGCTACAGCAAGTATTGTAGTGTTTCTAGACTGAAAACAGCACATAAAAGGTCTATATTAGATTATGTTCCCCTTATATTGGCCAAAATAACATGCAATTTTGTTGAGGCATCCTAATTGCACTTGCAGCATGGTAGCCTCACCAACTTCTTTGCACATCTAAATTCCCAGAGATATGGGAATTCATTATTATTGCAATGCTAGCTTGCTGCTGCAAATTTTCAAGAGAAAGGTAGCAGAGCCTTGAGAGGAAGCCATTCAACTTACTACTTTCCCTAGGATATTAGATTATCTACAAATGCTGTAATTACTATGCGTTGAGCCAACCCAATTAAAAAGAAACAGAGGAATTTTCAGTTATTCTTCTTTGCAGACTTTTGGAAAACTAGATATTATGCAAGAAAATGAATTCATCTCATCAAATTTTCGAAAGTTAGCACAAAGCAACAGCAAACTGGAGCAGTCCAGAAACAATTCTGTGGAGAAAATATATTATGCATCAAAATGTTTTCCAGTCAAACAAATTAAAATCCGAGAATAATTTCAAACAACAAGCACATCATTAACATCAATCGTCCATCAACACATTTTCCCAATTCTGAAATTTCAAAAACATATAAGGAACAGGAAATCACAATTAAACAGATAGAGACAAACAAACCCTAATCTTTAAATATCAAACAGAGACGTTCTAGAAGAGTCTAACCAATTTCCGGAGAGAGGGAGAAGCGGAGGGATAGGCCTCAATAAGCAAAGATTTAATGGAGTAGACGGCCGTTTCGAACATCTGTTTCTTCCCAAGCTGCTTCTGCAATTCCAGCAGTCTTTCCTTCAAAGAATTCTCAGACGACGAAGCCATTTTCGTTCGAACTTGTAAATCAAAAAGCGTTTAAACACTGAAAAACAAGAGTTTTGATTTTCTTCTATTCTTCCCTTCTCATATTTTTCTCCGTTTATAGCAGGATTTTACTTGCAGCAGGAGAAACCAAAAGTATCTTGATTCTTGAATCAGTTTTCCCGTTCGAATTGAGTTTTTTCAAAAACCAAAGGTTTCACCATGGTTGTTTTCGGTGTCATAACGTTTCCGGAAGTCTCAATTATCCTGGCCGTCCATTTCGCATGCTTTTTCATATTTAAATCATCCTTTCCAAAGGTGGTAAAATAACATTTCCCCATATATATATATGCAAAACAATTCATTTTTACCATTTTTGTAATCTAATCCATTCTAACTAGGAGAGAGTATTATAATAATATTTAAAATATTTGTACACATCCATGGACATAAATAGATGTATGTCAATACATAGGAGGTAATTGATTGAACTAGAGTTTAAACTTCGACATGTGAGTATTCTATACCATGTTCTCTCTATCCAATCATTGGAATGGATACATCATCTACTCATGTGGCAGAATAGATTCCTTATGATATTTGAAAAAATAACAAACCCTTGTTACAATATATATATAATACGGATAAAATATTTAATTGAATTAGGTTAAAATTTGCCAACTGCGTTAATTTTGATTATGCCATTTCTTTCCATTGTAAGAATGGTCATATAATTTATCCATATGGAATAGTAGATGTCTTGTGAAATTTGGAAAAGTAATAAATCTTTGTAATAATAATATTAAGATGAAAATTTTTACCCTATGAGAGTGAGAGAGAGAGAGAGGATGTGTAATGCCATGCATTTCAATCCCCTACTAGACAAAGTGTCAACCATGTACATACATAGACTATCTATGAAAATCGTTCCTAAGGTTCTATTTGTCTCTATCTAAAATGATGGAAAAGGAAAACTTTCCCCGCAAAATAGGAATTTCATTGCTTTAATGTAAAATGCTAAGAAATGCATTGAAAAAGTAAGGAAATTTTCCAGGGAGAAAAGTTTCCTGTAAAATATCATTTGCATGAAAGATTTTACAACGAAACAAATAGGGCTTAAAGAAAAAATTTGCAAATAAAGTTTTCCATTTGCTTTAGTTTGTGGAATGGCCATTGTGTTACCTTGTTGCACTTATATTTTTGTTGTTTCAAGCTGATTTTATTTTATCTTATCTATCTAAATAGCTGTAAATTGGAGTCTTGTTTTGGTGAACTATAGCTCTCTTTGGTATAGTTTATATTTATGTTTATGAGTTATTTATAATGAATCATATATTATAATAAATTATGAGTTATATATATTAACCATTTAGAACCACTAGTCATAAAGAAATAATAATAGACTATCACAATAATGATAAATACCTTCCAATCTATTTGTAGATTTTAGATTATATTAATTTAGACAATGTTCAGCTCAAAAGGGCTAAAGACAAGCACGATATACGCGCCTTTGACACGAGAAATCAGGTTGCTCGGGTTTCAGAAAAGGATGGTAAGGAGCATTTTGCCATTTTTAGAAACGAATCCGTTACTGTCCTCGAACGGTTTAAATACAAATAAATACCATAAATCATGCTAAACAACTATATATGTCATAATGTATTATAAATTCTATAATACATACCAAAGATAGCCTATGTGACCTTACTATTTATATAATCTATTTGAAAATCAATGAATTGATATTAGAGTAGCGGCTTCATAATAATGTTAATTAAACCATGAGATTGTGTTTTCCTTATAATATCTTCAATCATAATTCATCTAATTTAATTTCCTTCTACTCTTTGTTATTTTAGGACTTTGATTTCCTACAGTCATGCAGCTTCTGTAGTTGCATCCGAACTGTTGAAAATGCATCTACACGTGTGCCGATGCACTCCAACAACCCAGATGCAGCTACAGACAATCCAAACCCATTATTTTATGACAAGTATCACCATTTTCCACATCATCAAGAAGCACACAAGTTGATTTTAGTTCTTGTAGGATGAGAGTTGTTTGATGAATTTGTCTTACCTCAGAACCCAACCCCCCAAGGTAAAGGTGAGACTCGAGTTCATGACCTAGCACTACTAAAACAGCATTTTCACTGGCTAAGCTAGTTGACACCTTCTTCCTTCTTATAGTGATTCATATGATTGTTTTTTAGTTCAGTCTTTACGGATGCTAGAAGAATAAAAGGGGAGTAGGTTGTTGGTAGTCTTGACTAATTTTTGTTACTGTATTTAAATTGTAGTTGAAATTTGAATACATGTTACCAAATTTCAATGACATTATAATGGAAATTCTAACATGCAATTGGTTTGGTGAGAGCATTGAATCTTTCATCCTATCTTAATGTTACATTATTTATTGAATCGGATCATGTGTCATCTTGAATTTTATGTTCTTTCTTCTTCTTCTTCTTTTTTTTTTTTTTTTTCTAGAATGTTTAAGAGGATTTTGTTTTTTTTTTGGTAGGTAGACTTCAAGAAAAATTGAACTCATGACCTCTTTGAGGTGTTAGTTTTTACCAGTTGAGTTGCCTCTTGGGAACAATTAAAAAAAAAATAAAAGAAAGGGAAGTAAAAATTTTCAAACCTACAAAAGAATTTCTTACCATATATATTAATAATACTTATTAAATGTAAAATTTATTTTACTTTTCAAACGCAAGGGATTGGGATGCAAAGTAAAATGTAAAATAATAACTAAATATGGAATGATTTAGAATTAGTTAAATAATTGTGTTTAGTACTCTAATTATTACAAAAGTTTCATTTTTAAGTTTAAAAATTTTCACTTCCTTTCCTTTTATTTCCCCTTACAACCAATCAGAGACGTTGTGGTTTACTGTCAAAGACTACCAAGCATGCATTATTTTATTACCCAGCTGCTCAATCAGCCTAGTTTGCTTCATGTCTCTCCATGAGATCAAATTGCCATCATAGAAGTTCTGCGATTGATTGGATTCTGTTATGGAGTAATAAACAAGAGCAAATATGTTTATCCAAGAAAACAAGTACAAACAAACAAAGATAAGATTTTATTGCAGCTCCTTGCCATGGATTTTAATTCTCCCATGCCTCCATTCGAGAAAGGAGTTCCAGCTATAGCAAGTACTACGAACCCTTCTTACGGAGTTAATTTTTTATTTTATTTTTATAGATAGGTTTTACATGAGAGTTGAATTCATGACCTTTTTAAGGTGTTGATGGTTTATCTCTCTCCTCACGAATGCCACAATGTCTTTAAATCCGAAGCATATGGTTGATGTATCTGAAGGTAGTTTATATTACACTATGGCTGCATTTGATATGCATTCTTGGATTGCGATCATAAGTTAATAATACATTCTTTAATGACAAAAACAGTGTTTGACATGGATTCTTATTCTTGGATCATAGAATGTGTTAAGAAAACGTTGTCTTTTTTAGAATGTGCTCTTTTTTTTCTTTTTCTTTTTTTTCATTATACATTTTTAGCTTAGGATAGAAATTCCTTACAATTTAATTCATTCTCATTCTATGATAGGAATGCATTCTCCATTTTGAGAATACATTATTAAGAAGACATTCCAATAATACATATCAAATATAGCGTAAGATGTCCGGTTCTCATCAACTACCTAAACAATGTTGAGAGAACTCCACCAATTTGAGTTTGTATATAGGGTGGATAATATATGTGTTCATAGTATAGCACTATAGCTAGATGCTGATCTCTCCCTTATTGTGAAGGGATATTCTTATTGACACCAGCTAATGGTGTCCGTCAAACCATGCAAAACCCCCCCTCACCCCTCCAGTCTCAAATAACAAAATGTACCTTCATATTTTGAGGTTTCCCGTGATGGCCTAATGACATCTCGTGAAAGAAAATCAGTGTTAATGAGGCCGTTAACACAAGTCAGTGTCAATTAGACGAACCCTATTGTAAAACCCTTTTTTTTCCATGGAGGATGAATAAAACCTCACCCTTAGAGTGGGTTTGCACTTGAAAAAATAAAAAAAAAAAGGCTTTACTAGTTCAAAATTTTTTAACATCTTTCAATTTGCTACATGGCAAAACTAGGTGACTGCCTACCTTATTTGTACTGACAAGTTTGTTCAACAATATTTTTTTGGAATCTTATATGTTAATGGGAAAATGAGAGTACAAGAAAAATTGGTAGTCGATCATTTAAAGGAGTGAGGATGGGAGCTTAGATTTCAGGGAGAAGAGAAATAGAGACAGAAGTACAAACCGCTAACGATTACTATAATAAATGTATGTTTTCTCCTCTATGTCACTGTTTTTCAAAAAATTTCTCTCCCTATCTTCCAACAGCCCAGCCGGGGTCTTGTTCCAAACTTTCCACGCATCCCCCAAAAAAGAAAAAGAAAAAAGGGCATCTCTAGTTTGGGCTTTGAGGGGTTGAGGTAAAAATGGTACCAATACCGTATCATTTATTCTGAAACCATCGACATACTATTTACCAATTGGTACAGTAATGATTGCAAAAATGATATTGTTTATGTAATTAGTATATTAATTAATGTAATCCTTCTACTTAAGTACTTAATCATTCATAAGCCTCCAACTATGCATTTTGTCTTTCTGTTTTGGTATGGTTTTATTCCATGCAATAGTGACAGAGCATAACCAAAAGAATCATTTACATGTTACTTGAAAATATTACTCATTTTTACAATTTGTGAGAGGGGTTCTGGTTTGGTGTATGAACAAAAACATAAACAATTCATTTAATCCTTGTTCTTGTGATTTTTGTAATTTGGTGTTTTTGTTGTATGGATTGGATGTTTGAATCTACAAAGGATTCAAATAGCTTTATATTGATGAATGCTTTAATTTAATGACTTTCTATTCCATTAGTTGTTTGAACTCAATTAGCTCATGCAATTGATACAAAATTGTTTAATGGTATATTCCAAAATGTTTGTAATATTATAACCAAAATCGGATCCACATCTTCTCTCGTTTGAGTTTGGGCAGGAGAGTTGGTGGCCTGAATGGATGACTGCCACCTAGTTCTCTGGTGAATCCGAGCAGACACTCTTGTTGGCTCAGCTTGTCGGTTGGGGTGTCTGCTTGGATGGAGGGCTCGGATTCACTCGAGAGCCAAGTGATAGCCATTCTTCTGGGCTGCCAACTCTCCTACCCAAACTCAGGCAGAAAAGGATTTCTATACACCAAAACCATTTATGTATCTATTTACTGATACCGACTAGCAATGGATAATGGTATTGTCCTATTGCATACTATACCAAGCCAATACCATATCGACATACTAAAATCGTATCGTTTAACGGATCCAAATCATTTTCTATTGTTGGAGAGGCCCAACCATAATTGCACGGGAGACCTTCATCCGACAGATCCAAAGCGTCTCCTCCTCGGGGTTCAGGAGGAGACGCGGCTGACAGTAGCTGATACCCGACACATGGGTGTCAGCTGGATCCTAACCGTCTAGCCATTTGACTTGATCAAACGTAGAGAGGATGTCGACTTATGCACTGAATGGCTCGGTCCAGTCGATATCCACGTGTGCAGACATTGGCTGGTGGTTACCTTCACTCCGCACGCATGATCACAGTTGACACCTATCCAACGATCGGAGACGATTTTTATCCATCGTTTAAACACCCTTAAACGAAGTTGACACGTCACCCCACCTCTTTTGACGGCTGAGATTCAAAAGCAAATGCTGTTGTTCCCGCTCCCTTACATCTCGACGTTTGCAGTCTTGCTACGCAGCCCCCGTCGGTCCGCCATGTCCTCCAGTGTACGGCAATATCTCATCTACCTATCTCTCTCGTGGTATGCAGATGCGTTGCCGGAAGCTGAAGCGGCAATATATTTTCGAAAACACAGCCATTAGAACGAATTGAGATGGAAAGACATTTTCAAAGCAATCTTTGTCCAATGAAATGCCCAAATTGGTAGCGAACTTAGGAAATTCAGGACTTGATCTCGGCTATTGGCGAGAAATGGTGCAAAGCTGCGGCAAAATGATCAAACTGGTAGCGAACAGAAGTTGTGGGCTTGGGTTTTTGGAAAAGGGATTCCCGCTACAATACACGGCAAGATTTCCTTGCACAGCAGTCCACCATGAGAGAGAGAAAGACGTAGTTCGGTTGAAGAAAAGTAGGTCCGACTGTGAGAGCTTGCCGCCTGCCGGGGTGATCGCAGAACGGGGACGCCATGGCAGAGTTTACGCGGGTCGAGACTCCAGATGGAAACGGGCGGTAACCAACCAATTCCAAATTTGTTTTTCGATCTTCTTTTCTTTCTTTTTAGTTCTAAATTTGGCAATCTGAGACTAGATAAGTGTTTGAATCTCAGCCGTGAAAATGAGTTGCCTGTAAAGTTTTGGGACAGGAGAGGAGCCGGAGCCGGAGCGGGACCCGGAATGCCTCTCTCTCCTCATCTTCCTATCCATTCGGAGATTTTCCAGCAGAGCCACAGAGAAGTGAGGGTTATACAAAAGGTGAGCCGTGAGTTTCGTATTTTTTCTCTGCAGCCTCTCTCCCTAAATTTCTGTGTCTCTTTGGTTCTCGTCCTCATCATTTATGTGATCTACCCAAGAGAGATGATAGAATATAGAGAAGGGCTTCCATCCAATATGGTCTCTTCCAAACCCGAGTACTCCTTCGTTCCTTTCGTTTCTTGAATCGTTTTGAATTCCCAACTGTTTTGTGAGGCTTCGATTCATGTAATTAGTCAGATTTGGATCCTTGAACAGGTAAGTTGAAAATAGTTTTCATTTCATGATGTAATTGCTTCTGTTATGTTTGTTGTATTTTTAATGAGTCTGATTTTTTTTTTTTTTTTGCTAATTCTGTAGATGAAACTATTCCAAAACGATATTGAAGGCGCTATCGTTTTATTCTAAAAGGTTCTAGCAGATTTCGAACTGGGTTCGTTTCTTATATGCATTTTGAATATTTTAATGGATCTATGAAGGCAGCTTTCTATGATTTGAGTTATAAACTTGTCAGTGAAGTTGCAACCGCAATCGGGTCTGCTTCAAGAAGAATCGGAGGAGGTAAAGAAGCAATTGACAGCAATGGAAGAGAAGCAAGATCGCGTTCTTGATGAGATCAGTGAGATGAATGAGGTGGACGCTCTCTCATCTGCTGGCCAAGAGATTGATCGCGTTCGTCAAGAGCTCGTATTAGCCTTGCAAGCGAAAGATGACATTGTCAAGATGGCCGTAGATGCTGCGAATGCTGCTGAGGCCAATGCCAAGAGGGTCTCAGAACTCTCTGCGGAGCTCAACTCTGCCAAAGAATCAGTGACTAATTCAAGTGAGCAATTGGGCATGAAAGAGGAAGATTTAGAAGCCATGAGGATTGAACTGGAAAAGGTGCAACACCAGACTGTAGAATTGGAGGAAAGAGAAGCCTCACTAAAGAAGCTAAAACAGGAGCTATCTGATAGAAAAGAGTCGGAGTCTCAGGTGCTGAAGTGCTTATCTGAAACCCAGACGAAACTTAAGACGCTAGAGGATGAAATGGAGAAAGCAAAGGAGTCTGAATCGAAAATGTTTCATTCATTGACTTCCCGAACAAAAGAGCTTGATCAAACCAAGAATTTGCTTGAAGAAGCTAGGCTAGAGGTGACCTGTCTCAAAGAGAAGATTGAAAATTTGGAAAGGTCATCTGACCAAAGTAGTACAGATTCTGGAGTATCTAACCACTGCTTTGAGACGCCAAATTCCGATTCACAATTCATAGAAGAAACCGTACGTGTTCTTAAAAATGAGCTTGAAGCTGCAAAAGAGCAATTGGCCCATGCCCAAGAAGGAGAAGCACAAGCATTGTCAAAGGTCCAAAGATTAACCCAGGAGACAATCTGTCTCAAAACTGAATTGAAATTGGCTACGGGTGCAGAAGAGAAGAGCAGGAAGGCCATGGATGATCTAGCATTAGTCCTTAAAGAAGTCTTAATGGAGGCCAACTTGATGAAGGAGAAACTCCTCTCAATTGAATCTGAAAGAGATAATGCAAAGGAAGAGGTTGAACACTTGAAGCAGATGCTGAAGAGCACAGAGGAGAAATATGTGGGGCCCTTAAATGAGGCAAGGAAGGAAGTGAAGCGGATTACTGATGAATCTGAGAGACTGAAATTGGAGTCTGAGGAATCAAACTTGGCTTGGAGTGGAAAAGAGATTGGTTTTATTAGTTGTATACGAAGAGCTGAGGAGGAATGCAATGATGCAAAACAAGAGAACAGAAGATTGTTAGAATCATTAAGGCAGGCTGAGCACAAGACTAGGGTGGCAAGGGAAGAGACATACAAGTTGCGAGATATACTCAAACAAGCCCTGAACGAGGCTAATGTTGCAAAGGAAGCTGCAGGGATTGCCAAGGCCGAGAATTACCAACTCAAGGATTGCCTTGATGAGAAGGATAATATTTCACAGGTCCTTACCCGAGAAAATGAACGCCTTAGAATCAGTGAAGCTGCAGCTCGTGAGAACATCAAAGAGTTGAAGAGATTGCTTTCAACAAGGGCAACAGCTTCAGGAGCAACAATGTTTACCACAAAACCACCAACACCACCACCACCCCCACCAAAACCTGCAGGTTTGGGAGCAGAGGATAAGGAATTAGAGGTATTCAAGAACGAAGAGAATAAAGAAGGTAAAAAACTAGCCAAAATTCTCCATGTTGATCTTGAGGATATAAGAGTTCCACATGGATGCAAGGAAGTAGATGAGTACTATGATATAGATGAGACACTCAAGGGCTCAATATTTGATGTGGACTCACCAAAGCCAAGTGTCAATCTCCGTAGAGGATCTTCAGCATCCACCTATGACACAGACATAATGAACTCTGAAGATTTTGATAATCTTGATGGGAGCCAGCTTGATGATCTGGATCATGATAGAAACGGACATAGAAAGAAGAGAGCATTAATAAGAAGATTTGGAGATCTTCTGAAAAGAACAAGCTTCCATAGGAGGGAGGCATCGATTAGCTAAGGTCTTGTTTTGGAGATGATGGTAACATAGTCTGTAGCTATATACATATATAGTCTGATTAGGATTTTTGTTTGGAAAAGAAACTTATTACCTGTAAATTAAAATGTTTGAGCACACTAAATCATTTGAGTAATACGAAGTCTGACTTCTTTTCCCCTTACATTTGAGAGGCCTTTTAGCCACCACTTCTTATTGGAGCTGCAGTTGTCTTTCTTGTTTCCTGATAAATTATTAAACTGTGAGTTCCAATGACTAGTTAGCATACAGATTCTACATTACATGCTCAATCATTTCTCTGACTTGAACTTTTTATTTTTGTGTGTGATTCTATTAAGATATGTTTGAGCACACTAAATCATTTGAGTAATACAAAGTCTGACATCTTTTCCCCTTACATTTGTGAGGCTTTTTAGCCACCACATCTTTTTTGAGCTGCCGTTGTCTTTCATGTTTCCACTGATAAATTATTAAACTGTGAGTTCCGATGACTAGTTAGCACACAGATCCTGCACATTTCTCTGACTTGGACTTTTTTTTTTTATTCTATTAAGATCTCAAATCCAAAAAGTTAAAACCAAGCAAATGAAGAATTGGAAAGAAAGCCATCCACAACATTTTCAAGTAATGCTTGGTCTTTTACAAAATTAAATTTGTTGAAGTCCAATTTCGATGAGCTTTCTATCGGGATGGAGAGCCAGTGAATTCGCTCTTAATGGCAAACCGTTGTGGAGGATGACACCTCTAGCTTTAAGCAAGCATGTTTCGTTGGCAAAGTCAGTTGAGCTCTGAACTGTAAGTTCTCTATGACAGTCGGATTCCAAGACATTAGGCTTTTTCAACTGAGGGCAGGTTGGTAAGAAGCCACTGGTTCATGTGTTCCAAAACTGCCTCAAAGAGGTGACTGACGACACTATTTCATTCACATTTGATGACAGGAACTATTTTGGTGACCCTCAGGGACCTGTGGTGCAATTGACCCATTTTTTAGTGATTAATTGAGTTAATTTTTTCCAAGTTTCTTGATTTTACTTAAGATAACCATTTAGTTTGGAGTTGTTTTAGGCTTGGTTTGGGCATAATTTCTTAGGTTCACAATGTTCCAAGTCGTATATTCTTGCACCACCAAAATACAATGTATGCCTGCAGCAGTATATGCCTGTTCTTGAACTACTGCACATGAATGACTAAGCTCTGTGAGACGCAGTTATAAATTAAACAGTAATATTGCCACTCCATGGCTACTGAGTCTCCCAGCCTGGAGGTGAAATGAGGGATATTCATAGATACTAACATGAATATGTGGGGGATGGGCATAGGAATCGCACTTTGTTAGGGACTAATTCACCATTTACAACTCTTCATCAAAACATTGGATAATGAAATAAATGTATGGTCAGAATAAAGCTGAATGGTTTTCATGAATTGAACTGTGGAAGATCATGAGTGAATTTTAGTTTCCTGATCTGTTAATCATCTTTCTTAGGAATTCTTTTATTGATTCAACTCTCATGATTGCGAACCTTGACATAATGGTAAGGTTTTCCATTGTGACCTGGTGGTCTTGGGTTTGAATCTGGAAACAGCTTCTCTGTGAAGCGGGGGTAAGGTTGTGTACATTAGCCCTTCCCCAAAATCTGCAATGGCAAGAGTCTCCTGCACTGGGTACGCCCTTTTTTTTATTCAACTCTCATATTTTTGACATAAAAAACTTCACTCTATAATGCATCTCTTTTGGAATTATGGATTTTCATAAGCAATTCTTCTAGTTCTGGCTCATGTTTCATGTTTAGCTATACAAAAACTCTAAGAATCTACTAAGTTGGAGAAATCCATCGAGAATTTGGGGATTCCCCCGCATCACAATTTTCTATTCTTGATTACACAACTCTTCTAGACTATCTCTGATTGTTTCACTTCATAAGTAACAAAGCTGATAAGTGAGGCATGTACACACAATTGAGTAGATTGATCAAGAACTAATCACAATTTATTACATTACCCTCTATTCTTTGTAAATTCAAGCCTCTGCTACTACATATCCAGTTTCAGCCACCAAATGCTAAGATTTATTTTTCTACGTTTGTTTTTTCTGAAGCAAACCAAGTAAAAAGTAGGAGAATACTAGAGTGGTATGAAAGAGAGAACTTGTTTATAAACATGAATAATAGTTGTGCTAGAACAGAAAAAAATTACCAAACAGCAATCTAGCTCTACATAACAGGTCTAGCTGCAAGTACTATGATTTTTCATTATCTCTTAGAGCATCTTCAACTGTGGAAACATCGATTCTCGCCGATGCTTGCTTCACCCATTCCACCACTTTCTCAGACTCCTGAGTAACCTTGCCCTCTTCTTTCAATGCCTTCTTCAGTCTCTTTTGTTGTTCTTTCAGAGAAAATGTACTCATATCTGATAGAATCTCATCGTTCTTTCCCCAATCTCTCCCTCCGAGATCGAGTTCAGCAACTCCACTATTCTTAGATTTCTTTTTAGCTAACTTCTTTGAAGAATAACAAAAGCAGCAACTCTGTCGTGGTGGAGACAGAGAATCCATTTACCAATCCTTGAAAACCAGATTGGTTTGTCTCCTTTCACAATGAACTAATCTTTTAGACTTTCTTTAGGAAGAGATTCAGGATTGCAGATGAACTGGGTTTTCCTTCTACATCGAATTAAGCTTCTGGGCATCTGTCCTTCCACCAAACTAGGCCGAGTTTTGGGATTTAATCATAAATTAAACTGACTGGAATCTGGCTTCAGGATCAGAAGGATTGAGAAGAACAATAGTTTGTGATAAGAATCAATCTTTGGAGAACCACAAGTTTCCAAGATAACTGAGAAGAATTGATCTGCTTTTTTTGACTTTTGATTCTTAACTTTTTTTTGTCAAATGATTGCATCACCTCATCAACATTTAGCTCAGTAGTTGGGACCCAATTGCATAGTTTTTGGTTAAAATGGTTACATCATTCCAAATAGAGAAAATGCTAATTAGTCATTAGCATACATGATATTCTTTGGATGTTTCAACTTTCGAAAGAGTGGGTGGAAAGCAAACTCTGTGGTACGTGGACATGAGTCATTGACATCGTCAGGATAGAAAAATGAAAATGAAACTTCGGATGGGCCAACCAAGCCTGTTGAGGCCGAGTCAAATTGGGCTGGGCTTTTATTTGAAAACCCCAACCTGAAAGTGGGCGGTGAGGGTTGCATGTTGGTTGATCATGGGGTAATCCGTAATTCTCTCGGAGACACCTTCAAGGGGCACTGTCTGTTTGAGAGACGTGAGCGAGGGATTCAAATCCTCTCCTCCAAGATGGAGGATGGAGGAGAGGTGGCGCCCCCATTGGATAGGCAACACCTGGGGCTCGGATGAACCCTCCATCTGAGCCGACACCGAGCTGACAAGCTGAGCCGACAGGGGGGGTGTTGGCTAGGATGGAGGGTTCGAATTCACTCGAGCCCTAGGTGTCGTCCATCCAATGGGGGCGCCACCACTCCTCTAGATTCCCTTGGAGGAGATGATGTGGATCCGTGAGCGACAATCATCTTCTCCTGGTTATCGGACACAGTATCAGTTGATGCCAAAACCGATTCGATAACTATACGAATAAGGATTGGTTTCGTAGCAAATAAAAATGATTGACACATGGCCGGTAAGATATATATATATATATATATATATATAGCTGTTATTGTAACAAGGGTCTGTTAAGTTTGGAAACATAACATAAAAATGAAAATACTAATAAAACATCAGAATTGAATAATGAAAGTTGGAATAGACAAGACAAAGTGGATATTTCCAGTTTATTTAATAAAAACTCTTTATTAGATTAAAAATTATAATTTAAAGGGTATTTAAGTCTTTACGTTTAAATTATAGTTTGTAAGAACTTTTAATTTCACATTTGTTTTACTTTACGTCTGAGACCCATCTTCCTTTTGATTTGAATCATCTCCAATGTGTAAGATATGGATTGTTTCTCTTGATAATTTACCAATTAGAACAATCCAAAGGCTGCGATGTTCTTTCTATTGAGTCTATTCCACTGGTACTATATCATCCATGATTTGAAATTTAATGATCTTATTCGTGTAGCATTTTGACTGGGTGGGGCAAACACAGTAAAGTAGCCAGCGATGGCACACTCAAAGGGGCTATTAGGGCACTCCTTAGAGGAATTGGTGCTCCCTTCCATGCTGCCAAGTGCAATATTGGGCGGTTTATATCAACAGGGGCTGTGGTAGTTGCATGGTTGAGGGAATCTGGGACTCTTAAGGTCCTAATTCTTCATGATGACAGAACAAACTCATGAAGTGACCAAGTAAGATCAACTCTCTAACTTGCAAATAATTCCTTCGTAATTATTTGAAGTGCTTTGCCCGAGATTTTGCAGGTTCTCAATTTGTTATCTGTAATTTATATGCTCAAAGGTGCCGACTGTAAACCTTGTCATGCCTTCCACGGTATTATCTTCGCATTTATAGAGAGACCAATATAATGCCCAGTATAGTAGTTTTTTGTTTTTTAGGTGGGGGGCATGACCATCTGCCGTTTGTATCATGTAATTCATACATATCATGTATTCTCAGAAAGGATTGGGATGATGTGAGTGAAGTTTCCTTCCTTTGTGTTTTGCAATGTTATTCTCATTCAATCTTGATTTAACAATGAATCCAGAACGATAGAAGATGAGCTACAAAGATAATGTTGTCAATTAGTACATTTTTTTTTTATTGATAAATCTCAATCCAAAGGGTTCTTACAGCCCTTGAATGCAGTTAAATGTTAAAAAATTGGGAAAATCCAATTAATTGCAAATAAACTATATTTTTATTTATTTTTTAAATCTGGGTTAAATGTTCTTGATTAAATTAAGTTTATTAAATGTGGAAGTGTAGACGTATGGGAATAATGAAAGGAGTAAAGAAGGTTCATTCTCTCAAAGACCATAATCAAATGCTTAATAGTTTAGTTTAAATTACCAAGACGCACGCAATTTCAAGCCAGGTGATGATCGAGAGACTTG
This sequence comes from Protea cynaroides, assembly GCA_028583415.1. Classification (NCBI taxonomy): domain Eukaryota; kingdom Viridiplantae; phylum Streptophyta; class Magnoliopsida; order Proteales; family Proteaceae; genus Protea; species Protea cynaroides. The sequence continues at coordinate 98,707,915 of CM053276.1, read as the reverse complement.
CAACAAATCTAACACTGCAAAACAAAGCACAGGCCTCTATTATCCAAATTCTGGAAGGAACCTGGCACCCAAAGAGAAACCGGCTGTGTCACTGAATCCATGCACACCTCCTTTCTGGAAGACCCAAATACGATCTCTGGCAATCTAGAGCCAGCCTCACCAAAATTACAACCATTCCTACCAAACTCCGATGTAAAAACCGACGATTTCCTTGCTATGGGCAACTGAACCACAACAAAGTGAATGAATCTGTCATCCTCCATACTGAAAACAGGACTCAAATGAAACAACATCCAGAAGGGGGTTCCGTCTTTCCGATAATTCAATAAAACTCAACTGAATAGTCTTCTCTTCTCGAATGGCCTCTCGAACTAGGTAGATGGTAAGAAATAGGCAGTGAACTATGCAGGAAGAGGAGAGCCGACGGTGATAAAAATATGCACCTCGTACCATTGGGTAACTCCAGAGCTGCTGCTTCTAAAAAAATAGAAGATGTTGAAGACCAAGCTCCAGGGCTTCATGACGAAGGAGAAAAATCTGATAGTGACAATCTGCAACTGATTGATGATGACGAAGAAGAGATGTGGACCATCATCAAACCCCCGCCCCTAGATGCAGTTTACAGACGAAGCTTCAGTGCTCCACCGCAGAGGGAGAGACGATGGGTTCTGCACAATTACAATTAATCTTTTCCTTAAATAAAATTAAATTGAAATTTTAATTTATAACTTATTTCTACCAATATATGATTTTATAAAATATTTTTATATATTTAATTTCGATTGCATCTAAAAGTAATTGACGTCTTACTATATTTGAAAAAATAACAAACCCGTATTACAATAATATTTTTCCATATATATATATAAATAAAAAAAAAAATCAGTATCGATTGATATCAAATTATCAACCATCGAATCAATATCTATTAGTATCAAATTATTAAGCATCAACCCTAAAGGAGAATTAGGGATTTCAATCCAACCAAGTAAATGGACAAAAAATTACCTCTTTTACCACAAATGCTGTATCTCTTAATGAATACAGCTCTTCTCCAATAAGAGAGAATGAGCAATAATCCAAACAACTTTTTCAACAGGTGAAGCCTTTTAACCCATTGTTTTATGAACTTATGAATATGGAGTATGGACCATCTAAGTCATCTCGAGGAACTATTACCCTTAGAAAGAAAAATCTCGAAAAAAAAAAGAAAAAAAAGAGAAAGTTTTAATGTATGATTATTTACATTCATGACCTCTACTTCAACTCTCATATGGGAAAGGAGGAAGATGTGTAATGCCGTTTTTACCCGCTCCTTATTGGATGAATCCAAATGGCCAATGTATAATACCTTGTATGGGCATGATTGTGCTAACAAAAAAAAATAAAAAATACATGCTTGGCCACAAGTTTGACTTGTCGTGAGTATAGGTTTTTTTTTAGAGAGACTATAGGTTGCTTGTTTACCAAAGGGTAAAAAAATGACTTTATCAGCTAGGGATGTCAGTTTCAGGTTCGTGACAATTGTTCGATTGAACCAATCAGTGAAACTTGTGACCAAATCGATTATTAAACATGTCAGGTTTAAACTCGGATCAATAATTAAACAGACGTTCATGATGCAAGGTGATAGTGTGACCAAACTGATCAAATGAATCAAATATACTTTTACATCGAATCGAATTTTGGTTTAAGCCAAACAAATACTATCCTGAAGCTAACATGCATGATGATTTATAAAGCTAACATGCATGATGATTTATAAAGAATGTAAACATTTGCATGGTTATGATGTTATCTAATGTTATTTAAATTCGAACTTCAACTCTTAATTACTTATGGTTCTAGATTAATACCTTCAGATCTCTGTCTGGTTTTATTTTATATTTTGGCATGAGTTTGTTATAGTCCATTTATAAACCAGTTATTTCAATTAGTATAAGATCGATAACGGATCAAGACCAATCAGATGGAGTATAAATGCATCCACGCCTCATGAATGAAGGACCGATTAACTAAACCGGGGATCAAGATGTAGAGGATTATAATGGTGGAAACCGATGCACAAATTAGACTGATCGATTGACATATCAACCATCCATCCATATGCAGTGTAAAAATTGTTTGAAATTGTATACAAGCTTACAACGTTTGCCAGGCATAGAGGGTTTAGATTAAAGTTCTTCTCAAGTCCAATTGTTTCTCAAATTGAAATCTAGTGGTTAGAATTCATCCTGTGTGCAAAGTAAATTTTAACCGCTGAATCACAATTTGAGGAGCGATCTGACTTGAGAAGAGATATATCTAGGATTAAGATGTCAACTTGAAGAATGATTGAACTTTAAAAGAGCCAAATTCCGGATTTGGATATCAACTTGAGGAACGATTGGATATGAGAGGAGCCAAATCCGGGATTTGGTCGTAATAGCGGGCCGATGCTGATGGGTTACATGTCAGCCACTGGAGAGGATCGAACTGGGTCACATCTCATTGCCGCGAGCAAAAAGGGTTTTAGATTTCATATAGAAAAAAGGGCTTTTTGACTCAGAAGATGAATTCTGTGCCAAAGATTTACTAAAAAAAAATTCTGTGCCAAAGGCAGTATCACTACAGACACTTCATCTGTGCTACGCAGAGAGTGGAAATCTGGCCGTATTAGCAGGCTGATGTTGATGGGTCACTCTGTCACATCTCATTGCCGTGAGAAAAGGGTTTTAGATTTCATAAAAGAAAAAGGGGTTTAGAAACCAGAAGATGATCTCTGTAGCAAAGGCAGTATTACTACTTCATCTGTTATAGAGAGAGAGAGAGAGAGAGAGAGAGAGAGAGAGAGAGAGAGAAGAGAGAGATGGAAGATTGGTTCCTACTGCCGAAAATCGAACTTCACGCTCACCTCAATGGTTCCATCAGAAATTCCACATTGCTGTAAGTTTTTTTTTTTTTTTTTTTCGAACTGATGTTTCCTTCTGTATGTCATTCTATGTCAATGTGGTTCAAAATTTCATTTGAAGGCATCGTCGTCTCGAAGTGCTTTTCTTGTAGCTCGATCGATATATTTTTTCCTTCCATTTCACCGAATTTGTTAAACTTATGCCAGAAAACATGGTTGAAAAAGTTTTAAATGCTTTTTTCTGGTTATGATTCGCTTAAGTCTCATATGTTTTTTTTTTTTTTTTTCAGTGAACTTGCTAAACAACTGGGTGACGAGGGTGTCCTAGTTTTTGCCGATGTGGAGCATGTAATCATGAAAAGTACTTACATTTTCACAACGGCTACCTATTTGCTTCTTTTTCTTTCCCCACCTTTTGACCTTCTTTTCCATACCTTTTTTTAATTTATTGTTTACACATAATTACATATACGTATTGTATATATTGCAGATGTTGAGCATGTAAATTTGTTAATTCTACTGCTGTGTGATTTAGGGTTGCTAGGGAAAAACTTTATCATACGAATAGGGGGAGCTAACAGGGATAATGCGATAATGTTGCCTTTTGCTGTCTTGCAAAGAGACAGCTGGGAGAAAAATGGTTCGTTTCCTTTCTGGAGAGAAATATAATGGCATTGGGATTCATGAACATATTAGGTTTTCAGGTTAATAGCAGAAAAGACTTGGAACAAAAGAAGAGAACATGCTGATTTACTGAACAGCAGCAAATATTATAGTAGTAACTGCATCTGGGTTCCATGATTGGAGCTCCAAGCTTCCACAGAAAACTACTCAATTTCTATTCCATAATTATTTATTGGTGCATCTGTTTGTAACCAAGAAGAATTTATGACATTACTCCTTTGCCCCCAATATAATGACATGGCACCATGACAAAGGGTATAATAATGTAAATTCCTATGATTCATCCCTCCCAAACTAACTCCCTCTGCTACTCGTCACCGCGCTGTTTTGACCATACCAGGAGGAATCCCAGTTCGTCCATGGTTGTGGCACAGCATATTGGGGAGGCAGGTGCCATATGTGTTTGTCCTCTGTCATGTGTCGCCAATACCTTTAGAGAGTGAATACCTCAGGGCATACCATCTTGCTGTGACAATGTATCACCACACATCAAACTCTGCCACATCCACCTGATGCAAAATCAGCCCAAACGACAGTAGGCCATTAGAGTGGGGCCAACCAGCTTGCAGCCCATTGCAGCCTTTTGATACTATTCACGTGAACAGTACCATGCAGTACTGTTCATGTGGCAACAACTTGTTTAAGATCATCAAGATTCTTCTAGAAGATCCATTGAGTGTGCACTAAGGAACTCCATGACTAATTTGGTTCTTCTTGTCTTAGAAGTCACTATTTTATTTCTATTTTTTGTATTTAGAAGTTCCCTGTTTTAGAAGTTTCTATTCTAGTGAGTTTCTTTTTCATGATTTAGTAAGCTTTTGTTGGCTCAAAGGATCTTAGTTTAGTTTCTATTTCTAACAAGGATGTAATGGGGAGTTTCTATTTCTAAAAAGACTTGGTCAACAGGAGTTGCCATCGTCTTCTTTCTATTTGTAATAAAAGCCATTGGCTATATATATGAATGAAAGGGGACAAGACCAACTATGATTTAAGAATAAACAAAGCTTGCCATTGCAATGTCAAGTGGGACTTACCCAGCCTTAGGTGGGACTTCTGAAGTTCTATTCTTCTTCCCTTCTTTCTGTTTCTACTGTTCATGGTTTGCTGTCATGTGCTATCTTGCTGCCCAATCCAAGTTCACTAATTCTAGATCTGACCATCATATCAAGCTCAACTTCTGCTTCCCCTCATCAAACCTTACGTTTGATCATAATTTCAGTGCCATCCAATCAGTGGTTTGATAGATCTAAGCAAGACAAATTTTCTGGTTATTCTAATACCTTGTGGCCAAGTTGTAATTGCATTGTTTAGTCACTGTTTTGCTTGTCGACTCCTAGGATGTGTACTGCTGAACTTGCGTGTCTTGGTACTTATTTGATCCTCCGGTGGGGTTGGTTCCTAATTTGTTGAGTTGGGGACTGCCGGACTGGTCCTACATTAAAGATTTTGAATGAGTACCAACTGGAGCATGCTATGGGTGTGGCAAGTTTGGTCATTTTATGGCTACGTGTCCTAACCTCAAGAAGAAGAATGATTATGAATACCTTGCATCACCTGCAAACCATCACCGTAGAGAATTTATTGGCACTGTCGAGTGCAACCTTAGCGATGGGAAGTATGAAGGGTGGTGGATTGATTCTACCGTTAGACGCCACATTGGTAGGACATAAATTGGACAACAAGAACTGAAATCTCTTCCACCTAGTGGCAATAAGATCTATATGGGTACCAATTGTACAGTGAAGTGAGAGGTCTCGCTGACTATGTCCTTGACCTTGAAAAGGACATTTTTCATCTGAAGGATGTACTCTTCGCTCCAGACATGAGGGGGAATCTGATATTTGTGTCATCCCTTGTCAAGAAGGGTTTTGATGTACGCTTTCATGTAAACAAGGTTACTATAGGACGACATGGTTGTATTTTTGCTTCAGGACATTTTCTCCCTGAGCATGAATTTTTTTTACTTCCTACTGTAACCAATGTTCTTTATGTGAACACCATTAATAAAAATGTATTTGGACTTTCTTTGGATTATATCAGTTGTACAAATATAGTGGATTCGTATATGTGGCATATGAGACTAGGACACCTTGGAATTAACAAATGCAACAGATATCAAAATGGGGTTAGTTCCTAAGTTTACTAAAGTAGAATATGATACATGTGAACATTGATTGTCTGGAAAGATGTCAAGGAAACCTTTCCTAGTGGGAGTAAAAGCCAAGGAACTCCTCGTAGTGGTACACTTTGACATTTGTGGGCTGCTCAATGTTAGCGCCCATGGTGGAAAAGCTTACTTTATTACATTTATTGATGATTATTTAAAGCATGGTTATACTTATTTATTAAGTAGAAAATCGGAAGCATTTGAACGATTCAAAACCTATAAAACTAAAGTATTTAATCAGTTAGGTAGGAATGTTAAGGTTTTAATTACCGATCATGGTGGAGAATATCACTCCACTGAGTTTGAGAAATTCTGCGAGGGACACGGAATTATCAAATAGAGGACTATGTCTTTCACACCACAACAGAATGGTGTGGCTGAAAGAAGGAATAAAATACTACTTAATGTAGTACGTTGCATGTTGTTTCATTCCTCTCTCTTCAAGAAATTATGGGAAGAAGCAATTCTTACAGCAAACTATATATTAAACAGGATTTCCACTAAGTCAGTTGAGACTATTCCCTATGAACTATGGATAGGTAAGAAACCAAACTTAGAACATCTAAGGAAGTGGGGATCTATTGCCCACGTATTAATACCAAAACCCCATTGAACCAAGTTGGATTCTAGAACTATGAGATGTTAGTTCATAGGATATCCCAAAGGATCAAAAGGGTATAGGTTCTACCACCCCGGAAGGGAATTATTGAGAGTCATGATGCGGAATTTCTAGAGAAAGAGGAGGAACCACAGCAGGAGGATACTGAACCTCTGCATGTCGTTGATGATGATGACTATTGTAATATAAGAGATAGGGAGAGAAAAAAGAGAAATAATTCTGTAACTATGGGAGTCACTATTGTAATTGTGGACTGCTCAATGCATTCTATATTTATAGACATAAGATACAACCCAAAGAGGACAATAACAAGGAAACAAAATAAAAGAGGAAACAACCTAAAAGCGACGAGTGTGAGAACCTAGAAGGAAAGTAGGTGAGAAAGTAGATGAAAAAGTATGTGAAAAATAAGTCAACACTTTTATCCTCACATACATCGAACTTAGACATATTTTTACATATATTGAACCTAGACATATCCTCAGACACATCAAACCTAGACATAAACTCATATTTCATCATTCGTTAACACTCTCCCTTAAGCCGGTGCATGTATATCAATCATGCCCAGCTTATCACAAATATAAGTAATTCACCCATTTCCCAAAGATTTGGTAAAGATATCAGCAAGTTGTTCCCTTGTATGAACATGGTAGGGAGAAACAACCTCTTATAGAAACTTCTCAAGAATGAAGTGACAGTCGATCTCAATGTGCTTAGTTCTTTCATGAAACACAAGGTTGGAGGCAATATGAATGGCGGCTTTATTGTTACACCACAATTGTATGGAAGATGTATGTGGAACACCAAGTTCGGTCAATAACTGCTTGACCCATATAATGACTTTTTGAGCTTATATTACCAGACTAAACTCCCCTTGAACAACAAAATTAGGCGGTTGTTCCATATAAACCTCTTCATGGATATCAATCATTCTTCACATCAAGTTGGTGCAGCGACCAATTATGGGAAGCAGCCAAAGAGCACACATGGAACTTCTTGGTTGTAATACCAAATCACAAACTAGAAGTTTAGAACCACCAACAAGCAAACTTGAGAACCGACTGATAGAAGTGCGTCTCCCACGAGCAGACATGAACATGAGCAAATATATGCTCCTTACAAGTACACAAGCGAACACGAACACGAGCAAATATGCTCTGAAAAGTATGCTCCAACACAAGCGAACACAAGCACGAGCAAATATGCTCCTTAAAAGGCAAGCTCCAACATGAGCGAACACGAGCATGAGCACGTGCACGAGCATGAGCACGTGCACGAGCATGAGCACGTGCACGAGCAAATATGCTCTTGAAAAGTAGGCTGTAGTTTCCAACATGAACGTAGAGCAAATATGGTCCTTCTCCCCCTCATGTAGAGAATTCAACATGGACAAATAACCAAGGGTTTGCAACAAGGGACAGCAAGGACTGAGCACCCAATCAGTTCCAAAATACACTTCATAGAGAATCAATTTCAACAATCAATATCCTTGAAATGAACAAACCAGAAAATTGATTCCAACAATTGATTCAACACCAAAAATCAAACCATATAAATCGATTTCAACCATTGGTATCCCCAAACAGTCAAACCAGAAGTTTCGAGCCTGAATGGATGAAAACAATCGATATCCTCTAAAAATCTGAACCAGAAAACTGAATCAGAAAAATCGATTCAAATAATCGATATCACCAGAAAAATCGAACAAAAAAAGTTGAAAGAAGCAATTGATCTCCTCAACATCTATCCTCTTTAATTGAATCTCTATAGTGAGTCAAATCAAGGTAGCAAATAAATTCTAGATAGGCTAGATATGAGCAAGAGTGACCATTATTCCATGCAAATTCCAATCTGATGTGATCTAGGTCCTTCCATAGCAATAAAATTGCAAATATACAACTCCAATGACAATTCTATAAATTTTAACCACCCAAGCAAAATAATATGCAAAATGGTAATTTGTGAGACAACTTTGGCCATTAAGACATTGCCAAAAGTAAACAGGACATTCTTCTCCTACCCACAATAACCCAACAAGCCAGCAGAGACCAATTCTGATTTCAGCTAACAGAACTTGATCGAAAGGGATCCATTCAAGCTGAAATTGCAAGGTTTGAATCACAACTCAAAACCCCCATGAATCTAACCAATATTAGACCCATACGGTGGATTATAGAAACAAAAAGTTCTACAACTCAGGTCGGGTGGAAGATATGGAACCAGGTCTGAATTTCATTGAGACCTCCGAAATTCCAGGTATTCAATTGCCACTGGTAGTCCTCCGAAATTCAGGCAGAAACAGACCCACACCACCAACAATTAGAGCAAATCGACTTCCTGAAACTGATGCTAGCGGTAAAACAGAAACTGGTTTCTGATTTTTGATTGAAATCAGAAAGCAGATATTATTTCAGGCTCATATTGAAGAGTTTCATTCACCCAAGGGTTTGTGAATTCCCAACAAAAAAATAAGGATGAAAGAAGAAGGGATGATGGAGTTCAGTCAACAAGTGTTAATGCCTGTAACCAGGAAAATAAATCAAAATAGAAACTGAAAAGGGTACAGAAATTGAGAAACCAAGAAATTTGGAACAAAACTGAACCAGAAATTTCATGTGCAAATATGAAGAATGGGCTTCTTCATCTTAATCAAGGAAACATGAAACCCAGCGGTAACCACTATTAGAAAGATTGAGAGATCACCCTCTTGAAGTCCAAACACCATGGCATTGTAGATGCGGGGTTGCAATCCTCTGTTCTCTTGAATCCCACCAACAGTTACTCAAAGCTCAAAACAACAAGTAATAGACAAATTATGAAATCTCTAATTAGTTCTGGAGGACAAAGTAGTTGCAGGAAATTTCAGAAGCTTGGATATCACCACATACATGATATAAGAATGCCAAGTTTCGGGGATCAAGTCGTCTGGTGCTGGGTGACCTTCGCTCAAGATTTCAGATTGAACCAGTAGTAGTCAGTGAGTTCGAAAATTTCTTGCAACTTGGCGGAAGGCTTAAACCAGGTTCGAGTTTGATATATCTCTTGTAACGGTAATCTCCAACAATCGACTCGGCAATAAATAGTAGTATAAATTAGATGGACAGTTATTCACAATCGCAACACTAAAATCAGAAATCATCAGATGCAGCAGCAGGAGTTAGAACAAGGGAATCAAACCAACTCTTTGGCCAGATTCAAACAAACGTAGAACCAGAATATTGAAACAAAACATTGATTTTAATAATCAATGCTTCTCCAATAGACCAAGCCAGAAATCAATTGTGAGCATCGATTCAAATAATCAAACCAGAAATCTGAACAGGACAATCGATCTCCTTCGTGATTCAAATTAGCAAGCGATTGGCTTCATAAAACTTACCAGCAACATCGATTTGAATAGAGGAAAAAGATGAAATTAAAGTAACCTATATACTTATCGAGCGATATGGTAGCCGATCCCTTCACTAAGGGAGTTCAAGTGGAAACCTATATTAAACATGTGAATTTAATGGGACTTGAAACAACCTAAGTCTGGAAAGTGAACCAAGGGTTCAGAATATTTTTATGGGTCTTAGAGCAAGCTAAGTCTGGAATAAGGACTAAATGTTCGGAATATTAAAAGGACTTAGAATGGTCAAAGTCTGGAATTGGAACTTAATGTTTCATGTCATGACAATCAAAATATAATAGTATCATTCCTGGAAATGGGAGCGGAAAGGATTTATTTATTTATTTATTTTTTTGTTTATGACCGAAGTTCCTGGAAATGGGAACATGAAATGTGGATCCGGCCAACATGGCCAAGTGGGAGATGTTGGTGATGTGGCCATTGGCTTCGTCCACATCTCCATCATGATAGGCCATGTAACCGTAACTGAATGGATATGGGAGCAATTCCGAGTAGAGGGGAAGAGACGTTGCTAAAACGGCTCTATCTACTCCAATAAAAGAATACACATCCTGGAGTTGGAAAAGAACAAGAAAAAGTGAACTCACGCAGTGGAGCCCCAAAACTGAAAAGTTTGTCAGATCTCATCTTTGGCTTCAGAGAGTTAGTTCACCAGGTGTCCCCCAACAGGGGGGAGAGAGGGAGGGGGAGGTGGAGACGGAGAGGGAGAGGGGGAAAGTACAAAAATTCACTTAAAAAGTGAGTAAGAGATGTAATTAAGTTTAAAAAAAGGAAAGAGAAGGATGGTTACAATTTGGATACAAACAGATTTCCATTATTTATAACAACAAAACTAGCTGACCCCATTTAGTTGGGATAAGGCCAAGTTGAGTTGAGTTGAGTTGAATTGTATAACCACAAAACTAAAACCTTAATATGACTTGGAGGCTTAACATGCCTCAAAAGGAATTGATAATATTCTCTAGACTACTTTCACCTGAACTACTAGAATATATTCTCTAGATTACTTTCATTCGACCCTTATTATATATCCTAAAATCAGCAAAATATAAATTTAATACAAATAAGAAAATTTCAGTCACTATGAAAAGTAGTTTTCATACTTATGGTAAATAGTAAAATTTTGATTAAATAAAATGCCTGAAATTTGTTTTTCTATAGATATTAAAAGATGAATTTAGAAAAAAAATGTAAATTAACAGAGAACCTTTAAATTGAAAATGAATTAAAGTTACATTATTAACCCCATGGATTGAAGAAGAATGAACTACATCTTTTGACATGATAAATGAAACAAACATAAACCATGGACCTACTAATCCCTTTTTAGGCTTTGCTCTGCATTTTTCCATCAGTGTTAAATTTGATTAAAACTTTTATGTTTAAGTGGAAAATTCTTTATGTTGTACTATGGTTTATATATATCCAAAAACTAAATAATTCTCTGCTTTCTTTGCAAATTGGATCCGATCAAATATTTCACATTGTATGATCATCTCTATTTTAGGTATTCGGGATTCATCCTTAATAGACGAAATATTCCTATTATGTCAGTTCCAATTGAATCAATGTTATTAGCTGTGAATTTGAACTTTTTGGTATTTTCAGTTTCTTATGTCTGAGGTTAGGGGCAGGAGGGAATCAGTTTGGCACTCACCCTGGGCCAACCCCTCAATTGGAATTTAGAGTTGGCTCTTGTGCCACCAATGTTGGAAGATCATCCCTCATCACAAGAAGTTGGTGGAGAAGTTGGTTCTAATGGGAAGGGTGGGAATCCGGAAAATCCAGAAATAGAGCGCATAGCGCAGCGGCCAGGTTGGCCCTAATACCCGCCATTTGGCAGATTAGTTTGAGCCCAAATTTGTGGATTGGTTTGGCTGAGGGTTGCTTTTCCATGCTTCAAGTTTCAGGTGAAAAGTTGTTGGTCACATGGTGAAGTGAAGTTTAAAGGATAAAAATATGAGGAAAAGAAGGAAATTCATATGGGTTGGTGGTGGTTCACAATTGAATCTGTTTTAATAATGGCAAATACATCACAACATCTATCCAACATGCATAATGGTCAAATCAAGACTCCACGTAGCATAAGCTCGGTTGGCCGTCAGGGAAAGGCTTCCTTGATGAGGTGTTTGAAAGACTTTTCCTTATCAAATTAAAATCACTTAAAGCTGGAATGTTGAATTCATTTGGAACAATATCATATGGTTTATTTTTCTCTGTTTCTTATTTCCTTTCAGTGGAAGTTATATTGGTGTTTGAAGATTTGTTTTTGGGAACCGTCTTCTGAACTGTAATTGTTACCACCGTGCAGTGATTTTATTTATTAAACTCCAATATTATCTCATTTCGGATCTCTTATTTTCATTTTTGGCGACTCCACTCCCGGCAAATCAAATGTTGTGAAAGGACAACAGAAGTTTCATCCATTTTGTTTTGAAAGATTCAAGATGACTCATTTCCTTATAAATTTATAAACCAGAGTGTAATATGTGGCTGTAAAGATAACAAAGTAGATTTATAAGTAATGGAAAGTTGTTCTTCCCTAGTTGCTGAAGCCGTCTTCTCTTTTAAGCAATACTTTTGTGCAGATCGCATGTCTATGGCCGAGTGCTTCAAGTTGTTTGATCTTATCCATGTAGTTACTACTGATCATGCGACTGTCACAAGAATCACTAAAGAAGTATGATAACTTTCCAGTTCTGAAAACTTTGTTGTGCAAGTTCTCTCTGCAAGTCGGTTTAATCATTGTCCCACTGAACAGGTTGTTGAAGACTTTGCTGCTGAAAACACTGTGTATTTAGAGCTAAGGACAACACCTAAGGTACTTCAAGTGATTGAGCGTATTATTGCTTGTCTTGTTTGACAAGAGATGTTGAATGATAGAACAAAAATATTGGGGTTTATTTTATGCAGAAGAATGAATCCAAAGGGCTGAGCAAACGCTCTTACATGGAAGCTGTGATAAATGGTCTGAGGGCCATTGATACAGTTGATGTTTATTTTACCCCTGCTAGTGGAAGCATGGAAATCTCCATAACTCCACCTATCAATGATTCATGTAATGGCTCAACTAGAAGAAAGATATATGTTCGCCTTCTTCTTAGCATTGATCGCCGTGAAACCACTGCGGCAGCAATGGAAACTGTAAGTTAGGCGTTTAGAGTTATTTAGTCAATAAGCCTGTTGGTCTTCAGTGTTTGTAAAGTTTTACTGTTCTTTTCTTTGGCAGGTTCAACTAGCACTGGAAATGAGGGATTTGGGGGTAGTCGGTCTTGACCTTTCTGGCAATCCTGTTGTGGGGGAATGGTAGCTTCTTATATCTGTCAATCTTAAAGAGCAGTGATAGTTCATGGGTAATAGAAAATATTTTCATACCCAAATTGTCCTTGTGGTCTATTGCAGGGAAACATTCTTGCCAGCATTAAAATTTGCCAGGGAACAAGGTCTTCCTATTACACTTCATTGTGGTGAGGTCTGTCAGGCTGTCATCAGGGTCCAGCCCTAATATCGATTTCCAAACCATACTCTGTTATTTTCAGAATTGGACTGACTCTTTGCTTAGTACTTGTAGGTGCCCAATCAGAAGGAAGTGCAAGCAATGCTGGATTTTCTTCCCCAGAGAATTGGTCATGCCTGTTGCTTTGAAGAGGAAGATTGGAGAAAGCTGAAATCATCCAGAATTCCGGTTCGAAATTTATGCCTGTTCATTCTATAGAAATTTACTATTTGAGTCTCTGAGGTTAAGGGGGGAGAAGCTTGTCTACATGGGTACTCGATTTCCTTTTTTTTTTTTGACTTTTGTATTTGCATTTTCTTGCTGGAGATAACTTTATTCAATCATTCCTGGGATAATGGGCAGCATAAATCCAAAGAGAAGAGAAGAGAGGGGTGGGGGGCAAGGGGGCAATTAATCTCTTGGGAAGTGGGCTAGCAGGCTAAAAGTGCCTCGGACCTATAACCCAATATACTATGCAGAGTATATTGTATTTTGTATGTATTTGTAATATTTTTTGACATATAAAATAAGGAGAAAGTTTGGCTGGTCTGTCCCTCAGCTAAAGAGGGGGCATGGTCTGGACTCTGGAGCATCTCACCTTAAAAAAGGTGCAAATCCTCCCCCCCTCCGTATTTGAAGTTCCAATAATACCCTTCCCTTTATCTATCCATCCACAAAAGCCCCCTTTTGAAAACTGCTCCCCCAGCAAACCCCTCCCCATAAAATAATATCAAGCTGATCATATAGTCTGAGACTACTATATTTTAGATGTTACTTTCTCATGCTTTATAAAACACTGACCTTGATTAATCAAGACCTTGAAAACCACTTGTTAAAGCCTTAGTCACTCGTTTAACATTATCTTTGTTATAAACAACTTTTTACAGAAAATGTTAGGTTATTGAATTATTCAGATCATTGGATTGGATGGTGGAACCATCAAAATGCCGATTGTCAAGCCAAATGATCCAATATCTGTTTCGGTTCTTAAAATTGTGTCCATCTTATGGCAAACTAATGGTGGTATAGCTGTACAATGACCTGAATGTAGCCAAAAATCAAATGGATCAAGCGGGTGAACCCACACACTGCATGAAGAAGTTCATCCCAACTTGAACATGGTATGACATGTTGTGTTTGATAAAATGCAAAACAACCTCATGAATTGACACAAAATACTATAAAAATGATGAAAAAGGTAAAAAAGAAATCCTTTTAAACTAACACAGGTAATTTTCAGTTTTGCTGGTTCAACCCCAATAACCCTTTCTTTTTGGTGTTTGATTTTGTGGTGACGGGGAATTGACCCCAAAAAAAGAGAAGAAAAAAAACAACGATGGTGTTCTTCTGTCCTGTCCTTTAATCCTTATCTAATATCAGTTTCTCCTCCCAGCTGTGATGCTTTTGATATACCCATTTGTTGTCTTGCAGGTTGAGATTTGTTTGACATCCAACCTCAAAACTGAAACCATCAGTTCCATTGACGTTCATCATTTTGGTTAGCTATTCCACTCTGTCTGAATATGTGTTTAAAAGGGTGGGTGGGACAGGGGATGTGTGTGTTTACTTCTTTTTTTTTTTTTTTTGGGTTGGGGGGGGGTTGGTTTGGGGTGTTAATCGATTGCAAGTTTCATTTTGCTAAGCAAAGCCCTGTTTTTCAAGTAACACCAGTGATTCGTTTTGCAGCTGATCTCTACAATGCAAAGCATCCATTAGTTTTGTGCACCGATGATACAGGGGTTTTCTCCACCAGTCTTTCCAGTGAGTACTGCTTTGCGGCAGCTTCATTTGGTATGTAACATTTCTCAAGTGTTCTGAAGTTACTATATGGGAGTTGACTATCTCCACTTCTTGACTTTTTCTCCATCTATCATCAAGGTCTCGACAAGGGGGAAATATTTCAGCTGGGAAGGGATGCTATTGAATATGCATTTGCAGATGAGGGAGTGAAGAAGGATCTAAGGAAAATCTTTGCTTTGGCTATCAAAAAGCTTGGATTGTGATTTTATGAGAATGTCAAGGCAGCATGTTCCAGTTGTAAGTCATTGTATTTCAATGGCCAACATATCCCCCATGTAGCAATTGATATTTTTGTCTTCTGTTCTAGTAATAGTAGAATATGCTTATGTGATTATGAGATATTTTACTGGGTTATAATTGATACTAAAATGAAAGCAATTTCAAGAATAGGGTTCAACTATGCATTAATTTAGTATGCAGAATTTTCTTCATTAAAAGTTTTTAGTTATCTTTGAGCTAACTGTGATAGGAGTGTCATAGATAGCTCTGTCAATGAGGCATTTTTGGTCCAATGTTTCAAAATAAACTATGGCTGCTTAGCTCTAGTAGTAGATCTCTCCTTTTGGTGTCTCAAGCAAGCCTTATACTGGCATCTTAGCTGTGGAAGTAGATCTCTCCTTTTGTTATGGAGACTTCTTGAGAAAATGGATTTTAATTACAGGAGTACAACTTTCTACTGTCCTCTTTTATGATACCATACATCTGCATTACCATGATGAGTCATTCATGTCTGGCATTTCATGACAATCAAATAAAAAGGCAAGAAATGGAATCTTCATAGCTCAGCAATTGGTTCCTCCAGCTTGAGCAAGAAAAAGGCAGGTCAACAGTGATTTCAAGTACTCACTAGCTATCAGCTTTGTCAAGGGCTCCGCAGAAGCCAGAGTTGATCGGTTGGAACCTGTAAACCACCTTCTAATTCTCCTTGCGGTGTATCCATAAGCTTGGATCCGTAGTTGGGTATATGTAGGAGTTGAGAAATCAGTAAGAATGTTCCTCTAGCTATGTTTCACATGCATGCTCATTCAGCCTAAGTACTGTTAAGGCCTGCGAGGAGTGTTGCATCCATGTGATTGTATGCTTTTGATAGAGTCCCTTGCAGTTTTTAAGACACATCTACAAGGAAGGGGTTGGCCCTTACTTATAAGCCAAAAGCTCTCTCGACACCCAATTAATGTGGACCTATCTTAGTTGGCCCCTCCTTATTTTTACCACAACAGAGGCCCCCTTGTCGGGAGAGCTTGTTGCGTGCCTAGGTTCCCATAGGCAACCAACGTTGAGGCCCAAGAGGGTTGTGCCCATGTGAAGTTGTGCCCGCACAAAATGTGTCTACAAGGAAAGGGTTGGCCTCTACTTAGCTCTCGTGACACCCAACCTATGTGGGACTTAGTCATCCCTCCTTATTTTTACCACAACAGAGGCCCCCTGTAAGGAGAGCTTGTTGCGTACGGCTTGGGGTTCTCATAGATGGTGCCAATGTTAAGGCCTGAGAGAAGCGTTGAGTCCATGTGATGTTGTCCGCTTTGGGTCGAGGCTTGTACAATTTTAAAATGCTTCAACATGGAAGGGGTTGGCCCCTATTTATAGGCCGCAACCTCTCTTGACACCTAACCAATGTGGGACTATCTTCGTAGCTTTCTTATTTTTACCACAACAAAGGTCCTTGTCGGCCGAGTTTGTTGCATACGGCCCGGGGTTCTTACATACGACAACAAACAAGCATAAGAGTGGTCAGATGTCCAGAGGGGTATGAGGTGAGCAGTAGAAAGAACGAATAGTAAAATGACGTGGCAAGTCAAGTGATGTATTTTTTTGTTAGGTGAGCCATTTATATAATGGTTTGGCGTGGGTCCCGCATGAGCCTTTGTAGTATAGCTCCAACAATCTTTGGTCGGATTTACCCTTAGTTGTGATTATTGTGGTTTGATGTGCCCCTAAGTGATACGGTTATTGCCCAACTTGCCCCTAGTGGTTATTGTTGGATAAGCCCCAGGTGGTCAAGGTGACACTAGAGCTGTCACATGTGTTACGCCCATTGGCCGGTGCCATTTATGCACACCATGGCAGATCTATTGAAAGCTCAAATCTAGAGGCCTTTGGGAGATAAGGCAATAATGACTTGAGAGAAGAACATCTCTCATTTCTTCGACTTCCGAGTTTTAGACTGATCAGTCAGAGTTGTTCAAAGATGAAATCACCTTCACACATTTGAATCAGTGTAGTTTGATGGGATGGTACATGGTGAGAGAAATGAGGAATAAATGTCCCCTTACGTCTAAGGGCCAGAGTAGACACGTGGAGTTCATGCAATGCGAATACCCACTGAGAAGAACTAATAGACCGAAAGCACCGGTTCTACAAAAGGCAACAAACGAGCACAAGAGTGGTCAGACTTGGGGTATAAAGGGTATTAGGTAAGGGTGTTGCCTGTCCGGGCCGGTTTTGGTATGGGCTGAATCGGTGTCGGGTTTTATAAGCCCAACCCAAACATGTCCAGTAAGAGTTCGGGCTAGGTTGGGCTGCGTTGGACACAATAACTAACAGGCTGGTTCGGTGTCGGTTTGTTATCGGGCTGGGCTTATTGAGGTGATTTCGGACTGGTTCGGTCCGGACCGGGCTTATCAAGCTTATTGGGCCTATTTTATATGTAAGATATATAGCCTATTTTATTATTTCTATCTATAAAATTAGCATCATTCCTTCTATATGTATGTAATTCAGTAAATTATAACAATTAACATACTCTTTTCAACTATAGATTCATATAATCTTTCAGATCAAGAAGTGAACTATAACAGTGTAATATAATCTATCAAAATTTAAAACTATTAAAATTAAGAAACCGGGGCCCGGATGGACCTTACTGGTGTTCGGGTTAGGTATTATTGGTTCGGGCTAGTTCGGGCTTTTTAATGGGCCAGTCCGGTCTGGTTTTGGTCTGGGTTGAAACGGTGTCGGGCTTTACAAGTCGAGACCGAAACCTGTCCATTAAGGTTTGGTCTGGGCTAGGTTTGGGTTATATCGGGCCTGCTCGGTCCGTGCTACTGGGCTGGGCCCATTTTTGACACCCTTTGTATTAGGTGAGTAGTAGAAAGAATAAATAGTAAAATGATGTGACAAGTCAAGAGACGTAACCTTTAGGAGGTGATCCAAGTATATAATGGTTTGACATGGGTTCCAAATGCGCCTTTGCAGTACAACTCTCACAATCCTTGGTCGGATTTACCCCTAGTTGTGATTATTGTGGTTGGATGTTCCTTTAAGTGATACAATTATCGCCCAATTTGCCCCCAACGATTATTGTCGGATATGCCCCTGGTGGTCAAGGTGACACTAAGGTGCCACTTGTCGTATGCCCATTGTTCGATGACATTTATGCACATCATGACACACTCTATTAAGGGTGTTAATTTTGGGACCGAATTGGTAGCTTAGACTGAGTTGGCCCGAATTAACCCGAAATTTGCCTAGACTGAACTATTACCGGACATGTTTCAGGTTGAGGTATGGCATATCCTACTAGTCCCGGACCGGTCCGAACTAGCTCAAAATTGGTCCAAAAAAGCAGACCAATGAGCCCGATCCCGATAATGGCCTGGACCAAACTGATTTCGATCGATTATTAAACCATAGCTTCACTACTTTAGCCTTCTGGATGGCCTTAATGGGTTTCCTACTAGGCTTTCAACCTGAACCATCTCAATAACAACCCGATAAGCTAAGCTCGATAACAACCCGAAACCGGACTGGCCAATAAGTTAATGTGCACAGTGCAGCCCACCCAGCCCAAACCTCTTACTGGACATGCTTAGGTTAGGCCCGACACCGATTTGGCTAGGATTAAAACTGGCTGGGACCGGCCCGTTAACACCCCTACACTCTATTGAAAGCTCAAATCTAAAGGCCTTTGGGAGACTAAGGCCCCAGTGACCTAAGAGAAGACCATTTCTCAATGCTTCAGCTTTCGAGTTCTGACTTGATTAGGCAGAATCGTTCAAAGATGAAATAACCTTCACACATTTGAATCAGTATGTAGATTAGCAAATTACCATAAATACTATTGTTATATTTTCATTGCCTTGTAATTAATTCACAACATATTTCTAGGATGGACACTGCAATACTACAATACTAGAGAGGGGAATAAAGGCAGTGAGGGAGTTGGTGTAGTATGATGGGACAATATAGGGTGAGAGAGATAAGGAATAAAACTTCAGAATTCTTCTTTACCGTCCCTTTATGTCTAAGGGCTAGAGTAGACAGGTAGAGTTCATGCCATGCCAACACCTACTAAGAAGAACTAGAAGACCAAATAGATGACTACAAACGAGCACAGGACTAATCAGATTCGAGGACAGAGGGGTATAAGGTGAGCAGTAGAAAGAACGAATAGTAAAATGATGTGACAGGTCAAGTGACGTAACCTTTGGAAGGTAAGTCATTTATAGTGGTTTAGCATCGGTCCCACATGAGCCTTTGTAGTATAGCTCTGACAATCTTAGGTTGGATTTACCCCTAGTTATGATTATTTTGATCGATTGTGCACCCAAGTGATACGGTTATTGCCCAACTTGCCCCTAGCAGTTATAGTCGGATATGCCCCTTGTGGTCTAGGTGGCACTAGAGTTTCCACGTTTGGTATGCCCATTGGCCGGTGGCATTTATGCACATCATGGCACATCTATTGAAAGTTCAAATCTAGAGGCCTTTGGGAGATTAAGGCAATAGTGACTTTAGAGAAGACCATTTCTCATTGTTTCAGCTTTCGAGTTCTAGACTAATCAGGCAGAATCGTTCAAAGATGAAATCACCTTCACATTTGAATAAGTATATAGATTAGTAAATTACCATTAATAATATTGTGATCTTTTCATTGCCTTCCAATTAACTTCACAATGTATTTCTAGGATGGATATTGCAATACTACGATGTTACAAAGGGGAATAAAGGCAGAGAGATAGTGTAAGAACCATGTTCTAAAAACCGGGTCTAACCCATGGTTTTATATGGTGACAGATATTCCAATCATAATCGAACCGGAAGGCGAAGCCGGGTGACGAACCACTCAATTTTCAGGTATGAAAACCTGTGAAAAACTGTATAAACTTTATACGTCTGACTATACCGGTCTGAGTCAGTCAGACCGGTATGTGCGACCGGTATGTTTAGTTTCGGCTGGAGACGGACTCCAACGGGTCCCTCACTCCGAATTGAAACTTGGAAATTTTCCAATCGTGGTAAACCTTCCTAAGAACGGTCTCCCACTATTAATAGAGGCTTGGACACTCCTTTGATCCTTCTCAAAACCCTAGCCGTCTGAAGAGATCTGAGAAGGAGCAAGGAAGGAGGAGGCCGCTCAAGGAAGGGGTTTTCGTCGTAGGAGCATGCCGCCAATCGACGAACACCGTCGGTAAGTGCTCAATTCTCTTAGTCATGATAGGATTTCGGATCGGAATCGTGAAGCGGCGCAGCGATCCAAAATCCTAGGACTTTGATTTAAAGCCTAGTTTTTCAGATCTGGTTTGATACGACGTTCTAGTCACAACCAGAAGGCCATTAGAATACTTGGAACTTAGAATGGGTTAGGAGAAACCCTAGAAACCAAACCGAAGACCGACGAGGAAGGGAGATCCGAGATCGGGTTCTCGGATCCAAACCGCGGGACATACCGGTTGGACACAAGGTCCTGCGGTATGGGCCTGCGGTATATACCGCAGGCACATACCGGTCTCACTGAGTGAGACCGGTATGAGTGAGACCGGTATGTACCGCAACCGGTATATACCAGTGGCACCATACCGGTCTCACTCCACTGAGACCAGTATACTGAGACCGGTATGCCTTCCGAGCCTTGTTTGCTTGACCAAACATGGTTCTGACCAGCTGTGACCTTCATAAATGAATTCTAACTTTAATAAATGAATTCTAACTTATAGGTATGACTATGTAGGACTTGTAGACAGCGTGAGTAGATCCTGTGACGCTGTACGAAATTGTTATCACGTGACAAGTAAAGGACAAGACCCCAAACTCTAATTAATTAAATAACAGTAAACCTTTGTGATTAAATCTGTGTAAATTGAATTGCTTGGTGTTGTGCATATTCACATGCCATGTAGTTGTTTCTTTTGCTATTAACTAATCATGCATTTCATATGCTAGGATTTTGGATGTTAAGCATGTGTATGTTTTTAGTTAGTGTGTGGAATGTGAAGGGGAGTGAGCCTTGGATATATCCACAACTAACACTTTTCTCGTATCACCTTCTACCTTAGCAAACTCGGTGCGAATAGGGTATCAGGGGGAGGACGTGGGGTTGTGGTTTATTTTGCCCACCAGACTCGAGCCCTATCCCTATGTCGTAGGGAGTTGTGCTGGGGTAGGGTAATATCGCCATTTACCTTAGTGGACTTGGTGCGAATAGGGTATTAGGGGGAGGACGTGGGATTGTGGTTCATCCTGCCCACCAGACTCGAGTCCTATCTGTCACACCCCAATTTCGCACTATTCAGAATGGTGTGATGAACCGCTAATAAACCAACGGTTCAACCAGGATTTCTAATAGGCTGTGTCTTTGTAAACTAAACCATACACATCCACAACCATAATCAGAATAAACACACAATAGCAGAAGTCTTAATATTAAATGAACTGAGGAATCTAACTGTGATAATCATAAATAATATATCAAATTATGTTGTATTAATCGAGACATAAATAAATAAAATATCAATTACATTTCTTAATAGTTCAAACAAAATCTAATCGAAAACGCATGAGTTGCACTCGCATGAGGAGTCATGCGTCTCCACTATGTCCTCAGCCTCCATTGCAGCCATGTGCCCGCACACAGAAGCATTCATATAGTCTTCCATAGTGGTACCTACATCATCAACTAAAAATATTCGACGTCGAAAGGGTGAGCACACATCACGGCTCAGTGAGCAAACAAAATAATGCAATAAACATATGCATGTATTCAATTCATATCTGTGGTCTGGTATATAAGTTTGCAATGTGCTATAAAAAGGTTCGGTGGCCTCTTCACCTCTATACACAGGATGTGTAAGCCTACCCAACGGATCAAACACCATTGTCGTCCACATTCACCCCAACATGGAATAGAGATAGAGCTAAAGTGTCCAGATCAAACACCGCATAACACCTCCCCTGATGCCCTACCCATACCAATACGTAAGCCCATGCTGACGAGGGCTTGCAAACTGGGCTCGCAACTAATCAATCCTAATGTCAAACAGTGTATCCAAGGCCTCACCCCAGCATCCCTCAGTACGTCCATAGAGATAGAGCTAAGGCCCCCGGCAGAGTCGAAGACTACACGGTCCGAGACCACCTCCCCTAATGCTCTACAACGTAATAGTTCTGCTAAGGTAATGGTGATACGACGATGTCAGTGGACAAGACTTGAGTAGAGATAGAGCTAAAGTACCCGGATCAAACACCGCATAACACCTCCCCTGATGCCCCACTCGCATCAAGTACACTAACCACACACAAACATTCACATGTCTATTCCTAGCATCATCATCATCATCATATTATAAATAAAATGGAATTAAATATGCATGAACATTAATAGCAGTAATATTGGATGACATGTTGAATGCACATTACAAGCATACACGCATAGAATCAGTCATGACATTGGACTCAAGAAAATAAAAACAGTTTATTATTAGCCAATTAGTTTAGATCATGTTCCCTCACCTTTGCTTGAGTGTAGATCCTCTTTCAAGCTTTAAGAATCACTTTTATATCAATAGGAAAACCTAACAAGTCGATAGATTTTAGTTAGAAGTCATTCCGACAATTTTAGGCTTGCTGTTAAGCGAGGGTCGCAGGGTGGGTCGTAGGTAGGGTAGCAGTTTACTGCGACCCCCAGGGTAGGGTCGATGCCAGGGTCGGATGTTCCATCGACCCTGGGTGCGACCACCGCATCCCTGGACTTCCCGAATGCTGGGGGTCGATCCTGTGGTCTGGTAGGGTCGATTCCCAATCAACCCCACGTGCGACCCCCCGTGGTTTGAGTCGAGAATTTCATCCTACAGTCCATTCTTTCATGTTTGGGTCCTATGACTTACTTTCACAATCTATTCTATGCTTGTTCTATGGTTAAAACTCTAGGTTTCTTCCTTACTTTGCCTACCATGATTTTCTCCATGGATTTCATTGAAATCCTCCCATGGATGGATGATTTGGGTTTCTCCTAGACCATACCCTCTTCATAAACTATTCTAAGGTCTTAAATCATTAATGGAAACATACCCATACCTTTAGGTTCGCTGAGATTCAGAGGTTTGTCTGAATTCTTCACTTTAGTCTTCTTCTCCAACTTTTCTTCTCTTCTCCTTCTCTTCTCTTTCTCTCACTTTCAATTAAGGTTTCAAAAGGAGTGAAAGAGGCTTAGGGATGTCCTATTTATAGAGGAGAACCTCCCAAAATAAGTCCCATTGAGATTAGGAAAGAATCCCCTTGAAATTTGGAAAGTTTCCTATTTACGGTTTCTGTCGGCAAAGAGGGGGTCGATGATCCCGTCGACCCTCAGGTCTAAATTGTCCGACCCCCAGTTAAAATATTAGGGGTCTGACCCTGCCTATCTGGGTATGCGACCCTGCCCTCTATTTTACTATTTTTGGGTCAGTTTAATACCTGATTTTGCTATTTCTTTCACGCACTTGATCCATTTGGCTCGACCATGATAGGTAGACCTGGTACAAGGTGGTAAGACCGGTTAGTTCGATACGGGTCTTATACTATCTCTATGTCGTAGGGAGCCGTGCTGGGGTAGGGCCATAGATATTGTATTGACATTTAGGACTGGTTAGAAACGGAACCCACTTGCAAGCCCTTGCCAATAGGGGTTTAGGTATTGGTACGGTGTAGGGTATCAGGCGGAGGATACGGTAGTGTGGATTGTTTCCTGACCATCAGACTCTAGCTCTATCTCTATACCGGAGTGAGTGATGTGGGACAACAACAATAGTGTGGATTGTTGCCTAACTGTTGGGTGTGCTCACACTCTCGTGCATGGAGGTGCGGTGGCCGCCAAACCTTACCATAGCACCTTGCAAGTTATACCTGACCCAAACTGTAATGTTATCTCATGCATTTTGTATGTTGCATTGGTCTTGTACTTACTGAGCTAAGTTGTGAGCTCACCCGAATATATTCTATTTCTTTTTCAGATCTTGATGCAGGGTATACTGTGGAAGACTTTATGACTGCTCCAGCTTACAGTACGGTGGCTGCCCTGGATACACAGACAGTAGAGGACGAGCATGATGCATCATGCGAGTGCTCATTCTGTGTTTTCCTTCAGTGATGATTTATTTTCTTTTAATACAATGTAATAATTATTATTTAAATTTTATGAATGATGAAATAATTTGAATATTTATTTTAATTACAACATAGTACTCAGTTCATTTATCTTTTATTCCGCTGCTGTATTATTCTCTGTTTAAGTTAGACTACTTGGGAATAATTGGTTGACACGGTCTATTGAGATCCTGGTGTGAACCGTGGTTTAGAGCCGGTTCACTCACACTTCTGGTTCAGCCAGAAATGGGGAGAGAGAGAGAGAGAGAGAGAGAGAGAGAGAGAGAGAGAGAGATAGTTGTATGATGGGATGGTATAGGGTGAGAGGGATGGAGAATAAACTTCAGAACTCTTCTCCACAACTCTTCTCCGCTGTCCCTTTATCTAAAGGTTGGAGCAGACACGTGGAGTTTTTGCAATGCGAACACCTACCAAGAAGAACTAGAAGACTAAAGACAATAGTTCTACTTCTTCTGACATTGTCAAGACCCTCATCAAAGACATCCCTGAAGAGGGTGGCCTTTTTTTCTTCACCTCCAACAACCCCTTCCATCACAGTCTCGATCAACACCAATAACAACAACTAGGGTTAGGGTTTGCTTCAACCAAAGCTCCTCAAAATTTTCATATTCTAAATCCTGAAAGCCTTGTTCATAGATTGAACCAAAGAAGACCATCTCACATTGCTTTCAGAGTTCTGGGTCGATTAGGTAGAATCATTCAAAGGTAAAATCACCTTCATACATTTGAATCAGTATGTAGATTATTAAATTACCATAAATACTACTGTGAAATTTTCATTGCCTTGCAATTAACTTTACAATGTTTTTTCTAGGATGGACACTACAATACTACTGTGAGACCTATGTGCAAATTTCAGGGATAAAATTTCTTTTAAGGGTGGGAGAGTTGTAAGATCCACACTCCACGAACCCGATTTAACTTAGGTTTTCGTCTCATGATAGGTCTTCCAGTCATAACCGAGACCGAAGAGATGGTCGGATGACGAACCACGAGTTCAGGTACAAAAACGAGCGATAACAGACATCTTTTAGGTTGTCCGATTTCATGAACAGTCCAACTAGACAGTCTTACCGGACAGTTAGTTCAGTGTATGAATGATCTACTGGTGGGTCCCACCTTCCTAACCTTTTGGTAGACTCCTTTTATACGTGGGAGAGTCTCCAAAAAGGATATTTCTCTCTGTAAATATATCTTTCCTTCTAGTTAGACCTCTTGTTGACTCTCACAAACCCTTGAGTTTAGAAGAGAGATCTGAAGAGTAGAAAAGAGCTCGAGGAAGGTCTATAGGAAAAGAAATCTGTTGGAAGGAAGGGCGTCGTCATCCTAGGACCAACAGTAAGTGCTCCATACCTATAGATTTGTTTAGGATGGTGTTAGGTTAGGATCGATACCATGAACGATGGTGTTAGATTAGGATCAATACCATGAACGGCTAGGTATTGATTCAAATCCCTAATCTGTGCGAAAATAATAGATTCACACTAGGGTTGTTGGAATCAATGTTTATAAGAAAATAAGATGATGAATGGTTTAAAAATAATGGCTTTAATGTATGGTTTGACTATAGAATGACGTAGGAGGAACCCCAAAGTCAGATCAATGAAATTGACTGTAGAGAGGACAAACAGTGGACACACAGACCTTGTCTGGTTTGAGTGTCCGGTGGCAAGAAGAGTGGGACCGGACAAGCCTCCGAACATGTTTGGGAAGCCTCCGGAAGTTGTCCGGTTGCACATGTCCGGTTGGACATATGCCATAGTGGTGCAACTGGACAGGCTAACAGAGGGTTCCAGAACTATCCGGTTTAACTGTCCTATTGGACTGTTCATTAGACCGGACAAGTGCAACCAGACAATGCATTTCAGACTGTTTTCAGTCTAGACTGGGGTCTGGTCAACTCGGATCCCATTAACCTAATTCTAATTAATTCCTATTGCTATTTAGGACTTTTTGACAGTGAGGTTGGACTCTGTGACTTAAAGAGGATTTGCTATCATACGTTAGGTAAGGGACAAGACCTAAACCTAAATAGCTAATAATAGTACACTGTTTTGCTTTTTTCAACTGTGTGATGTTTGTGCATTAATGTCATTTCTTATTATGCTATTACTTGTTCATGCATATTATTATTGCTAGGATGTGATGTTAGGCATGTGTATGTTTTCATAGGTGTGTGGAGTGGGAAAGGGGTTGGAGCCTTGGACCATTCCCGTCACTGACAACTTTTCGTATCGTTTCTATCTTAGCGTATTAGTGTAGAGTATTAGGGGGAGGACATGGTAGCATGGTGTAAGACCCCCATTTTGGCCTATTTCATATCAGGGGCATCTTTGTCATTTTAGGTCATGCTGGAATTTCCCTATCATTTTTGTTATAATGAAAAAATTGAAAAAATCATTAAAAAATACAAAAAAAAATCTAAAAAAATACAAAAAAAGAAAAAAAATAGTTGTTTTAATTTAGTCTTGTGTTTAGGATTTAGAATATTAGGTTTGGACTGGGTTTAGATTATGTGTCAATAGGTTTTAGTTAATTGGGCTCAAGTTTGTGATAATTTTTGTTTTCTAAAATAGGCTTGGGCTCTTGGCCTTGGGTTTTAGGATGCTTAATTGGGTTTAGAACTAAGGTCAATGGGTTTAGTTTAATGGGTTAGGCTAATGGGCTTGGGTTTGGGCTTAGAATAAATTGTGTGTAATTTTTTTTATTCCTATTTTTATTATATGAGATGGGTTGAAAAGGGATCAAGTGGAGGAATCCTGGCCCTTGGATTAAGGGTTAGGAAAAGAAAAAAACTGGAAAAACAAAGGAGGGGGGACTGTTGCGGGAAAGGAGAGGAGAGAAAGAGGCGGCAGAAAAGAGGGAGAGAAAAGAGAGGAGAAGAAGTAGGAGGGGAGAAAGGGGGCGTGAAAACCAGAAAAAAAGAAAAAAAAGAGAGCCGAATTCAGGAAAGAGTTAAGGAGGTAGAAAGCCATGGCCAGAAAGAAGGGAAGAAGAAGGCGGCATCAGAGAGAGATTAGAGAAAGCAGGGGTGGCGGTGCTGCTGTAAGGAGATGAGAGAAGAAGGTTCAGCTGCTGCGGCGAAAGAAAAGAAAGGTGAGAGTGTCGCTGAAACTGTGCTGAGGAAGAACTGGAAGGAGCTTCCTCTAATTTCTTCTCATCTTCGAAGATTCTTAGTCTAGCTGGAAGATATATACATTTTCTGCATCATCGTCTTGGTTTTTATTCTCAAATTCATGTGTTATCCTCGATCCAGGTATGCAATCTTATTATCTATTTTTAGCAGTTGATCATCACTACTATGTTGCTCTATGTTCTCTGCTGGTTCGTCGATCCCTTGCTTGGTCTTTTCCTTTATGTCATCGATTTGTAGTCCTTGGTCTTGGTGTTTATGCTAGTCTTTTCTTTGTCTTTATGTTGTCAATATGGTAATCTTGGGTAAGCTCGGTTAGTATTCCAATATGGTATCCTTGGCCTTTTATTTTGTGTTGGTATGTTCTCGGTCTGTTATGTTGGTCTTTTCCTTTGTCTTTTATGGTATCCCTGTTGGTAATTCCTAGGTGTTAACTATGTTAGTATTCCAACATTTTAGTAATCCTTGGTCTTTTATATGTGTTCGTTTATGTGGTTCCTTTATATCTTACTGGTTTCCTGCGTGGTGGGTTTTTTATTTGGTTTTAGAGTTAGTTTTGTTTTATGCTTCTTTCAATTTTATTTTTTCTTTCTCCTTGATTTGTTTATACCAACTTCTTTTTTTCAGTCAACCCCCTTTCTGCCCTATAATATCTTTCAAATTCAATTCATTGGCTGAAATGGGTGGCATGTATTCTCTGATTTTGAACCTATCTTGTTGGAGTAAGCTGAGCACGTAATCTTTGATTTTGACCTTATCCTATGGGAGTAGTCTGGTTTGTAAACTCCAATTCCAAATTTAGTTGCTGAAAGGGCCAACTTCTGCATCTTGTTTTATTATCTTGTTTTGGTTTGTTTCTTGCTGTAATCCATAGTCTTATTTCTTTGCCACTTGTTTCCTTCTTGCGTTCTGGTTCAACTTGGAGAATCCGAATAAGACAGGGTTGAGTTGAGGCCGGTTCAGAATGTATTGTGTTATTCTTGTGTTGAATCTGATTTAGTTGAGTTGTCTTATGGGTTAAATCTGTTAGGCTGAGTTGATATATCTTTAAAAGATCAAATCCAGTTTAGGTTGGGATTGGTTTAGGTTGAGATTGAGTTAAAGTCAAGATCATTCTAATCATGCTTGGTCTGGATTGTTTGACATATGCTTGGATTCATGCTTAACATAATGAGATTACTGCTTACCATATTGCTGTCCATAATGCTTGTATGTTGTTATATTGTTTGATGGATTGTTTGGATCATATGCTTAGTCCAATGTATGAGTTCCCTCCCCTAATTTAAGTGTTCTTGTGCTTGATTTGAATGTGTGAGTCCCCTCCCCCAACGTTGTGAAAACTTCAGGGTGACTCTAATGAGTCCATTCTCACTGGGATTCTCAAATCCTATGCTAATTAGGGTGGGCCCTACCTAGGCCATGAGCCCGCTCAACCATTAGGGTTAGTTCACTATCTTGCTTGTTTTTCTCATAGGGCAGTTCGAGTGAGGTATGTGGCTCGGTTAAAATAGGTGTTGAGTTGTGATGTCTTTTTTTTCCTTCCCAGCTAGCTTTGGGTGTGTAGATATTTCTGTTTTATTGTTATAGTTTTGATATCATTTGGCATATTGTCTCCTAGCGATGCTAGTTGTTAAGTGTTGTAGGAACTATTAGGTTTTTTTTTATTTTTTATTTTCTGCTCGTTTATCCTCTTGTTGTCCTATGATGTCTCGTATATTTCAGCAGTGTGACATGGTTCCACAGGGGGGTCAATGGTAATCCAATTGGGGCTGGTTCGGCCCTTTGGTTGGTTTATTTTAATTGTATTGAGGGGGTTCTCTCCGTAGTGGGCTTAGTTTAATTACACTAGGCTGGTTCAACCCTATGATAGAGAATGCTTAACCATAATGAGTTGGTTCAACCCATGGTGGGAGTGGTTTAATGGTATTGAGTTTGTTTAGAATTTTTGTTTGGATTGGTGTAATCATGTTAAACCTGATTCAACCTATGTTTGGTTTGGTGTGGATTTAAGCCTATTTTTATATGCTTATCATGTTGCTATCCACGTGAGGGTTATTCTTTATGGATTTATGTTTTATGTGTGTCGGGCAACGATAGGAGTCATGTTTGATCTCCCACCCAGCCTTTACCCAGTTTTGTATTTGGCCTTAGGCTAATCATTTCCCATGATTGGAAATCGGTGTGCGGACCGATCACTTTCAGAATATTAGTTTGCCTTGCTGAGTGCAAGAAGGCGAGGTTCGAATACCTCTTGAGTTTGCCTTGCCGAGTGCAGGGAGTCGAGGTTCGAGTACCTCTTGAGTGTTGCCTTGCCGAGCGCGGGGAGTTGAGGTCCGAGTACCTCTGAGGTCCGAGCACCTCTTCAATAATGCCATGTGGGGTCCAACGGCCCGTTAACCGTTGGGAACTACGTTTGACCCGATTCTCGAGGAGATACGTGGCGGCGGGAAGTGGAGAACTCGGAGTAGTTCACCCTTGCACGGGTCACACGTGCTTCCTTTGTCAAGGGAGCACCTCACTCCACAACCACAACCACAACCACAACCACACCCCCGCACGAACTACGTTTGGCCCGATTCCCGCCGCAGGGGATACGTGAGGTGCTTGATCTCGAGCTTCGGTCATCCATTATCTGTTATATTTTCTGTGTTATTCATTCTTTTAATTGATTATTTGTTTATTCATGATTATTTCATATTTTTAATCCATTCATTTGTTCATGGATCCATTTATTGTCTGTTGACTTGTATTTTATTTTTCAAGTTTATGTGGCGGCACCCTAAGTTAGAACAACTTAGAAATTTGGTCTAGGGTTCCCCATTTGCCTGGTTAGGCTAAATTGAACGACCTGAACATACATAAGTTTCAAGAATGTAGGAAAGGATAGGACAGAAGGAGACCGGTCCATTGACCGGGCGAGTTGGGTGCCTAACACCTTTCCAACTCGTAACTTGACACTTACCCTTCCCTGGTAAGACTAGAAGCCAATCCATTGAGCATGAGTCATAGTGTCTCTCCAAGTGAGAGACCATTTATAGGTCCTAGGCCTTATCTAGGTGGCGACTTCATATTTTACTCCGTCCATTGGCATGGATGGATAAAAGTAACCAAGGCGAGAGCCTAATTTTGATTTCGTGGAGGATCATATGAAAATCCCTTGTCCTCACACATGGATTGTAGTCTGACCGCCAGACTCTAGCTCTATCGCTATTCCAAAGTGAGTATTGTAGGGCAATAACAGTAATGTGGATTGTTGCCTGAGTGTTGGGTGTGCCCACACTCTTGTGCATGGAGGTGTGGTGACCGCCTATTCTTATCATAATACATTGCAAGTTATATCAGACCAAACATTGAATGTTATCTCATGCATTTGCTTGCTGCATTGTCTTGCCTTCTTATTGAGCTAAGTTGTGAGCTCACCCTTGTATATACATCATTTTTAGATGTTGATGTAGGATACACTGTTGAGGACTTTGTGGGAGCTCTGACTTATGGAGGCATTGCTGCTTTGGACGTGCAGCTAGTGGAGAGCGAGCATGACTCGTCATGCGAGTGTCACTTCTGCGTATTTCGTTAGGTTTTATTTTGAGTTGGATTATAAACAGTTATAATAGATTATTTGATTACGTTTTGGTTTATTGAGATAACTGGGATATTTATTATTTTATAATGTAGACCTCAATTCATTTATTTAAAAACTTCCGTTGCTATCATTTATATTCTGATTATGGTTACATGCATGGTTTATGTATTGACATGGTCCTTTGAGATCCTGGTGTGAACCGTTGGTTTGGTAGCGGTTCATTCACAGTTCTGGTTTGGCCAGAATTGGGATGTGACAACTACAATACTGTAAAGGAAAATAAAGGCGCCAAGAGAGTTGGCGCTAGTATGATAGGATGATACCAGGTGAGAGAGATGGGGAATGAAATTTCAGCACTATTCTTCAATGTTCCTTTCCATTTGAGGGCCGAAGCAAACACGTGGAGTTCATGCAATGCGAACACCTAGTGAGAATAAATAAAGGACTAAAGGCATCGGTAGTTCCATTTCTTCCAACATCTTCAAAATCCTCCTGGAGACATCCTTGAAGAGGGTGGCTCTCTCTTCATCTCCAACAACCCCTTCCGTTGTAACCCCAACCAACACCAACAACAACAACTAGGGTTAGAGAAACCAGTGCCATTGTTGGATTAAACTAGTGCCATTGTTTATTAGATTAAACCAGTGCCATTGTTGACCTGAATATAGCCAGAGAAACCGATCGAGGGATCAAAGAGGACTTTAGCAACCAACTAAAGACCACTGCCAAATATGTGGATCTACATATATGATCATCAACCTTGGTCTACAGTATTTAGGATTCATTCCAGTTTTGTACTTTTTTTAATAATTCAAAATTTTACATATATTGTATAGTTAAAGTAGCAATTTTAGCTAACATTATATGATTTTTGTTTTTGTGATTTAATATCACTTTTATATTTGATGTTATTTTTTATAATTTATCATCATTTAATTTTGTATTTAATTTGATTAGTATACGTGAATTAATTTTAGAATTAACTTTAGCAATTAATCTAAGCGTGTAAGATCCATCTAAGCGTATGAGACCCATCTAATCATAGATTAAATTTTCATAATTTCTTTGCAAAAAGGAAAAGGGTAATTTACACCACAGGTACCTCACGTTTTGAGAAATCATACCAGAGGTACCTCACGTTTCAAAAATCATACCAAAGGTACCTCTTCTCATATTTCCAACAATAACCCTATTTAGCATTGGCATTCTCTAAGTTAACCATTAGATCTATCTCAAATTTTCAGGAACTAATTGTTTCTTGTTGAACTACCCTTATTTGGTGCCTGATCGATGGTACATCCGCTGGAAAAATAGTAAGTTGGGGTGCGGAGTTTTCACCGGAGGTGTGTACCATAATTGAGATTTGTGACTTGGTGATAAGCAATTATCGGTGAGGGGATGCCTCACAAGATATTTTCCCATTATTATATATCAAAGACAACTACTGGCGCAGTTAACGATTGGATGCCTCACAATAGAATGCAAGTAATCAAGAGGCCAAGAGTTCGTCTCTCCAATCTTCATTGTGCCAGTATATGCAGCACCCCCTACCTTATTCATTGTTATGTGCAAATTTTTTGCTGAAGGAATTTAATTTATTTATTTATTTTGGGTGAAAGAATTTGATTTTTCTTGACTCATAGTTACATGTTTTAGTGATTATGTATCATAATTTATTGCTTTTATTTATCATTACTACCATGGAATCCTCATAGAAAGAATCTCTCCGTGTTGTGGAGATAAGGCTGCGTACGTTCTCTCCCTCCTCAGACCCTACAATAGCAAAAGCCTCTTGCATTGGGATACCCTATTTACCATGGAATTCTCTTGTTGCAAAAGTTGATTGATGCCATGTGTGAAGAACTTAGTATTTGGATTTTGGTAGAAACTTTCAACTTGCCGCTCAAAATTTTGGGCTAGTCTTTAGTTTCATTTGCTCAGTAACCAATCATCTTCCCTGAGATTACTTTACCTATGATTTTTTTTTTAAGTAAAACGGTGAAAAATAAAATTTTTATCAGAAAATATGATTTCTAGTTTTAACATAAAATATAAGAAAATGCTTTGAAAAAATAGAAAAAATTTTACATCTAGGAAGATTTCTATGTAAAATATCATTTTCATGGAAACTTTTACACTGAAACAAACAATGCCCATTGTACAAAACCAAATATGAAAACCAAATGGGGGACCAGAATTCGGATCACTTTTTAGTTGGTTTGGTAAATCATGGGCATGGTTTTAGTTCCATGGAATCGGAATCAGCCATTCTAGAACTGATCCGATGCCAATTCGGAATGGGTATGGCTTCAATGGTCTAATACGTAGCCAATATTGATTACAAATATCGGATCAATCGTGGCAGAAACTTATGGGAATTGATCTGACAATTAAGGAAAATCTTGGAGCTCGGATCACCTATATGTATATGTACTCTCCATGGGATGCCATCACCGTCAATATAGTGTGGGATCCATCTCTAGAATATGAAACCCACTGGATATAGACGGTGACGAGATCCCAAGGTAGATACACTTACATATGGGGGAACTATTATCAAAACCTTGGGAAACCAAGATGGGCCATATCTAGAATCTTGGGAAAGACAACTAATATCAGTTACAATATAATTTGACGATTAAGGAAAATCTTCCCAACAAAAAAAAAATTCCAATTAAACCCTACACATATACACTATAAATAGGGCTTTAATCGGAGTACTTACGATCACATAGTGAGATGCTGGTGACCCATCAAGGTATGCTTCCCTGTTCTTTCTCTTCATGTTCCTTCTTTCTGATGCCCAGATTGTGGGTATGGGGCTATATTTACATGAAGGGAAAAAAAAAGAAGGAACTGAAGAGAAAGAAGAGAGAGCATATCTCAGCAAGTTGTGGGTATGTGATGATGATACGTACGTATTTCAACTTTTAACTCATACAAAACTTGTTGGTTTATGTTAATGGAAGAGTATATATCTTGAGATTACCGAGACCACTATTCTGTCTTCCTCATACAAATTCAATCGGTACTTCTTTTCTTTCTTTTTTTTTAAGTCTTGGGTTGTAATTTTTCTGATTATTTCCGACTGTTTCATGTTCTTTATTTCCTCTGTATATTTCTTTTCAAAAATATAAAAAAAATATATATATTATGAGATTATGTCCGCGGCATCTTGAATTCTCCCATGGGACACAACTCAAGCACTAACATGGAACAGAAATTGAGATCTAGATGGCTTCGTTCACTTTTGTCTTGGAATGGGCAGTTACAGGAAGAGTTTTTGCGGGTGACGATTGTAAAGACCTCCGGTGAAAGATGAAGAGAAGAATGGTGGAACCACGAGCCTCAAGAATTCCGTTGCAGTTCCTCCGAAGAAGTTTTCCGACGACCACCACTGCAACTTATAAAGAGGAGTGCAATTTATCAAGAAGAATGGTGTTCTTTTTGCTAATAATACCATGACAAAAGGATCCTATATTTCCATGTTTATTGGATCAAACCAGTGCCATTGTTGACCTGAATATAGCCAGAGAAACCGATCGAGGGATCAAAGAGGACTTTAGCAACCAACTAAAGCCCACTGCCAAATATGTGGATCTACATATATGATCATCAACCTTGGTCTACAGTATTTAGGATTCATTCCAGTTTTGTACTTTTTTTAATAATTCAAAATTTTACATATATTGTATAGTTAAATTAGCAATTTTAGCTAACATTATATGATTTTTGTTTTTGTGATTTAATATCACTTTTATATTTGATGTTATTTTTTATAATTTATCATCATTTAATTTTGTATTTAATTTGATTAATATATATGAATTAACTTTAGAATTAACTTTAGCAATTAATCTAACCGTTTAAGATCCATCTAAGCGTATGAGACCCATCTAGTCATAGATTAAATTTTCAAAATTTCTTAGCAAAAAAAAAAGAAGGGTAATTTACACCATAGGTACCTCATGTTTTGAGCAATCATACCAGAGGTACCTCACGTTTCAAAAATCATACTAGAGGTACCTCTTCTCATGTTTCCAACAATAACCCTATTTAACGTTGGCATTCTTTAAGTTAACCATTAAATTTATCTCAAATTCAGGGACTAATCGTTTCTTGTTGAACTACCCTTATTTGGTGCCTGATCGATGGTACACCCACCGGAAAAACAGTGAGTTGGGGTGCGAAGTTTTCACCGGAGGTGTGTACCATAGTCGAGATTTGTGACTTGGTGATAAGCAATCGCCGGTGAGGAAGGGTCACAGGAAAGGACAGAGTCAAGAGAGGGGGTGGGTAATTGAAACAGCGATGAACACATGGGAATCCGAGTAATGAGTCGTTGCAGCAACGGGAAGGTGAGAGAGTGAACCAAAGGGGATCAAGAAAATTATGCTAAATAGGGGTAAATTTGGAAGTACAAAAATAAAAGGTACTCAAAGTGTAATATTTTTGAAACGTCAGGTACCTCTGTATAATTTCTCAAAACGTCAGGTATCTCTAGTATGATTTTTGAAACGTGAGGCACCTCTGGTATAATTTCTCAAAACGTCAGGTACCTCTGGTGTAATTTATCCAAAAAAATTTCATAATTTAATTCCTTAACCTTCCCATGTAATGTTATACGGTTCTATGCAAGGTTCAAGAACATGGGATCAGCCCTAGCTGATTTTGAACCAATTCCTTGCCCCATTGACCTAAAAAACCCTAGAATCGGTTAGGAATGGCATAACACTTATTGGAATTTGGTGTTGCATGGGATCGGCCTTGGCAGATTTCACCAATCCTTGCCTGAGTCCATAAAATCATGGTCATATGTGTTGCCCATGCACCCACCCGCTCATGGTTCATGAACTCTCTTGTTGGTCCTAATTTCTCTATGCTTATTTTGTCTTGTGGCAAACTCTGTATGGGTTGAACATTTACATGTGCACAAAGAACCTTAGGCTCCATTTGCTTGACGTAAAATTTTACCATTATGTGTAAGAATTTTATACGTAAATTTTTTTTTCAATGTTCGTTTCCAAGAGGTAAAAAATATAGTGATCTCTAAGGGAGAGGGAAAAGGAACTTCTTCTTTTACCTATTAAAACTAATCATTGAATTTCTTTCTTCACATATAAAATATTGCACATAAAATTTTACAATAAAGTTTTACATCAAAACAAACAGAACCTTAGGGTTTGCTTGTCAAACAAATTTCAACTCCATTCAATCACCCAATGCCAATGGCACAACCACACAACTAGGTGTGCCGTTGACATATCAGCATGTAGATAGCGGTATAACAACCTAGATTACTGCATATCCTTGGTTCCTTTTTTTTTTTTTTTTTTTAATCTATCAAACTGGGTAGGATTGGAATATTCATCGAACAAAGTAGTTTTAGACAATTACATGTATTGTCCCTAATTTCAAAATCGTACTACAGATTGCCCCAGTCCGTTAGCTGATTTATGTTAGTTGTTGATGTCATCTCATTCTCAAACTTTTAAGGACAAAATACCCTTTAATGGAACAGTGAAGTGTCGTTGTTGCCCTTAACGGAACATGAAATGTCATATTTGCGCTTATTGATAATTCTATCTTCTTCCTCTTTTTTTTTTTCCATTTCATGAAGAACAATGAAAAACCCTGACCTGCAAATTCCTTTGACTACATCTCCTTCGACAGCAAGTCCAATGACGACGATGATGACCAGTTGCAAGTTCATTATCCGACGGCGATGACAACGTCGACATAATGAAGCCTTAGACAATTCTAACAATTGAATGCATTGCAGAAAATAAGAAAAAATTATATCTAGGAAAATTTCTATGTAAAATATTATTTTCATAAAAACTTTTAAAAACAAACAATGACTATTGTGCAAAACCAGAAAAGATAACCAATGGGGGTGTAAGATATTTTTATGGGCTAAATTAATTATAAGGTTAGTTGGTTAGTGGGAGTCTGATTACAGGTAAATCGATTTAAGTATGATTAGAGATGGACTAACTTGGTCCACTGTAGGACTAGTCCAGGGTTGGGGGTAGTATTATAAATACCAATGGTTAGAGTCCTCACAACCACGGTGTTATTTTCTTCTCATGTTCCCATACGCAGAGGGAAGGTCAAGGGATCCCAACAGGCTGTGGAAGACTCTGATCCAAGCATTCCAAGCATTCAAAGAAAATGATCAAAAATTAATCTACAGCAAGAGGTATGTGTCTTATCATCTCTTTTTAATTCCCATGGTATTCTAGAAATTTGTGTGGTGTGTTCGTTAGGGTTCATGGGAAAAGGGGGTCGAAAATTTTTTACAGTGATATCAAAGCCACCCACACAGATTTAGGAACGATGGGAAAGCATTGTAAAGATTGTAGTTTGAATGGATTGGAAAAATGAGAGGTTTTTTCTCTCAAAATTTTATAGGAACCTGTCTATGGTTGAAACTTTTGAAAAAAAAATTTCAGACCTGTAAAAGATAAAATAAATTTTATAGGATTGTAGGTCTTGGAGAGACGGAGCCGGTGACATAAGGTTAGTTGCCGAAAGTGACGGGACGGGCCCTCACGGGCTGCCTAAAAAAGAGTGTGAGATCCACGAGCCAGCGACAATTAAAAAAAAAAAGAAAAAAGGAAGAAAAGGAAGGGTTGATGTCACCGAGTCAACCCGTAAACCCTAGCAGGTTGACTCAGTGTCAACCCTGAACTATGATCTGGGCCAATCTAGAACCGAGCCCGGATCCAAGGATCAGGCCCAATCCAAGCTCTGACCAGGACCGGCCCAAGACTAGATCGCCCAGGGGCACACGTATGGTTCAGCACGTGCGACCCTGATACATGGTCAATGGTTTGACCTGACCTAAATTATGACCCAAAAACCCAACCCGTGGACCCAATTTTGTGACCCCATAACCCGACCCAAAGACCAGGAAACTGGACCTGAAAACCCGGATGAGGTGGGTTGGTTGGGCCGATGGTTGAACCACTGGTATGCGGTTTGATTTAAGAGCAGACCGTTTGGTTCGGTGTGGACCAAAGCATTAAAAAAATTTTAATTTGTGGGTTCAGTCCGTCCATAACCGACCCGGTCAGACCAAACCGGGCCAAGCTGAACCACCCAGATTCGGTTCAGGATGCAAAAATCTAGGTGCCGATTTTGATCGGCGATTGAGGGCGCTAGGAGTGTCGAATTTTGACGTTGTTTTTTGCGCTGTGTTTGTATTTTTGTGCTCTACAATTTGGTACATAGTTTGACGCAGTTTGATGATTGGAGAAATTTATTTTTGACTAAAAGGTGTCCAAAATTAGTCCGATTTGTAGTTTTCTGCTTGTTTGTCAATTATTTTTGTACCAGATGCTTGTAAAAGATTATGTGTGCATAAGATTTTGTTTATTAACTCATATGGTGCTGCAAAGTAGGGTTTGGGGATATCATTGTGGAATTGAGAAGAACCCACCAAAATGGTACACCTAGTTTCATCATGATGTCTTCAAATTCAAAGTTTATATATTTGTAAATGCTTGTGTAAGGGCGATGTACACCCAAAGGTGACATTGTCAAGTTTTGTTCAAGTTAAGGTTTATGGGTGTCATGTGAAGATTGGATGAAATCCATCAAAGTGGTACACTCAGTTCTAACATGGTGATCCTCAAACCCCAAATTTATGCATTACATATGCAATAAAGGATATATTTTTAATACACTATTCTCCATGGTGTGAAAAGTAGCTAAGAAATACAATGTTAACCTAAAGGTGGCATTGTCAAAGTTGTAAGTTCATGCACACGAGTTGAAAGAATTTTGACTTTAGGGGGTTTCATTAACCCAAAGGTGGTGGGATTTTCGAGAGTCATTATTCTTTCGCAGTCACTGCACAGAAACTGAGAAAATCACTGCATGTTTATCCCAAAGGAGAATGTATAGTTGGTTAAATCTTGGAAAATGATATTTATTTGCATGAATGGTTTATATGGTTAATGCAAGTAAAGGATATGTGTACGAGTCTTCAGTTGTTTGATAATGTATTTAAACTCGTACACTGATGTGTTCATTCAAGTATGACTGTCCCAAAGAATGTTTTGATATCTATCTTTTTCTATTCGGGATAAAGTATAAATAAATATAAATTGCATGTGTTTATATGAGTCTTGTATAATTTATCTATTGTAGGACATTTGTGTTTGAACTCATTTAATGATGATGGTTTATGTCTCCTAGGATGTCTATCTCAGTGAATGTACCATATGGTTTGGTAGTTTCTTTCTCACTCTTCTTGGGACAAAGAATAAAATTTATTATGAAAAGGTTGGAGACTAGTCTAGGATCGTTTGACTTAGATGTATCTTTCATAGTAGTTTACATAAGTTGTGAGGTATTCTACTACTGAGGTTATGTGTAGCAGTATTAAGATGAGAAATATTACGAAGGGATTATCTAAGAAAAATTCAAAGGATAAAAATAATGTTTCAGAAGGGGTTAAAAGATAGTTTATTAACCTAGTTCTCTAATATCAATTATGTTGAAAATGGTAATATAATGAAGTATTTTGGGAGCTATCAACTATCACTGAAAATCTCAAAGACAATGAGACTAATATAATTGATATATTAGATATCTCATTCCTTGCTAGAAAATATATCAGGTCAAGTGGCTTGCATTATCAAAATGGGAGAGATAGAGTTAGTGATAAGGTTATTATTGGGTAACTTCAAGGTAAATTGCTCAAATGTGGGTAGATTGACCAAAGATAGATTGTTTGACCAAATATTGTTATCAAATAAAGATTTAAAAATTCTCTAAGTTTTTGAAATAAGTTGGTTTTGAAGACTGTTGGCTTGAATACGAGTTGAAATTGTTAAGCTTCTTATTGTAAAATTTTCTTTTACATTCAAATGATTTTTCTGTTTTTGGTTTTACTTTATTTTCATGTTTATTATTTGACTTAACATATTGTGTCCCATATTGAAAATGTAATGATGTTATTTGAAATATCAGAATATAAGGTTTTCTTTTTCAAATAAATAAAAATGAGTTATGCTGTTATGGTGCTTATGTTGTTGTAAAGTGAATGAATATCTATAATGTTGACTATGTTTGTTTTGTAAAGTGGTGAATAGATTTTCAAGGTTTGACTGTACAATCATAGGATCGACTAGTTGTATTAGTCATAGTTGATCTCTAGGGCAATGTAGAGACAAGTTAAAGTATTGGAATGGTTGAAAGATTTTGTCAGTGGGAGTCTTTTGATTCTCTTAGTCAGTAGGAGTATTCAGATCTTCTTGGTTAGTGTGAGATCCGATAATTGATGGTTTATCTATGAATATTTTTTCTGCCTGTGGTTTAATGGACATGATTATTGGTGAACATTTATTGCATGTATGTATTCCTGATTATTTAAGACATATCAAAGTTGCAAGGCGGCATTTAGCCAAAGAAAGCGGTGGGTCAAAGTATGATATTAGTCCAAACTGGAGGCGATTTGCCTATATAAGTTGGATAATATCAAAGTGCATTGACCTATAAGGATTTTAAGATAACGGGATCGTAGTAATTCGATCATTGGACTCAAGTATTAATCTCAAAATGATTTATGTCATTAAGTAGACTTCTGTATATGACTGACAAGAGGGTACACCGGATGTGTAGGAGTATTTCTGTTGTTGTTCGATATTGATAGACTTGATGACTTGATCAAAGTAAAGGATGGTTTTGGTGTAATTAGATTCTATGGCCACACAGGGTCAATGGTGACTTTATAATTAATATAGCCCAAGTGGGAGATTGCAAGATATTTTTATGGGCTAAATTAATTATGAGGTTAGTTGGTTTAGTGAGAGTCTGGTTACAAGTAGAGTAGTTTAAGTATGATTAGAGATGGACCAATCTGGTCCACTATGGGACTGATCCAGGGTTGGGGGTGGTATTATAAATAGCAATGGTTAGAGTCCCCACAGTTACGATATTATTTTCTTCTCATGTTCCCATATGCAGAGAGAAGTCAAGGGATCTCGACAGGCTGTGGAAGACTCAAATCTAAGCATTCCAAGCATTCAAAGCAAAGAAAATGGTAGGAAATCAATCTACAGTAAGAGGTATGTGTCTTATCATCTCTTTTTAATTCTCATGGTATTCTAGAAATCTGTGTGGTGTGTTCGTTAGAGTTCATGAAAAATCCCATCGAAAAAACCCAAAGGGGATCTAAAAATTCTTACAGGGGGATCATAATTCTGATCGTTTTTAGTTGATTGGTAAATCATGGGCAAGGTTTTAATGCCATGGAATCGGACATTGTAGAAATCGATTCAATATAAATTCAGATTGGATTTGGCTCCATTGGTTTGATAACACGTAGCCGATATTGATTACAAATAATTAAAAAATGAGGAATCAAATCTCGGAACGGTCATAATAGAAACTCATGGAATCCACTTATTAGATACCGACTCCTAAAACCATGATCATGGGTGTCCTCTTAGTGAAACCCATATGGGCAAAATGTAGAATCTTGGGAAAGACAATTAAAATTAGTTACACCATAATTTGACGATTAAGGAAAATCTTTCCCATTTCACCCAAAAAAAAAAAAAAAACTATCTTTCCCCCAAGGAAAAAGAAAAAATGATTTCTGACACAGTTCAGTAGTGTTACAGAATTAAGAAATAGAAAAGTGATAACACACGCACAGAATACAATACGTGGTTCACCAACACAATGTGTGATGGCTACGTCCACGGCTGCAGCATATCAAATCTTTCACTATCTCAGAGAGAAAACTGATTACAGAGAGAATTCCCACGAATTCGTGATGCTCCAAAACCTTAGGATAAGAAGAGTTTATATAATACTCCAAAAATAGATGGAATTACAAATCTACCCCTAGATTTTATTCCCAGATCCTAGTGTAAAAAAGTGCAAAAAACAGACTTCATACAAATTTGTTAGGATTTAAGACATCTAACAAGTTGAATTAAATAAGATTGCTCAAATTAGTTACAACAAAATTTGAGGTTGTAAAGAAGAACTTTTCAATTGAGCTTTATATATACACTGGAATAAATAGTGCATGGATCACCTACATGTACTAGAAGAGTTGTTTAGATGACAAGTGTCCTAAGAGTTAAAGGATGCTAATTTTCGTTAACTCATAAAACTCTATTTTCATTCTATATTTTTCTCCCATTACTTTCTATTAATAAGGTAAGTTAATTGATGCTCGATAATCTCTTACGATTTTTTTATTTGTTTCTTCTTTTTTATTTTAATTTTTCTTTTATCCATTACTTCCTATTTTAATGGTCAACGAAGTAAAATGGTTATTTTTCACTTGAAAAATAAAATCTTCCTTAATCAAAATTCATATTTGAATTGGTAGATAATCTCTCACGATTTTTTATCAATTCAAAGTGAAAGAAATAAATTATGATAAAAAATCATAATTCCTTACTACGTATGACACTGAAAATCACCAATTTTTATTTTTGATTAAGGAAGATTATTTTTTAAATAAAAAATTACCAATTTCATTTGCTCATCATTGAAAGAAGAAGTAATGGATGAAAGAAAATAAAAAAGAAAATAAACAAATTAAAAAATCATTAGAGTTTTATCAAATCGTTAACCCTACAATAGGAATGCAATTAAAAAGATTTATTTTTAATAAATTTACTCACCATTAAAAATCATGATTGTCAATTCACCAAATCAATTACCTAAAAAATGGAATAAAAAGTAGAGTGTATTTAGCTAATGAAAGTTAGCATCGTTAACTTAAAAGGACACTTGCCATCTAAAGAGTGTACTCTTCTAATACCAGCAGGTGATCCGGACTCAAATAAATAGGCCTTTAATTGCATTGCAGTACTTACGATCTCACAGTGAGGATGCTCGTGACCCATCAAGGTATGCTTCCCTGTTCTTTCTATTGTTGTTCTTTCTTCCTGATGGCTAGGTATGGGACGATACTCATATGAAGGAAAAAAAAAAGAAGGAACTAAAGAGAAAGAACAGAGAGCATATCTTGAGTGATTTTGATAGCAGAAGCACCAGGTCACATCAAGCAAACCACACCTCTATGCTTCGTGCAGTCATAGATGTGTCCGGAGCCAATAACTTCATATAAGCAGTAACTAACCCGCTTATAGTTGGCTAATTACACGTGTTAGCCACCAGATGCCATTAAAGGTAGGCTTAATCATGTTTCAAAGGAATCTTGAGGCAGCTACGATGAACCTAGCCCTTGGATCTACATCAAACGGCTGAAAAGCTCCCCCACATACGCACAACCCCCATTCTCAGGATCGGAGCCATTGTTACTGCATACAAACTCCAGCTCAGCAATAGCAGCTCCCCAAG
Source organism: Protea cynaroides (assembly GCA_028583415.1). Lineage (NCBI taxonomy): Eukaryota > Viridiplantae > Streptophyta > Magnoliopsida > Proteales > Proteaceae > Protea > Protea cynaroides. Next base: position 98,664,432 of record CM053276.1, on the reverse strand, counting down.
GATCCCGGATGGAGTCCTAAGATCCATGCTATTGCAAGGAGATGTCCCATAATCCAAGGCCACTCCCAACCCTTATAAATACCCCCAACCTCGAAGGTAGGCGAATTGAACTTTTGTCATACTTAATCTCATACTGCAGAAATTACTATGACCCCCTGTCTACTTTGAACTCAGCTTTCTCTATTTTCGAGTTCATCTATTTATCGCCCTTGAACTAGCTTAGGCATTGGAGTGGCCACCACGTTATCAACCCGCTTCTTCACTATCTGTTTGTCTTCTGTGACAGGTATAGCAATCAGGAGCCCAGACCAATTTTCGACGATAACAATTACCATCATCATCTATGTCGATAATTTTTTTCCACAAAATCTCATTTTGATACAAACGTTGCCTCAATTTTGCTCTTGCTTTTTATTGCCATGAACCTGAGTTGACACTGAGAAGGGGGGGGGGTGAATCAGTGTACAAATTCTTCCCTAACTTTTCACTACTGCCTAGAGTTGATGGAAAACCAATTTGTCATACACACACACAAGCGTATGAAAATCTACCTTGCTACCACTCAGTGGCCAGGTCTATCAGATTTGCACACCCATCCTGCAAACCATTACACACACTTTGCAATATATAAGAAACTAAAAAATCAACACAGGGATATTACGTGGTTCACCACTACACTATGTGATGGCTAGTTTGCTGAGTAATTCCTTATGGGCTCCGTATTTAATCAATACACTACTTTTAGCATTTTACAAGACAAGGATGTTAACCTTGTGTTTTCCAAGCAGAAAACTGAAAGGGCATAATAATGTCAGGATTCAGGCAATGACTGCCAATGTCCAGCACTCACTAAACATAATACAGAAGTATAGATTTGGACTTATAACAATGTCTTACAATGTTTCCCCCACTAGTTAGGCTGTCTGTAAGACCCGTGTCAAACTAACCCGGTCTTACCACCTTGAACCAGGTTTACCCATCATGGTCGAGTCAATGGACCAAGGGCGTGAAGGAGAGCGAGATCCCAGGTATCAAATCGACCCAAAAATACTTAAAATAGAGCAAGGGTCGCATACCCAGCTAAACAGGGTCGACCCTCTCAAATTAGAAACTCAGACCCTGAAAAATGGACAGAGGGTCGGACAGTGTCAGACCACAGGGTCGATGGGATCATCGACGCTCTAATCGACCCTCACTTACCGCCGAAACTGAGATTAGGAAACTTCTTAATTTTCGATTGGGATTCTTTCCAAATCTCAATGGGACTATTATAGGACATTCCTACTCTATTTAAAGGACGTCCCTAAGCCACTTTCACTCCTTTCACAACCCTAATTGAATTGAGAGAAAGAGAGAAGAAGGAAAAGAGGAAGAAAAGAGGAAAGGAAGAAGACTTAGCAAAAAGGAGAAGAATTTCTAGAGAAAAGTAATCTTCTCAGGTATGGATACTAATTCCATGAGTTTCTACAGACCTTAGGTTAGATATGGTTGAGTGTAGGATTTCGGAGAAACCCAAACCATCCATTCATGGTTAGGTTGTCATGGAAAAACCTAGGATAATGCATGAAAGCCATCTAGGAGGATGAATCATGGTTTCAGACCATGGAATGAATGTTTAATGGAATGTGAAAGCAAGCCATAGGACCCCAAACATGAAGAATGAATTAAAAATTAAAAATTGGACCTGATTGCACAGAGGGTCGCACACATGGTCGATAGACCCATCGACCCTATGCACCCTGACCATCGACCCTCAGCATTCGGGAAGTTCGGGACAGAGGGACGGGGTCGATAGACCCATCGACCCTATGCATTCTGAGCATCGACCCTCTGATCGACCCTCAGATAACAGTATGATTTTTAAATTGAAAATTAACTCTAATTAAATTCTATCGACTTTGTTAGGTTGCTAACATTATAATAACACTGTAGAAGTGATTCTAAAGCTTGAAAAAACTTCCTATAGCAAACTAAGGTGAGGAACCTTAACTCCAAACTAAATTGGTTAATAATAAACTGTTTTCTATTTCTTGAGTCCTATGCTATGTTTGATTCTATGCGAATATGATTGTTATGTGCATACAACATGCCATCCAATATTTCTATTATTTGTTCATGCATATTTACTTTATTGTTTATAACATGATGATGATGATGATGATAGGAATAGGCATGTGCTTGTATGTGTGTGGTTGATGTGCTTGATGCGAGCGGGTATCAGGGGGGGTGTGATGAGAACGTCAATAAACGTTAACCTTTGGCGGGTCTTAGCACTTTAGCTCTATCTCTAACTCAAGTCTTGTGCATTGGCATCGTCGTATCGCCATTACCTTAGCGGAACTATTATGTCGTAGAGTATCGGGGAGGTGGTCTTGGTCCTTGTAGCTCTCGACTCTACCGGGGGCCTTAGCTCTATCTCTATGGGCATTCCGAGGGATGCTTTGGGGTGAGGCCTTGGATACACTGTTTGGCATTAGGGTTGGTTAGTTGCGAGCCCAGTTTGCAGCCCTCGCCAGCAGGGGCTTACGTGTTGGTATGACACTATATAGCAATAAACGTAACCTTTGTTATATAATGTTCATGGTTGGGTGCATGTGAGTTGACGATAAACGTGATCTTCGGGTAACGTCACACACTCGTGTATAGAGGCGGAGTCAATAAACGCGACCTTTGGCTACCTCAGCCTTTCTATTGCATATTGCAAACTTCAAACCAGACCAAAGATATAAATTGATGTGCATGCATATGTAATGTTGCATTGTTTTGGCTACTCACTGAGCCGTGTTGTGTGCTCACCCCTCGACGTCGAATATTTTTAGTTGATGATGCAGGTTACACAGTTGAAGACTATATGAACGCGTCTGCGTACGGAAATATAGCAGCAATGGACGCTGGAGCTGAAGATGATACACACGACTCCTCTTGCGAGTGCAACTCGTGTGTATTTGATTAGATATTTTTTTATAGGTTCCTTTATTGGATTTATAAGACATGTATTTGATATTTAAATATTTATGTCTCAAGTTGAATACAGAATAATTTTCTATTATTTATGGATATCATTTTTGTTCTCAGTTCATTTATTTATTAAGACTTTCGCTATTGTGTATTTACTCTGATTATGATCATGGATGTATGGAGGTTCAGATAACGCGGGGATAGCCTATTCGAGATCCTGGGTAAACCGTTGGTTATTTAGCGATTCATCACACCATTCTGAAATGTGCGGAATTGGGGTGTGACACTGTCACACCCCAATTTTGATCCAACCAGAATGGTGTGAGTGAACCGTCATTGAACCAACGGTTCACACCAGGATCTCGAATAGGCCGTGTCCACTCATATAAACCATTACACATAACCATAATCAGAATATAAATATACAGAGGAAGACTTTAAATAGAATGAACTGAGTATCTATTGATAAATTAAATAAAATATCTAATTATTCAAATTCAAACATAAAATATAATATCTTTTACATCTCTTAATATCAACAAAAAATAACTGAAACAACTAAATAAAAAAATCCCATCAAAGGTACACGCAGAAAGGGCACTCGCATGAAGCGTCATGTTCGTCCTCTCCTGTTTGCACACTCAAAGGAGCAACGTCACCATACGTCGGAGCGTTCACATAATCGTCCACAGTGTAACCTGCATCAACATCTAAAACAATGTGTACACAAAGGGTGAGCTCACAACTTAGCTCAGTAAGACAATCAGACAGTTTCACAATATTATGCATGAGTAACAATCATTTTATACTGTGGTCTAGTTTTAAGTTTGCAATGTGCTATAGAAAGGTTTGGTGGCCCCCGCACCTTTATACACGAGTGTGTGGCACCTCATGGATCACACCCCATTGGCCCACATGCACCCATCATGGAATAGAGATAGAGCTAAGATACCCCCGTACCTCCCCTGATGCTTTACCCATACCAGTACCTAAGCCCCTACTGGTCAGGGCTCACAAAATAGGCTCACAACTAATCAATCCTATATGTCATCAATGTATGCTCTATCCCAGCACAGCCGTCTACGGCATAGAGATAGAGCTAAGGCATTCCCACACCTCCCCTGATGCCCTATTCGCAACTAACCCACTAGGATAGATACATAACGCAGGTAGTCCCTATCCCAACATAACTCCCTATGGCATAGAGATAGAGCTAAAGCATCGTGGACAAGCCAGCGTCGACCTCAGAGACCACAGTGCCACATAACCATGGCCAGGCCAGCATCAACATCGGAGACCACCGTACCACGACCTTCCCCTGATGCCCCACCCGTACCAAGCATGTTAAGACAGAATACTACAAAAAGTGCTAGTGTGAGGAGCGATCCCAGGCCCATGCCCCACTCCACACTCTAACGAAAACAATCACATGCTTAACAATCACATCCTATCAATGCATGAACAGTAATAATAACTGAAATTAAAAGATGGCATGTGAATATGCACAAACATCACATCATATTTAATCAGGTGATTAACATCGACCAACTGTCCATTAATTATTAGGTTTAGGTCAGATTCCCTTACCTGACGCTCGTTCGATAACTTGCTCCACGTCGCAATATCCAAACGATATGTCACAAAGTCTTACAATATTATTAGGGTCTCATTAGAATATATTGTTTAGGGTTTCATGTTGGTCGGAAACACACACAGTTACAAAACACCCTCACAGAGCTGACCGGTGGCATGTACCGGTCGCAGCTCTGTGGGGAAGACTGGCGACCGGTATGGTCAGCCAGTCCCCACAGACCAGCCTCCCGAGGGATACAGGTGGCAACATACCGGTCGCACTATGTGCAACCGGTATAGTCAACCGGTATGTCTCCGGAAGACCATACATGGGTTTTCGACTACCGTCGATCATCCTCCATGGATTTCCAAGGTTTCTCCTATCCACTCTAAGTCTAAACTTGGAGTTAGAGTTATCCCCAACTCATTCAAGTCTCATTTCGATGAATATCATCTCGAAACTCGAATCTAGGGTTTGACGGCAACTTAGGGTTTATTGGCCAGATTAGGGTTTTAGATTAATACCTACTTTGCATGGTATTGATCCACCCACACAACTAACATAGGATAAGAAGAATAGTTAAAACACTTACCGTTGACTGGCGTAGCGTGAGCTTCATCGAACGGTAATGGCGGCACCTTCTTCTTCTTCCTAGCTCCTTCTCCTTTCCAACCTCTTTCTCTTCTCTAGGGTTTGTGAGAGACAATGGAAAGGATTTGAGGAGGCTTAAGGGTGTATTTATAGGCTAGATTTAGGGTTTAGTAACCCTACTAGGATTAGGAAACTTCTAGGATTCAAAATCAGGAAAATGGGACCCGCAGAGACCAATCCAGATCCCCGCACTTAGCTGCGCAGGCCATACCGGTCGACCAGTACCAAGACCGGTACCATCGACCGGTCAACATAAAATGATGACTATTTGGTCGTCTTTGGTCCGATTTCATACCTGTTTGTCATCCGCTTGTCCCGTCTGGCCCGGTGATGATCGGAAGACCTACTACGACACAAAACCAAGGTTTAGACCGGGTTTACGGAGTACGGGTCTTACATAGGCACTCAACAATTTCAACATAAACTAGCATACAATATATTGAAAGCAATAAATAGATAGGGCATTGGGAAAATTTCACAACCAATGCTTTCAATTGGCTAGTGATATCTTTGTAGCTCCACACCACTCTCAAGAACCTTTAATAGCTTTCAATGATGGTATAACTTTATTCACAAAGCATATCTTACTCACAATGATCCATTCTCTTTCTCACACTCCACAATCATCATTAATGTACAATACTAGCTCTATCAACTCTCATAAATATTTAAGACACCATTAATGAGCAATGGAGAGGTTGATTGGTGATTCCAAGCCCAAAAATCCTAGAATTCCCTCTCTTCTCTTGTTTTTAGGCTATTTCATGATTTTTGCTTAATAATCTTGACTCCTAACACCTCCCAACAGATAGAGGATCCGAAAATATGAAAAGTGCAACTTGAACCATTGGATTTGGAGCTCAGATGAGTGAGTTATGACAGTTTGAAGTTCGGTCAATGAGATATAAGAAAAAGGAATCTTTTAAACCCATATGGAGCACCTGCGCAACATTGGAACCACACCGCTGCTGACACAACAAGCGCGGTGTCAAGTTGTGATTGGTTGCAAAGAAGATCATTCAAAGTGTCCGTCGAATAAACCTTAAAAAGGCGGGATGCACCCTGGAGCCATTTATATAATGGTTTGGCGTGGGTCCCGCATGAGCCTTTGTAGTATAGCTCCAACAATCTTTGGTCGGATTTACCCTTAGTTGTGATTATTGTGGTTTGATGTGCCCCTAAGTGATACGGTTATTGCCCAACTTGCCCCTAGTGGTTATTGTTGGATAAGCCCCAGGTGGTCAAGGTGACACTAGAGCTGTCACATGTGTTACGCCCATTGGCCGGTGCCATTTATGCTCACCATGGCAGATCTATTGAAAGCTCAAATCTAGAGGCCTTTGGGAGATAAGGCAATAGTGACTTGAGAGAAGAACATCTCTCATTTCTTCGGCTTCCGAGTTTTAGACTGATCAGTCAGAGTTGTTCAAAGATGAAATCACCTTCACACATTTGAATCAGTATAGTTTGATGGGACGGTACATGGTGAGAGAAATGGGGAATAAATGTCCCCTTACGTCTAAGGGCCAGAGTAGACACGTGGAGTTCATGCAATGCGAATACCCACCGAGAAGAACTAATAGACCGAAAGCACCGGTTCTACAAACGGCAACAAACGAGCACAAGAGTGGTCAGACTTGGGGCATAAAGGGTATTAGGTAAGGGTGTTGCCTGTCCGGGCCGGTTTTGGTATGGGCTGAATCGGTGTCGGGTTTTATAAGCCCAACCCAAACATGTCCAGTAAGAGTTCGGGCTAGGTTGGGCTGCGTTGGACACAATAACTAACAGGCTGGTTCGGTGTCGGTTTATTATCGGGCTGGGCTTATTGAGGTGATTTCGGGCTGGTTCGGTCCGGACCGGGCTTATCAAGCTTATCGGGCCTATTTTATATGTAAGATATATAGCCTATTTTATTATTTCTATCTATAAAATTAGCATCATTCCTTCTATATGTATGTAATTCAGTAAATTATAACAATTAACATACTCTTTTCAACTATAGATTCATATAATCTTTCAGATCAAGAAGTGAACTATAACAGTGTAATATAATCTATCAAAATTTAAAACTATTAAAATTAAGAAACTGGGCCCGGATGGACCTTACTGGTGTTCGGGTTAGGTATTATTGGTTCGGGCTAGTTCGGGCTTTTTAATGGGCCAGTCCGGTCTGGTTTTGGTCTGGGTTGAAACGGTGTCGGGCTTTACAAGTCGAGACCGAAACCTGTCCATTAAGGTTTGGTCTGGGCTAGGTTTGGGTTATATCGGGCCTGCTCGGTCCGTGCTACTGGGCTTGGCCCATTTTTGACACCCATTGTATTAGGTGAGTAGTAGAAAGAATAAATAGTAAAATGATGTGACAAGTCAAGAGACGTAATCTTTAGGAGGTGATCCAAGTATATAATGGTTTGACATGGGTTCCAAATGTGCCTTTGCAGTACAACTCTCACAATCCTTGGTCGGATTTACCCCTAGTTGTGATTATTGTGGTTGGATGTTCCTTTAAGTGATACAATTATCGCCCAATTTGCCCCCAACGGTTATTGTCGGATATGCCCCTGGTGGTCAAGGTGACACTAAGCTGCCACTTGTCGTATGCCCATTGTTCGATGACATTTATGCACATCATGACACACTCTATTAAGGGTGTTAATTTTGGGACCGAATTGGTAGCTTAGACTGAGTTGGCCCAAATTAACCCAAAATTGGCCTAGACTGAACTATTACCGAACATGTTTCAGGTTGAGGTATGACATATCCTACTAGTCCCGGACTGGTCCGAACTAGCTCAAAATTGGTCCAAAAAAGCAAACCAATGAGCCCGATCCCGATAATGGCCTGGACCAAACTGATTTCGATCGATTATTAAACCATAGCTTCACTACTTTAGCCTTTTGGATGGCCTTAATGGGTTCCCTACTAGGCTTTCAACCTTAACCATCTCAATAACAACCCGATAAGCTAAGCTCGATAACAACCCGAAACCGGACTGGCCAATAAGTTAATGTGCACAGTGCAGCCCACCCAGCCCAAACCTCTTACTGGACATGTTTAGGTTAGGCCCGACACCGATTTGGCTAGGATTAAAACTGGCTGGGAACGGCCCGTTAACACCCCTACACTCTATTGAAAGCTCAAATCTAAAGGCCTTTGTGAGACTAAGGCCCCAATGACCTAAGAGAAGACCATTTCTCAATGCTTCAGCTTTCGAGTTCTGACTTGATTAGGCAGAATCGTTCAAAGATGAAATAACCTTCACACATTTGAATCAGTATGTAGATTAGCAAATTACCATAAATACTATTGTTATATTTTCATTGCCTTGTAATTAATTCACAACATATTTCTAGGATGGACACTGCAATACTACAATACTACAGAGGGGAATAAAGGCAGTGAGGGAGTTGGTGTAGTATGATGGGACAATATAGGGTGAGAGAGATAGGGAATAAAACTTCAGAATTCTTCTTTACCATCCCTTTATGTCTAAGGGCTAGAGTAAACAGGTAGAGTTCATGCCATGCCAACACCTACTAAGAAGAACTAGAAGACCAAACAGATGACTACAAACGAGCACAGGACTAATCAAACTCGAGGACGGAGGGGTATAAGGTGAGCAGTAAAAAGAACGAATAGTAAAATGATGTGACAAGTCAAGTGACGTAACCTTTGGAAGGTAAGCCATTTATAGTGGTTTAGCATCGGTCCCACATGAGCCTTTGTAGTATAGCTCTGACAATCTTAGGTTGGATTTACCCCTAGTTATGATTATTTTGATCGGTTGTGCACCCAAGTGATACGGTTATTGCCCAACTTGCCCCTAGCAGTTATAGTCGGATATGCCCCTTGTGGTCTAGGTGGCACTAGAGTTTCCACGTTTGGTATGCCCATTGGCCGGTGGCATTTATGCACATCATGGCACATCTATTGAAAGTTCAAATCTAGAGGCCTTTGGGAGATTAAGGCAATAGTGACTTTAGAGAAGACCATTTCTCATTGTTTCAGCTTTCGAGTTCTAGACTAATTAGGCAGAATCGTTCAAAGATGAAATCACCTTCACATTTGAATAAGTATATAGATTAATAAATTACCATTAATAATATTGTGATCTTTTCATTGCCTTCCAATTAACTTCACAATGTATTTCTAGGATGGACATTGCAATACTACGATGTTACAAAGGGGAATAAAGGCAGAGAGATAGTGTAAGAACCGTGTTCTAAAAACCAGGTTTAACCCATGGTTTTATATGGTGACAGATATTCCAATCATAACCGAACCAGAAGGCGAAGCTGGGTGACGAACCACTCAATTTTCAGGTATGAAAACATGTGAAAAACTGTATAAACTTCATAGTCTGACTATACCCGTCTGAGTCAGTCAGACCGGTATGTGCGACCGGTATGTTTAGTTTTGGCTGGAGACGGACTCCAACGGGTCCCTCACTCCGAATTGAAACTTGAAAAGTTTCCAATCGTGGTAAACCTTCCTAAGAACGGTCTTCCACTATTAATCGAGGCTTGGACACTCCTTTGATCCTTCTCAAAACCCTAGCCATCTGAAGAGATCTGAGAAGGAGCAAGGAAGGAGGAGGCCGCTCAAGGAAGGGGTTTTCGTCGTAGGAGCATGCCGCCAATCAACGAACACCGTCAGTAAGTGCTCAATTCTCTTAGTCATGATAGGATTTCGGATCGAAATCGTGAAGCGGCGCAGCGATCCAAAATCCTAGGACTTTGATTTAAAGCCTAATTTTTCTTTCAGATCTGATCTGGTTTGATACGACGTTCTAGTCACAACCAGAAGGCCATTAGAATACTTGAACCTTAGAATGGGTTAGGAGAAACCCTAGACCGAAAACCGACGAGGAAGGGAGATCCGAGATCAGGTTCTCAGATCCAAATCGCGGGACATACTGGTTAGACACAAGGTCCTGCGGTATGGGCCTGCGGTATATACCGCAGGCACATACCGGTCTCACTCAGTGAGACTGGTATGAGTGAGACCGGTATGTACCGCAACCGGTATATACCAGTGGCACCATACCGGTCTCACTCCACTGAGACCGGTATACTGAGACCGGTATGCCTTCCGAGCCTTGTTTGCTTGACCAAACATGGTTCTGACCAGCTGTGACCTTCATAAATGAATTCTAACTTTAATAAATGAATTCTAACTTATAGGTATGACTATGTAGGACTTGTAGACAGCGTGAGTAGATCCTGTGACGCTGTACAAAATTGTAATCACGTGACAAGTAAAGGACAAGACCCTAAACTCTAATTAATTAAATAACAGTAAACCTTTGTGATTAAATCTGTGTAAATTGAATTGCTTGGTGTTGTGCATATTCACATGCCATGTAGTTGTTTCTTTTGCTATTAACTAATCATTCATTTCATATGCTAGGATATTGGATGTTAGGCATGTGTATGTTTTTAGTTAGTGTGTAGAATGTGAAGGGGAGTGAGCCTTGGATATATCCATAACTAACACTTTTCTCGTATCGCCTTCTACCTTAGCAAACTCGGTGCGAATAGGGTATCAGGGGGAGGACGTGGGGTTGTGGTTCATCCTGTCCACCAGACTCGAGCCCTATCCCTATGTCGTAGGGAGTTGTGCTGGGGTAGGGTAATATCGCCGTTTACCTTAGTAGACTTGGTGCGAATAGGGTATTAGGGGGAGGACATGGGATTGTGGTTCATCCTGCCCACCAGACTCGAGTCCTATCTGTCACACCCTAATTCCGTACTATTCAAAATGATGTGATGTACCGCTAATAAACCAACGGTTCAACCAGGATCTCTAATAGGCTGTGTCTTTGTAAACTAAACCATACACATCCACAACCATAATCAGAATAAACACACAATAGCGGAAGTCTTAATATTAAATGAACTGAGGAATCTAACTGTGATAATCATAAATAATATATCAAATTATGTTGTATTAATCGAGACATAAATAAATAAAATATCAATTACATTTCTTAATAGTTCAAACAAAATCTAATCGAAAACGCATGAGTTGCACTCGCATGAGGAGTCATGCGTCTCCACTATGTCCTTAGCCTCCATTGCAGTCACGTGCCCGCACACAGAAGCATTCATATAGTCTTCCATAGTGGTACCTACATCATCAACTAAAAAAATTCGACGTCAAAAGGGTGAGCACACATCACGGCTCAGTGAGCAAACAAAATAATGCAATAAACATATGCATGTATTCAATTCATATGTGGTTTGGTATATAAGTTTGCAATGTGCTATAGAAAGGTTCGGTGGCCTCTTCACCTCTATACACAGGGTGTGTAAGCCCACCCAATAGATCAAACACCATTGTCGTCCACATCCACCCCAACATGGAATAGAGATAGAGCTAAAGTGTCCGGATTAAACACCGCATAACTCCTCCCCTGATGCCCTACCCATACTAACACGTAAGCCCGTGCTGAAGAGGGCTTGCAAACTGGGCTCGAAACTAATCAATCCTAATGTCAAACAATGTATCCAAGGCCTCACCCCAGTATCCCTCAATACGTCCATAGAGATAGAGCTAAGGCCCCCTGGCAGAGTTGAAAACTACACGGTCCGAGACCACCTCCCCTAATGCTCTACGACGTAATAGGTCTGCTAAGGTAATGGTGATACGACAATTTCAGTGGACAAGACTTGAGTAGAGATAGAGCTAAAGTGCCCGGATCAAATACTGCATAACACCTCCCCTAATGCCCCACTCGCATCAAGTACACTAACCACACACAAACATTCACATGTCTATTCTTAGCATCATCATCATCATCATATTATAAATAAAATGGAATTAAATATGCATGAACATTAATAGCAGTAATATTGGATGACATGTTGAATGCACATTACAAGCATACACGCATAGAATCAGTTATGACATTGGACTTAAGAAAATAAAAATAGTTTATTATTAGCCAATTAGTTTAGATCCTGTTCCCTCACCTTTGCTTGAGTGTAGATCCTCTTTTAAGCTTTAAGAATCACTTTTATATCAATAAGAAAACCTAACAAGTCGATAGATTTTAGTTAGAAGTCATTCCGACAATTTTAGGCTTGCTGTTAAGCGAGGGTCGCACGGTGGGTCGCAGGTAGGGTAGCAGTTTACTGCGACCCCCAGGGTAGGGTCGATGCCAGGGTCGGATGTTCCATCGACCCTAGGTGCGACCACCGCATCCCTGGACTTCCCGAATGCTGGGGGTCGATCCTGTGGTCTGGTAGGGTGGATTCCCAATCGACCCCACGTGCGACCCCCCGTGGTTTGAGTCGAGAATTTCATCCTACAGTCCATTCTTTCATGTTTGGGTCCTATGGCTTACTTTCATAATCTATTCTATGCTTGTTCTATGGCTTAAAACTCTAGGTTTCTTCCTTACTTTGCCTACCATGATTTTCTCCATGGATTTCATTGAAATCCTCCCATGGATGGATGATTTGGGTTTCTCCTAGACCATACCCTCTTCATAAACTATTCTAAGGTCTTAAATTATTAATGGAAACATACCCATACCTTTAGGTTCGCTGAGATTCAGAGGTTCGTCTGAATTCTTCACTTTAGTCTTCTTCTCCAACTTTCCTTCTCTTTCTCTCACTTTCAATTAGGGTTTCAAAAGGAGTGAAGAGGCTTAGGGATGTCCTATTTATAGAGGAGAACCTCCCAAAATAAGTCCCATTGAGATTAGGAAAGAATCCCCTTGAAATTTGGAAAGTTTCCTATTTACGGTTTCTGTCGGCAAAGAGGGGGTCGATGATCCCGTCGACCCTCAGGTCTAAATTGTCCGATCCCCAGTTAAAATATCAGGGGTCTGACCCTGCCTATCTGGGTATGCGACCCTGCCCTCTATTTTACTATTTTTGGGTCAGTTTAATACATGGTTTCGCTATTTCTTTCACGCACTTGGTCCATTTGGCTCGACCATGATAGGTAGACCTGGTACAAGGTGGTAAGACCGGTTAGTTCGATACGGGTCTTATGCTATCTCTATGTCGTAGGGAGCCGTGCTGGGGTAGGGCCATAGATATTGTATTGACATTTAGGACTGGTTAGAAACGGAACCCACTTGCAAGCCCTTGCCAATAGGGGTTTAGGTATTGGTACGGTGTATGGTAACATGGGGAGGACGCGGTAGTGTGGATTGTTGCCTGACCGTCAGACTCTAGCTCTATCTCTATACCGGAGTGAGTGATGTGGGACAACAACAATAGTGTGGATTGTTGCCTAACTGTTGGGTGTGCTCACACTCTCGTGCATGGAGGTGCGGTGGCCGTCAAACCTTACCATAGCACCTTGCAAGTTATACTTGACCCAAATTGTAATGTTATCTCATGCATTTTGTATGTTGCATTGGTCTTGTACTTACTGAGCTAAGTTGTGAGATCACCCGAATATATTCTATTTCTTTTTCAGATCTTGATGCAGGGTATACTGTGGAAGACTTTATGAGTGCTCCAGCTTACAGTACGGTGGCTGCCCTGGATACACAGACAGTAAAGGACGAGCATGATGCATCATGCGAGTGCTCATTCTGTGTTTTCCTTCAGTGATGATTTATTTTCTTTTAATACAATGTAATAATTATTATTTAAATTTTATGAATGATGGAATAATTTGAATACTTATTTTAATTACAACATAGTACTCAGTTCATTTATCTTTTATTCCGTTGCTATGTATTATTCTCTGTTTAAGTTAGACTACTTGAGAATGATTGGTTGACACGGTCTATTGAGATCCTGGTGTGAACCGTGGTTTAGAGCCGGTTCACTCATACTTCTGGTTCAGCCAGAATTGGGGTGTGTGTGAGAGAGAGAGAGAGAGAGAGATAGTTGTATGATGGGATGGTATAGGGTGAGAGGGATGGAGAATAAACTTCAGAACTCTTCTCCACAACTCTTCTCCACTGTCCCTTTATCTAAAGGTTGGAGCAGACACGTGGAGTTTTTGCAATGCAAACACCTACCAAGAAGAACTAGAAGACTAAAGACAATAGTTCTACTTTTTCTGACATTGTCAAAACCCTCATCAAAGACATCCCTGAAGAGGGTGGCCTTTTTTTCTTCACCTCCAACAACCCCTTCCATCGTAGTCTCGATTAACACCAACAACAACAACTAGGGTTAGGGTTTGCTTCCACCAAAGCTCCTCAAAATTTTCATATTCTAAATCCTGAAAGCCTTGTTCATAGATTGAACCAAAGAAGACCATCTCACATTGCTTTCAGAGTTCTGGGTCGATTAGGTAGAATCATTCAAAGGTAAAATCACCTTCATACATTTGAATCAGTATGTAGATTATTAAATTACCATAAATACTACTGTGAAATTTTCATTACCTTGCAATTAACTTTACAACGTTTTTTCTAGGATGGACACTACAATACTACTGTGAGACCTATGTGCAAATTTCAGGGATAAAATTTCTTTTAAGGGTGGGAGAGTTGTAAGATCCACACTCCACGAACCCGATGTAACTTAAATTTTCGTCTCGTGATAGGTCTTCCAGTCATAACCGAGACCGAAGAGATGGTCGGATGACGAACCACGAGTTCAGGTACGAAAACGAGCGATAACATACATCTTTTAGGTTGTCCGATTTCATGAACAGTCCAACTAGACAGTCCTACCGGACAGTTAGTTCAGTGTATGAATAATCTACTGGTGGGTCCCACCTTCCTAACCTTTTGGTAGACTCCTTTTATACGTGGGAGAGTCTCCAAAAAGGATATTCCTCTCTGTAAATATATCTTTCCTTCTAGTTAGACCTCTTGTTGACTCTCACAAACCCTTGAGTTTAGAAGAGAGATCTGAAGAGTAGAAAAGAGCTCGAGGAAGGTCTATAGGAAAAGAAATCTGTTGGAAGGAAGGGCGTCGTCATCCTAGGACCAACAGTAAGTGCTCCATACCTATAGATTTGTTTAGGATGGTGTTAGGTTAGGATCGATACCATGAACGATGGTGTTAGATTAGGATCAATACCATGAACGGCTAGGTATTGATTCAAATCCCTAATCTGTGCGAAAATAATAGATTCACACATGGGGTTGTTGGAATCAATGTTTATAAGAAAATAAGATGATGAATGGTTTAAAAATAATGGCTTTAATGTATGGTTTGACTATAGAATGGCGTAGGAGGAACCCCAAAATCAGATCAATGAAATTGACTGTAGAGAGGACAAACAGTGGACACACAGACCTTGTCTGGTTAGAGTGTCCGGTGGCAAGAAGAGTGGGACCAGACAAGCCTCCGGACATGTTTGGGAAGCCTCCGGAAGTTGTCCAGTTGCACATGTCCGGTTGGACATATGCCATAGTGGTGCAACTGGACAGGCTAACAGAGGGTTCCAGAACTATCCGGTCTAACTGTCCTATTGGACTGTTCATTAGACCAGACAAGTGCAACCAGACATTGCATTTCGGACTGTTTTCAGTCTAGACTTGGGTCTGGTCAACTCGGATCCCATTAACCTAATTCTAATTAATTCCTATTGCTATTTAGGACTTTTTAATAGTGAGGTTGGACTCTGTGACTTAAAGAGGACTTGCTATCATACGTTAGGTAAGGGACAAGACCTAAACCTAAATAGCTAATAATAGTACACTGTTTTGCTTTTTTCAACTGTGTGATGTTTGTGCATTAATGTCATTTCTTATTATGCTATTACTTGTTCATGCATATTATTATTGCTAGGATGTGATGTTAGGCATGTGTATGTTTTCATAGATGTGTGGAGTGGGAAAGGGGTTGGAGCCTTGGACCATTCCCGTCACTGACAACTTTTCGTATCGTTTCTATCTTAGCGTATTAGTGTAGAGTATTAGGGGGAGGACATGGTAGCATGGATTGTAGTCTGACCGCCAGACTCTAGCTCTATCGCTATTCCAAAGTGAGTATTGTAGGGCAATAACAGTAATGTGGATTGTTGCCTGAGTGTTGGGTGTGCCCACACTCTTGTGCATGGAGGTGTGGTGACCACCTATTCTTATCATAATACATTGCAAGTTATATCAGACCAAACATTGAATGTTTTCTCATGCATTTGCTTGCTGCATTGTCTTGCCTTCTTATTGAGCTAAGTTGTGAGCTCACCCTTGTATATACATCATTTTTAGATGTTGATGTAGGATACAATGTTGAGGACTTTGTGGGAGCTCTGACTTATGGAGGCATTGCTGCTTTGGACGTGCAGCTAGTGGAGAGCGAGCATTACTCGTCATGCGAGTGTCACTTCTGCGTATTTCGTTAGGTTTTATTTTGAGTTGGATTATAAACAGTTATAATAGATTATTTGATTACGTTTTGGTTTATTGAGATAACTGGGATATTTATTATTTTATAATGTAGACCTCAATTCATTTATTTAAAAACTTCCATTGCTATCATTTATATTCTGATTATGGTTACATGCATGGTTTATGTATTGACATGGTCCTTTGAGATCCTGGAGTGAACCGTTGGTTTGGTAGCGGTTCATTCACAGTTCTGATTTGGCCAGAATTGGGGTGTGACAACTACAATACTGTAAAGGAAAATAAAGGCGCCAAGAGA
This sequence comes from Protea cynaroides, assembly GCA_028583415.1. Lineage (NCBI taxonomy): Eukaryota > Viridiplantae > Streptophyta > Magnoliopsida > Proteales > Proteaceae > Protea > Protea cynaroides. The sequence continues at coordinate 98,647,677 of CM053276.1, read as the reverse complement.
GTTGGCGCTAGTATGATAGGATGATACCAGGTGAGAGAGATGGGGAATGAAATTTCAGCACTATTCTTCAACGTTCCTTTCCATTTGAGGGCCGAAGCAAACACGTGGAGTTCATGCAATGCGAACACCTATTGAGAATAAATAAAGGACTAAAGGCATCGGTAGTTCCATTTCTTCCAACATCTTCAAAATCCTCCTGGAGACATCCTTGAAGAGGGTGGCTCTCTCTTCATCTCCAACAACCCCTTCCGTTGTAACCCCAACCAACACCAACAACAACAACTAGGGTTAGGGTTTGCTTCAGCCAAAGCTCCTCAAACCTCTCTAACTTTCATAGATTGCACCGAAGAAGATAAAGCGATACAAAGAAAAGAAGCCAAATGCCAATGCTTGGACATATGATCAGTAATGAAGGTTTGGATAATTTGGTAGAGAAGAATATAAAGGAATCAATAGAGATAAAAATTCGGACGTTGCTATAATCGACAAGGGTACAAATAAATAAAGTAGAATGGATGGTCTCCATGTTTTTTTTTTTTGGGGGGGAGCCAAAGAAGAAGAGGGATGATGTTGAGGAGGAATTGTGTGGTAGTTGAAATGGATGAGAGTGAAGAGATGGTTTTGGGTAAGGCAATCATTGGGGAGAAGATGGATGATAAATAACACCTAAAAATGATACCAAATACCTGTAAAAACAAAAATTTGTCAGAAAAAACAAAAACAAAATTGATCCCAAACACAGTTTAAGATAGTCCCACATTGGTTGGGTATTAGGAGAGCTTGTGGCTTATAAGTAGCTAGGGGCTAACCTGTTCCATATAGATGCATTTTATAATTGTGCAAGTCTAGACCCAAAGCCGACAATATCACATGGACGCAATGTTCCTCTTGGGCTTTAACATTGGCACTGTCTGTGGGAACTCCGACCTGTACACAACATGCTCTCCAGACAAGGGGGGCTCTATTGTGGTAAAAATAAGGAGTGGGACGACTAAGATAGTCCCACATTGGTTGGGTGTCGGGAGAGCCCATGTCTTATAAGTAGGGGCCAACCCCTTCCATATAAACTCGTTTTAAAATCGTGTTGGCCTTGACCGAAAGTGGACAATATCATATCAATGGACACAATGCTCCTCTCGGGCCTTAACAAGTACAATTGTTAGCTTATGATGGTTTTTGAGACCAGAACTGTAAGACCCGTATCAAACTAACCCAGTCTTACCACCTTGAACCAGGTCTACCTATCATGGTCGAACCACATGGATCAAGTACATGAAGGAGATCACGATCCCAGGTATTAAACTGACCCCAAAACACTCAAAATAAGGGGAGGGTCGCATACCCAGCAAGGGAGGGTCGGACCCCCCCAGTATAAAAGTCAGAGCTCCAGTTTTACATGGGGGGTCGGACATTTTAAGGACCAGGGGTCGACGGGATCTCCGACCCCCCCATCGACCCCCGGTAGTCGGTAAAAATAGCTCGAACCAATAATTAGGAAACTTTCCTAATTTCAATGGGATTCCTTCCTAATCTCAATGGGATTTATTTTAGGAGTTTCTACTCTATAAATAAGACGTCCCTAAGCCTCTTTCACTCCTTTTAGAACCCTAATTGGATTGAGAGAAAGAGAAGGAGAAAGAGAAGAGAAGAGAAGGAAAGTGGAGAAGAAGATCAAGGAGAAGGCTTCAGAGAAACAAGCCTAATTCTCAGGTAAGGATACCGACTCCATGTAATTCTACAGACCTTAGAATAAATAGAGAAGAGGGAATGATCTAGGAGGAACCCAAATCATCTACCCATGGTTAGGTTTTCATGGAAAATCATGGGGGAGATCATGAAAGCTATATAGGTGAATGAACCACGGTTCTAGGCCATAGAACATGTGTGGAATGGACTGTAGGAGCAAGCCATAGGACCCCAAACATGAAGAATGGACTGAAGGAAGAAAAATTGATAAAATCCACAGGGGGTCGCATGGGGGTCGATGGCCAATCGACCCTACCAGACCCTGAGCATCGACCCCTAGTGTTTGGGAAGTCCAAAATAGGGGTGGTCGCACCCAGGGTTGACCAGACCTCCGACCCTAGCATCGACCCCCAGTTAGCAGCATGCTTTTTAAAGTCTGAATTAATTCTAATTAAATTCTATTGACTTGGTTAGGTTTTCTAGTGATATAATATCGATATATAGTTTATTCTTAAAGCTTGAAAGAGGACTTACGATCAAGTAAAGGTGAGAAAACAAGACCTAAACTAATTGGTTAATAACAAACTATTTTTATTTCTTGAGTCCAATGCTATGCTTGATTCTATGCGAACATGCTTGTAATGTGCATTCAACATGTCATCCAAATATTTATTATTCATGCATATTTACTTTATTGTTTAAAAGATAATGACCATGGTGATGGGAGGGGGGGGGGGAGGGGGGGGGTGTATTTTGTGGGGGGTGGGGGGGGGGGAGGGGAGGGGGGGGGGGGGGGGGGGGGGTCCGGTTTCTTTTTTTTTTAACTCAAGTCTTGTGCATTAGCATCGGACGTATCGCCATTACTTTAGCAACTATTACGTCGAGAGTTCGGGAGGTGGTCTCGGTCCTTGTAGTCTCTGACTCTACCGGGGGGCCTTAACTCTATCTCTATGGGCGTTCTGAGGGATGCTAGGGTGAGGCCTTGGATACACTGTTTGGCATTAGGATTGGTTAGTTGCGAGCCCAGTTTGCAAGCCCTCGCCAGTAGGGGCTTACGTGTTGATATGACACTGTACAACAATAAACGTTAACCTTTGTTGTACAATGTTCATGGTAGGGTGGATGGGGATGACAATAAACGTTAACCTTTGGGTGGACTTCCACACCCTGTGTATAGAGGAAATGTCAATAAATGTTAACCTTTGACCTCCAACCCTTTCTATTGCATATTGCAAACTTTAAACCAGACCAAAGATATGAATTGAATGCATGCATATGTATTGTTGCATTGTTTTGTTTGCTCACTGAGCCATGATGTGTGCTCACCCTCTCGACGTCGAATATTTTTAGTTGATGATGCGAATACGCCGTCGAAGATTATGTCAACGCTCCAGTGTACGGGCACATGGTGGCGATGGAAGTTGAAGACGAAGTGGATACGCATGACTCCTCTTGCGAGTGCAACTCATGCGTATTCGATTAGATTTTATTTTAATTATTTGGATTTAGTAAAGACATGTAATTGATATTTATTTATTTCTTAGTTGATACAGAATAATTTGCTATTTAAATATGATTATCACATCTAGATTCCTCAGTTCGTTTTACTATAAGACTTCCGCTATTGTGTATTTACTCTGATTATGAATGTGGATGCATGAGGTTTAGATAAAATGGATATAGCCTACTCGAGATCCTAGTTGAATCATTGGTTTGCTAGCGGTTCATCACACCATTCTGAATAGTGCGAAATTGGGGTGTGACAAGAACTAACCAAATTAACTGTTAGTACTAATAGTAATAAGCATAACAATCAGTGTCCATATATTCAATTCTTAGTTTCCCAACTAAGGATGATTTTATAAAGGGTAAATTACACAGACACCCCCTCTACTGTAGTGAAAATACACAGAGCTACCCTTCTTTTACAAAAGCTACACAGAAACCCCTGTAACAATGCTATCACTCAATCTCACCCACACCGTTCTTTCAACTTAACGGTAAAGACTCAATTTTTTTTAAGACAAAAATACCTTTACTAAGTGTAAAATGACATAAAAGGGTTTATTCTTTTTAGATGCTAAAAAGACTTTTTTACCCTCAAAACTTTTCAATTTCATTTATATATATTTTTTGTGATTTTTTTAATTTTCTTCTTCATTTTCAATTTCATTTTTATATATTTTTTTTATTTTTTGATTTTCTTTTTCATTTCAGAATTAAGTTTTTCCGGTGACAAAAAAAAAAAAAAAGCGACGGGAGTGATAAGGGATTGGGAGATCTGTTCAAGATCCAAGTTCTGATGTGTTTCCACCGGTGAGGGAAAGGAGATCGATGGGGTTGCCATTGGGGGAAAGCAGCCCAGGTCAGAACACTTTCAATGGTTTGCATAGATCGGTTGCCAGAAACTGAAATAAAAATTAGACCTACCGGCAATATACATTGAGATGCAACATCGCCGGAAATTAACAACAATGTGAAAACAGATCATGTTTTATTTCTTGAAAGGTCATCGGACCGTACTGAAATGATTAGGATAGATCATTTGCCAGAAAAAAAATTAATATTTCGGCAGAAATCAAAACATCAGATCTAAACTCACCGAAATAGAATGAAGTTTGGTCGAGTATCACCGGAAAGATCAAAACAATATTAGGTAATCAAAGAATTTTATTACGTTTGAAGATAATTTTAATCAAACAATTCTATGGCTACAGACTCTTTACCATTAGTCTGCGATGCCTCATTTTCACTTTATCTCAATAGCACGTATGAAACTTTCATACTAAAGTTCGCGGAGATGACTTAGAACCCATCTCCCACCATCAACGGACTCCTAGAGTCGCTGTCTCACTACCAAATAAGCTTAGGAAGAAAGAATACTAATGGTGAAATCAGCATCTTCATTGCTGAGAGGTACTTACATGGAAATTGCTAAATCCAACCTTTAACAGATAATGTTTGTATCCTTTTTAATCAAATTAATTATTTCATTGGGATTAATTTCTAAATCGATCTTTTAGGGTTCGGATTTGGAAAGTCAGATGTAAAATTCCTCCAGAATTAGTTGATTTTGGTTCCATGTCTGGCTAGGTTTTCTACTCTCATGAACGGAATCCCCATTAGAGAATTCGACTCTAATTTAGTTGCCATCGAAAAAAATCGATCGCCTCTTGCTATTGAACTAGTCGTTGGAAATGAAATCGATAGCTAAAATCTTTCTATTTTTTCTGAAACTTTTCTTCTGGATTGCTGCTGAAGGGTTGATTTTGAATCAATTGGGCTGGCCACATCATCAGCTACCTCAGCCAGTTCCCCCTATGTTCATATCAGAATCTGATGTGGCGAACGTGGGCTTAGGAAGAGGCCACTCTGTGCGAAGACGATCTGCAACTTTAAAAACCCATCCGACAGGATCACTGCCGTCACAACGGGAAAATTCCAAGTGGATTGGACTTGTTTGAAAGGCACCGGAATTGGACAGGGGAAGAGGGCCAAGAGCAAGGGGGGACACGAAATACCTTGTGTTACGATCGGCTGGGCTAGACTAGCGCAAGACCTGATCCAGTTGACCTTCCATGGCGGTCATATGGAGAGCCAACTCAGAAATAGCCCGACGTTGTTCATCCATGGACAGTTGGGGAGTATCCAGGCGGTCACCATGGGAAGCTGCCATTTCACTAAGAAATTTTACCGTTTCGTCAAGCTGTCGAAACCGAGTGCAGATCCAGATCCAGATCTACAAAGGTCCCAACCAGCATCATGGATCGGCCCCCTCAGGTAACGATCGCAGATCCAGGCATTGTCATGGTGAAGAAGAAAACGACACTGGAGAAGAGAAGAAAGAGGAATAGGGATTTGTTGGGAGGAGTAAACAATAAACCCTATTAAGTCATTTTACACTTAATAAGGGTATTTTTGTCTTAAAAAAATTGAGCCTATGCCGTTAAGTTGAAAGTAACGGTGTGTGTGAGATTGTATGATAACATTGTTATAGGGGTATTCTGTGTAGCTTTTGTAAAAGCAGGATAGTTCTGTGTAATTTCGCTACAGTAGAAGGAGTGTGTGTAATTTACCCTTTTATAAAATATAAGCATGATTTTATATAGTTTTTAAAAAAAATTAAATATAGAATATTTCATATTTTTTTAATTACATATTTCTTCGTTCTTTGCATCAAATTGTATAATGTTGTTCACTCAAAATGTAGATTAGCTACCTATGCATAACATACCAAAGATTCAAACCCGGTACAATAAGACATGGGAGAAATTTGCAAAAAAATTTTCTTTCCAACTCAGATTCAAAGTGCCTCAGATATCATCCTTTGGAAGTTTTTTTTTTTTTTTTTCTTGCAAAATCGGATCAGATAGATGGGTAGATCTCTAAAAACAGGAAGGGGCTGAAATTTTAATCGATTTGGATTGAATCAGAATTTAAAGTTCACGAGTGGAAGACGAGTCGTGTTGCAAGGTATTTATATTGGATTGGCCAGATCGGTAGATTCCATTAATCCAATCTGTAACTGCAACTCCTGGCCATATTCGTCTCCAATCGCTGGAGCCTCCAATCGAGGATCCAACAGTTGGAGTTAACCTGGTGCGCCTACCGATGGTAGGCGCACCAGGTTAACTCCAACCGCTAGATCCTCGATTGGAGGCTCCAGCGATTGGAGACGATAATAACCCCCAGATCCCCCTCACCCTCCAATATATATATATATATATATATATATATATATATATGAATTCCCTTTGTGTCGTTTGAGCATATGACGAATTCTCTGTATAGAGAAACTGGCCCAGAGCTGTTTGTTCAACCCGATTTTTGTCGATTTTTGCACACCATTATAGAAAATTTCACATCTTCTTCATGCAATATCAGATCATGACGGTTCAAAATGCATTGCGAAGAGGACTCGACGATCTACATCTTTCATGTTCAGTTTGCTCTATGAATCCGCTGTGGCACCCACAAAAATTGGCCTCAAAATTAAAATTTCAACGTGAACCTATGAATTTGGCCATTAAACTTCTATCATACATCGCATGAAGTTTCTCTACAGTGCCTAACACTGTTCTACACCTTAGAGCTACTGAACTCTCTTAGACTATGGTCTATCGCCGTATCTCTTCAATACCTAGTCAACTCATCAATTCGTTGCCAAACCCTGTCAACATTTCATGAACACCTATGCACGCTCCTACATCCCCAGAACACCCAGTAAGGTTTCCAACAATGACAACATAGGCTCCTCATAGCCTCCGGTTACCCGAGAGATTTACACGGTTTAAACCTTGTTCAAATGATAGTTTTTTACCCCGGTTCACCCTAATATTCCCTTTAATAATCCGAACCAAAAGGCATGAAATGGTTTGGTTAAGTTATGCAATCTCACTCATTATCTCCCCTTTCACACACAAAACCCAAGGGAAAAAAACAAATTATTATTATTACAAAATATGTTATATTTTCAGACGTTACAAATCATCTATTTTGTCAAGTCCACATATGATATAAACATCGGATATGGAGCGGTCATCATTTAAATTAGTCATATGCCAAATTTCAAAGTCTATTTCAATCAATTACCCTCCTTGATATGCATTCTTTGTATATCCATGCATGTATACTAGTACGTATAATCTCCCAAATCTAACTAGAAATAAACGGTTTAAATTCATAAAAATAATCAGCATAGATTTATCGTGACTTTTGAAAATGTCACATTCTTTCGTTACATGGATAACAACTAATTACTCTTATTATGGAAGAAATGGCAACTTATATAAGCTGCCATGTGGCAACACAAACATGCACGCAACTTTCTTATCCAATGGATGAAATACATGTGGCTATGAGTTTCCATCTTAGCTAGCGAGTGGAGCAATGTTAACTTGACAGAACTTCTTGGCATGGTTAGGTAACTGCGGAAGAGAAGGGTAGAGAGCATTCCAACAGAAGAGATTAACATGGGTAATCGCTTCACAGCAGGCCTGGCTGTAGCTGATCTTGTGAGTCAACAGAAACCTGAGATACTCATCCACACAAACCCTAACAGGGTTGAGTAGTGCACCACATGGAACTCTTGCTGGGTCATCGATGAAATATCCAGGTCCTGCACTACCAGCAGCTGGTCGTAAATTTAGGGAATGGTCTTCTGCATGTGCAACCATGGTGGTCCCACCCACGACCAGCAGGATCAATAGCATTATGGACAATGGTGAGGCTGGTGAGTATTTATCCATGATTCTTCCAGTGGTATTAGGTGGGGTTTCCTACTTTGGTTTTTGTAAGGAAAAATAGACAAGTCTACGAAAACCGTTTCCCTAACAATCCTCTCTATGAGTTATGGCTTTTAATTTAATTTAATTTAATTTAATTGGAGATGTTATATATGGAGTTTATAATTTGGTGGTTTTGATGATATTAATTTAGGCGTTTATTTTGAAGGCAAAAGATTTTATATACCGTCGTGCATGTGTATTATTGTATTGAATGTGTTCAGATAGATAAAAAGGAGCCATCTAAATAAAATATTAAAAAAAAAAAAAAAAACACTTCTTCCCCCATTGAATACAACCCATTACCCATTAAGGGTGTTAAACGGTATGGTATTCAGTATGGTTTGGTACGGTACTAAGGCAAAATGGTGATATCGATGCGTAATGTACCAGTTCCAAATTTCCATACCGTTATTGTACCGGCTTGGTACAGTTTTTATCTTTTATTATATATGGTTTTTATTCAATACATACATATACGGTTTCATACAAAACTTCTTGTATAAAAAGGAAAAATCTGTATAAATTTATATTACCACATGTCATAAATTTCATCAGCTGGCGAAGTTGGTTGTGTGGCAAAATAAAGTTTTATATATATATTTTTTTGAATTACACAAATATATGAAGTTTTAATCTTGATTACTAGGAGTCTAAGATTAGCATATTGCATAATGGTATAATCAAAATTTTGATGTTACGTAACTCTATATATTTTATACTTTTTGGATAGATTTCTTCACACATTTTATAAATTTTAAGATATATTTGAGCATGAAATATGCATAAGTTTAGATGGCATGCAACATTCACTAGTCAATGCCATAGCCCTTTGACTATTGAAGAGCATGAAACAAGCATAAAAATTAAGTAGCTATGGCATGCAACACTCACTATTCAATGGCAAATCCGCCCCCTTTTTTTTCATCAATGTATGTACTTCTTAAAGAGGACTAGGTGCATGATACCAGCATGTTACATTTTTTTTATTATCCTTTGTTTTATTTTTAAAAATTATTTTAATTAAAAGATAAAAAGAAATTTTCACAAATAATATGAAAGTGATTTATTATGTCATTTTATAGATTGTCATTGTTATATACTTTTTTCAAATATACCTGTGAAATAACTCTTAGTATTGAGTTGGTATTGTTGTGTCATGGAATTTAGTCCCACATCGGTTGCACCTTGAAGCCATTCTTCACATGTAACTATGCATTTTAAAGTCACATGGTGGCCTAGCTACCTGCCTGCCAAGGGGATAGTAGCATGCCATGTGGGGCCCATCGTGGGCTGTGGCTCTTCATTAGTATCAGAGCTAGCGCGTGGGGCAACATCTTGGCCATGGAAGTGTTGGCCATCCTTCACATGTAACAACACATTTTAAAACTGTGCAGTGACCTACCTAACTATATAAAACTGTGTGGTGGCCTACCTGCCTGTCAAAACTAACAATATCGTGACATGTAAGACCCGCCGTGGACTATAACTGTGCAGTGACCTACCTAACTATATAAAACTGTGTGGTGGCCTACCTGCCTGTCAAAACTAACAATATCGTGACATGTAAGACCCGCCGTGGACTATAACTGTGCAGTGACCTACCTAACTATATAAAACTGTGTGGTGGCCTACCTGCCTGTCAAAACTAACAATATCGTGACATGTAAGACCCGCCGTGGACTATTGCGCTTCATGTATCAGTCCCGATACTTTAAACCTAATATGATGTAGATCAATAGATTACGTTAAATCAGGCATCATAAAGCCAAAACATTAATCCAAACCCTTCTGGATGAAAAAGTTGGTTGGGCCGAATAAGACCTAGTTTATCTTAGCCCAAGTTTTATCTCTTCTGTGTTATGTGCAAAGTTTGACCAAAGAAAACTGCTAGGGTAGTTGTAAGTACCTCGGCCAGGTAGTTAGGGTCCCAGAAGAGGAAAAAGATCCTCTCTTAACTTCAATTGCCTCTCAAGTTGGTATTCCAGTTGGAGTTACTTCAATGCACAAAATAATGTATTGATAAATGTGTGGAATAAATTCTATTCATTGAATCACAACTTGAAGAGCGGTTGGACTTGAGAAGAGTTGGATCCGAAAAAAAGACGTGGAAAGTGTTGTCGCCTTCCAAGTCCCTTAAAGGCCAATCCAAGGAATGACCCAAGGTCTTCTCTTCGGCAGATGAGACCGTTGATTTAGATTCGACAAAAAAAAAAAAAGAAAAAAAAAGAGGGGTTAAGGAATTGGGTTTAAATATAATATCTTTCATGTATTAAAAAAGGTGAGGTTGTCTATCTGTGTGCGTGGATCCTGTACCAACAAAAAAACCAAATGGAAATACATATATGTATTTTCCATTAGGGATGATCATTTCATCCTGTCTATGTCTGATGCAGATGTACACACCTCGGATGGTTTTTTTTCATTAAAAAAATAATAAGTACAAATATTAATTGACCTTTTCAAGTCAACCCATTCAACTTTCCACTTAATCAGAGAGTGGATGGTCCTTATGTTCACCTTTTGAAAAATACTGTTTAATTTATGGGAGTGGGTTTCCAAATGTAAATGTAATACATGAATGGGAACATGAAAAATGGTATAATCCATAAGGGACCCACATAAATAGGGAAGAGACAGAAAATATTAGATGTGAGAAGTTGTGGGAAGAAATCCACACTAATGTTGTCTTCACTCTTTCCATTGTTTATTAAAAGAAAAAGAAAGATTAAAAAAATCCATTGAGTGATTATTATTATTTTTTCCTTTGAGTGAGAGAAAAAAAAAATGCCATTATTAACAAACAGGCAATTTACCCAAAAAATAAAATAAAATGCAGGCATGCCATCCTTAACATGCATGTATATTGCCTGTACCTCTTACCCAAAAAAAAAAAAAAAAAAAAAATATTGCCTGTACCTAGCTATAAAATCTGATTACTCAGTACTGATCCGTATTGATTAGGAGCGTTTAAAATATAAGATTATAAGAAACTCTGTCAACAAACCTTTGCACTTCAAGGTATCAGAACTCGAAAAGCAACAATGGCGGTAGCGTAAGATCTCGAGACTGTCTTTGAATTTGAATCTTTTTTTCTTTTTTTCTGGGTTTATTTGAAGTCTTGCATATTTTTTTTTCCTCCTTTTCCTTGTGATGACCCGGGCTCATCATTTATGGCTAATGGTGGTTTTGTCTTTTTAAATCTCTCTCTCTCTCTCTCTCTCTCTGAAGTATCCAAGAAACTCTGCCCACTCCTCTTGGTTCTACTTCATCACCACCTTCTCTTTTTGATGGAACAACAAGGTCAGTAGTCTTGTTTACCATAATTCTGTAATGGATTCTCTTTCTCTCTCTTTCTCTCTCTCTCTCTCTCTCTCTCTCTCTCTCTCCCCCCCAAAAAAAAAAAAAAAAAAAAAAAACCCCAAAGTACAGTCGTTAGTTTGTCATTTTTGCCCTACTTCTTATGTGGTTTAATTGACTCTTTTTCTGTTTCTTGAAGGTTGTACACAAACTATCAATGCCCTTATGCACAGCGTGTTTGGATTACACGGAATGCTAAGGTTGATTTTCAGTTCTCTTCATGTTTCTTTTGAATGTTATTCAAAATTGTTGCATACTTTTTATTATTATTAAAACTTTAACCTAATGTTTCTGTTACCTTGAGCATATATATATATATATATATATATATATATATATATATATATATCTAATACAATATTGGTGTTAGAAAGCATATCTAAAGAGGTATTTTTATTTCTTTTTTTCTGAGGAGCAGGGGTTGCAAGACAAGATCGAATTGGTTCCTATTGACCTTCAAGATAGGCCTGTTTGGTACAAGGAAAAAGTTTACCCTCCAAATAAGGTCACATTCTTCACTTACATTATTAAGATTATGTTTTAGATGAGGAGAAGAGATATAGGAAGTACCAGTCAGAAATCATCTCACTTTAATGTTTCTATGTTTGATTTTCTTATTTTGAAAGGTCCCTGCACTGGAACACAATAACAAAATTATTGGAGAAAGTCTTGATTTGATCAAATATGTTGACAGCAACTTTGAGGGGCCTGTCCTTCTCCCTAATGTAAGATACTGAGTTCTATATATCTCTTTTAGATCTCCTCCCCCAAAAGTTCAATCTTTTTGCATCTTCTCCTTCTTTAGCTTCAGAATCCTGATTTTGGAATACACCAAAAAAATATGTAGGACCCTGAAAAGAGAGAGTATGGAGAGGAGTTGCTATCTTACACAGACACCTTCAATAAATCTGTGTACACTTCAATCAAAGATGCTAATGCTGAAGATGGTAAGATTAACTCTATGCACCCTTTTAGAGATATGTTATGAAGGAATAGTCATCATGGGCTGATATGCATCAACATCATGGGTCAGGTGCTCCTTTTGATTACCTTGAAAATGCATTCTCCAAATTTGGTGATGGACCTTTCTTCCTTGGTGAATTCAGTCAGGTAAATTATTTTAACTCTTTTTCTGAATTTCTATAGGGGCTAGACTTCTTTAGCTTCTTTATTTCATATATTATGTGCCTTCAGATTTACACACATTGATTTTCACTCTAAGCTATAGATTTTGAACTGATTAATGCATCCATTAAGAGTTCAAGACCATAAGGTCAATGTTGTCTGACCCTTGGTAAGGTCAATGGTTATTTGGTATTGTTTATTATGACAAAGTTGAGTTTTCATAAAAAAGAAAAATAAAATAAAATAAAAAATTGCATTGGATTTTGAAGAAGTCCTGGTCATGAATGGATGCTACTGTTTTTCAGTTATCATATATTCATGCTTTCTGTAGTTTCTGGTCATGAATGGAGTGGGGTTGGAGAGGTAAGGTTATGTTTCAAAATTACTAACTTTTATTGTGCATAATAATTTGTAATATTCAGGTGGATATAGCCTATGCTCCATTTGTTGAAAGATTTCAACTTCTTCTACTGGATGTGAAGAAGTATGACATCACAATTGGCAGGCCAAAGCTAGTAGCATGGATTGAGGTACATTAAAGTTTAGTTGATATATATATATATATATATATATATATAACAAATTGATATTTGTATTAGTGTGTTCTGGGATTTCATTACAAGAAAAAAATAAAAAATCATGATAAAATTTGAAAGAAGGAAGGTGTCACATACAAATAATTACGGATTAGATAGATTCAAATGGGTTTCAAGTTACTTAAATTTTTCACAGCAACATATATTCGTGACACTATTTTCTTTATTTTTTTTGAAGCTTATCTTGTTCTTAATTGAAAAAAGTTGTTTTGGCTGTTTTGGGTATTCATCCTTTATTGAATACAATGGTTTATAAGTTGAATCGATTATAGGGAGTCCAGGTTTCCAATATATGGTAGGGATACAATAACAATAACAAAATCTTATCTCAACTAATTAGGTACAGTTACATAGATTTTTTTCCCTCCAATCAACTCTGTTTAACGTTATACTTGAAACAAGGCCTAACTGTGTATGTCTTTCCTCACCATCTCCACTAAAGTCTCATCTTAGTCTGTTTATATCTCTTTTAGATTCTTTGATTTGAAACAAATCACTCTTCTATATTAGAGAATCTACAGGTCTTTGTTGAACATGATCATACCATCTCAAACAACTTTCTGGTAGCTTATTATGTACTGGCGCTACTCCCAAATCACTTCTAATACAATCATTTTTTACTTTATCCTTTCTATAGTTGGCCACATTCATCTCAACATCCTCATCTTAGCTACACTAAGTTTATTTATATGATGTTTCTTAACTGTCTAACATTCCGCACCATACATCGTAGCCATTAGAATGACTGTTCTATAAAATTTTCCTGTTAAGTTTTAAAGGAATACGCTCATCATACATCACTCTAGACGCATGTCTCCACTTCATCCATCCTATTTTAATCATCTGTGAAACATCATTATCTATATCACTTTCTTTATTTATGATTGAACTTAAATACCTAAAATAATTACTTTGCGATATCTCCCTCTTGTCAATATTCACCGTCTATTATCAATTTTTGTATGATTAAAGTTTTTACACCATGTACTCGGTGTTCGTTCTACTTATCTTAAAACCTTTTGATTCCAATGTTTACATTCGTAACTCTAACTTGGCGTTAATCTCTGTTTTTGTCTCATCTACTAAAACAATACCATCAGCAAAAAACATACACCAAGGAAATTCATCTTGAATGCCTCTGGTTAAATTAATCATCCGTAATAAGGGTTTAAAGCTGATCCTCGATGTAACCCAATTGTAATTGGGAATTCACTACCTTGACTCCAATATATGCTAGGAATATATAGAATTGCAAAATTCTATTTGCTCCCCAATTTCCACTTGAAGGGAGAAATACCATCTAAAGAGCATTATAAATGTCTGGGATGTTGGATTTCTCATAAATGTTCTCCTTCTACAGTATAACTGATCTTGTCTTTCCATTTTTTTTTTCTTTTTCTTGGCATTGTCATTTTTAAAATTTACATTAGCTACAATTTTATTCTAGTTTATTTATAGAAAATAAGGATCATATGCATAATAGTGAAAAGATGCAGAAGTTGCAGCCTTTAAGTGTACAGCATTTTTAGATGAATTATAACAGCATTACATTTTTCAGAATGATTAAAAGACAAATAATATAACATAAAGACTAAAAATGGATCTGGGATTCTGGATCCCACTATTAATTTTTCTAATCATTTAGTCTTAACGATTGAAAAGTTAAGGCAATTTAAATATAGTATTTGTTCAATCTGTTCTTAACATTGAAAAGAAAGTATATGAATCTTTATTTATGTTCAAAAATTGTTTTGTAGGAGATGGACAAGATCGAGGCCTACAAACATACCAAACGTGATCCCCAGCTGCTAGTGGCAACCTTGAAAAGGCACCTTTTTGGTATGCAATACTCTTTACTGTAACTATGTAAACTTTACTGCAACTCCAAAATGATTTCATAGCTCTAAAGGAGACCAAGTTATAAGTTAGCCCTTGGGTCGTTGAACCATTCAATCTAGGTGGGTCATTTGAAATGTAATAAAGGCTAACTGGATCAATATGTCAACAAACCAAGGGTTAGTCCTATGAATGGTTGAATGGGTTCTTAAGAGATTGCAGTTAAAAGTGGATGAAATAATGTGAAACTAATTGTACACAAATGGGAAAAAGATCTCCACAACATCAGTGTAGGCTTGGATTCTTCGCCCCAAACCCCTCATTCATGGTTTTAAGTATTGATTCAATACGCCCCGTATCAATCCTTTTTTTATTTTTATTTTTATTTTTTATTTTTCAAACAAAAAGTGTATACACATGTATCGGTCGTCTCGGTTATCGATATATTTCGATATGGTTGATCCACTCGATGTGTATCGATACACTTAAGTTTCCATTTTCTAGCAAAAAAAAGAAAAAGAAAAAACTTGTATCGAAGTGTATCTAACCGCCGATACGGCTTGATATGAATTGATACTATACGATACACCTCGATACGAACCGATATGGTCGATTCGCCAATATAAAACTTATACAATTGATTTTTTTCACTTTTCTGGTCTTCTTCCTTGCTGAAAACTTAGTTAATGCAAACCCAAGGTTATAGCTCACTGAATGTCATAAAATTTGTTTTTTATGCTTAAAAATTGTGTTTTGCATGTTCTCTAATTATTCCCATGCGTAACTTACCCCATGTCCTAACATATCTTCCCCTACGTAATTATGTGAAGGAGTATAAATTATAGTGCTTGCACACAGGCAATTGATGAAATAACTAACTTTATCTTTATTTATTCAAATTTTTTTTTACCATCTTTTCAGGTTAATTGGGTGCGTGGGATTCATAAAAATAAATAAATGAATGGAGATCTGCTTAGAGTCTTCTTTGATTTCCTTGAGATGTTCTGTACTGTGTGCCTCATATGTAATATTTCGATGAATAAACAATATATATTTGCTCTTCCCTTTGTCTTTATTTTTCTATTCATGGAATTTTATTAATTCAAAGAGAACTAAATCCGTAGGCTTTCTTTTTTTTATTTTTTTTTATTTTTTAAAGGTCCTTTTTGTCGTTATTATGGTAAGTGAATCACTTCACTTTGCTATGATTTTTTTAATCATGGTAACCAAATCCCTCAGGGGTCCCCTCCCCTCCCTTCTATAGAAACTGAAACTTATTCACAATGCAGAAAAACACAAAAAATGAATATAAAAGAATAATTACACAACATAAGGATATATTGTATACGTGGTTTGGCAAGATGTCTGTGTCTTTAGAGACATGAGAACAGTTCTCACCTACAATACAGAAATGGATTACATACTCTTCTTCACGCCTCTCCTTGTTAGTTCTTGTAACTCCAATCATAAAGAATTCTTGTAACCCCAATAGCTCTCATCGCTAACAATCTAAGATAAAACAATGAAATACAAATTTCCAAAATTATCCCATGCAAACCCTAAAAATTTTCCCCAGGGGTGAAACTGTATGGACCCAGCTTGGTGTGCCCCAAGGAAGAAGTTGAGCAACAAGGTGGGGCGACTCCTCCAGGCTACAAGCCCAGCTTTTAACGTCCTTTTGGAGGCAGCCCACAACCCAAGTTATAGAATACAAGATATCAACCCTAAACACTTCGGGCTCGCCCTTATGTGAACTCCGCCCTTATGTGAACTCCTGTTCCTCCACCACCACTGATAACTAACGAGCCCTAGGGAAGTCAAGAGGTGTTGGTTTGCCTCTCTTCATGCACACAATGCTGCCGTTGCCCATGATCTGCAAGGCTTTTCCTAGGCATTGACCTCCAAGTAATGATGGTTGCCGGAATAACAGTTCATTGGTGAGTTCAGATCAGCTGCATGTACATACACTTTTCATGGGATTCCATCACCGTTGAGGTGGTGTAGAACCCACCTCAAGAGTATGGGACCCACTGGACATAGACGGTGATGAAATCCCAAAATGAATAAAGTACATGCAGGTAAACTATTCCCACGGTGAGTTCCACAAATCCAAGCAATTGAACTCGATTAGAATTAGAAAGATGACTAGTGGGATCCAGATCCATTCTATATAATCCATGGTGCCACAGCATACAAGGACAAGTAACAAGGGGCCTTGAGGCTTCGATAGGAACCTAAGAACATCCCAATGTGCTTTACAAAGGAAACCATGCTTTTGGCTTTATAAAATAAACCGGACCTTTTCAAAGAGAGATGAAGAAGGCACTTCCAACATTTCGATTTGCACAAACAGGAAGAGTGTTCTCTTCAGACACAGGTTACATTTCTTGGAATGAGAGTGAGATTCATGAAACAATGAGGAGGCATTCCGTGCATTCATTAACTAGAGGAGTAATAATGAGATTCTAATGGTGAGCTCTTTTTCATCCATGAAAAATTTTCCACAAATCAAATTTTTATCAAAAATCAAATCTTTCCTGTGGAGGGCTTGCGTGTTAGATTTGAATGACCTACAAATCTCATAGAATACAATGGTAATGGAATATTAACAGTAATCACATACCTATTGAGTAGTTTGATCTCCCTTTAGTCTTCAAGCTTTGATCGCAATTCTTCGACCACAGTCTTCCACAGCTTCCAGAGGATATCCCAGTTCTCTTGCTAATGGGTGCAGAGAAAATTATTTCACGTACTGTGGCTGTGGGGACTCTGATCTAGTATTTATAAAGATATTGTCATAACCCCTAATTCTCTTCTCATAAATAAAATTAAGGTTATCAATCTCAAACTAGTGGTAAACCAATTGAACTTATTTTTATCGATCAGACTCCCACTGAACAACTAGTTTAGGTAATTAATGGAGCCTATAAATCCAACAATCTCCCACTTGGGCTAAATTAATTACAAAACTATCATCAGTCAGTGTGGCCATGGAATCTAACATACTAAAATTGCCACAAAACTTTGACCCATCCATTAAGCATACTAATATGAGCAACAACGAATAATACACCTCAATATTCGGTGTACAAACTTCTGTCAGCCACAACAGAGGTCTACTCAATACACGGATCTCCTGAGATAATACATGAAAGTAAACTTCTATATGAGTCCAAACTTGATTAAATAACTTTTAATCAAAATGTCCCAAATCTTTATGGGCAACATTACATGGTATTTAAATAATCCAAAAAAATAATATCATACTTTGGTTAGACATTGTCTTTTAACACTTTGGCTAAATGCTGCCTTTTAATACTTTGGCTAAATACTGCATTTTATCTATGACATGTCAAATAAAAAATAACAATAACAATAAAAAATAAATATTAATGTAAACATGATCATGATTAACATTCAAACCATAAATTACTGTGTCTGAACAACATGGATAAAAATAAATAGGAACCAAGAATAACTAAAAAGTCTCCCACTAATTGAGCACATCAAAAGAATTAACAACACCCATGCTAAGAACATGTCCTTTGAAGACTCCCATTGGCAAAGCCTTCGTTAGAGGATCAGCAATCATCTGATCTGTCGAGATGTGATCCACCGTGATTAGACCTTCAGTCATCTTCTCTTTTACCATCAAATATTTGATCTTTATGTGCTTAGAAGCACTTGACTTCCTGTTATTCTTCTCAAACAATACTGCTGGATCATTATCAAAATATATCAACAAGGGTCTTGAAATAGAATCCACATTAATCTTTAAGCCAGAAACGAAACCTTTCAACCAAATGGCTTGCTTTGTAGTTTCATATAAAGTTATAAATTCTGCATGCATAGTTGATGTTGCCACAATTGACTACTTCGCACTCCTCCAAGAAACAACACCTCCTGCCAATAGAAAAACATAACCTGAGGCAAATTTCAAATCATCTGTACAACCCCCATAATCTGAATCTATGTATCCTATTAACTCAATGGTATCACAATTGCCATAAACAAACATATAATATTTGGTGCTTTGCAAATATCTCATGACTTACTTTGCCACTGTCTAGTGAGTACTTCCAGCATTTAATTGAAACCGTCCCAGCATACTCACTGCAAAGGCTATATCAGACGAGTGCATACTTGTGCATACATCAAACTTTCAACTGTAGATGCATAGGGTTTGTTTGCCATTCACTTCTTCTCAAAGTCATTCCGTGGACATTGTTTCTTGTTCAAATTGACACCCTTACTCATAGGTGCATCTCCATTTAAACATGTGGACATATTGAATCATTTTAGCACACGTTCAATGTATGCTCTTTGAGACAATCCCAGTAGAACTTTCTTTCTGTCACGCCAAATCTGAATACCAAGTACAAATGTACTCTCTCCCATGTCTTTCATTTCAAAATTCTTAGACGAAAAATTTTTCGTCTCGATAAGTAAGCCCATACTGTTACTGGCCAGTAGGATATCATCAACATATAAAATTAGGAATATAAAAGTACTCCCATTGATTTTCATATAGATACATTGATCATTTATATTCTCAATGAAGCCAAAAGAAAATATAACCTGATGAAAATTTTGATTCCATTGCAGGATGCTTGCTTTAGCCTATAAATAGACTTCTTGAGTCTACAGATCATATTCTCCTTATCTTTTTCTTCAAACCCTTCTGGTTGAACCATATAAACATCTTTCAATAGCTCTCCATTTAGAAAGGCTGTCTTCACATCCATCTGATGTAGGTCTAGATCAAAATGTACTACCAATGCCATGAGAATCCTGAAGGAATCCTTAGTAGAAATTGGAGAGAATGTCTCATTTTAGTCAATTCTTTCTCTTTGCTTGAACCCTTTTACTACCAACTTTGCTTTGTAGCGTTCAACCTTGTCCTTGGCATCACATTTAGTCTTGTACACCCATTTTGAGCATATAGGTACACAATTCTCTAGTAAATCCACAAGTTCACATATTTTGTTGTTATCCATAAATACCAACTCATCTTTCATGGCTTCCACCCATTTAGGTGCATTGTTGCTATTCACAGCCTCTTAGAAACTTGTGGGATCTTCCTCATGTCCTATATCATAATCAGTCTCTGTCAAAAAGAACATATAGTCAGAAGGTATAGTAGATTTACATAATCTTGTAGACCTTCTCACTGCCTGCGTAGACTCTTCGACTGAAATATCTTCAATTGTAATATCAAGTTGAGCAGGGACAACCTCAGGTACTATGTCAATAGTATCTGGTAAAGTCTCATCTAGATGAGATGACTCAATAGCAAGTTCAATTTTTATCTTATCAAAATTCAGGTTCCTTAGTTGAGACTCTTCACCTTCATTTTCAATAAATCTTGCATGACTAGTCTCCACTATCCTGTTAACTGAATTAAGACAATAAAATTTGAATCCCTTGGATCTAGGTAGATAGCCAACAAAATAACAGCTAACTGTCCTTTGATCAAACACCCTTTCATGGGGATTGTATAATCTCGCCTCTGCCCTACATCCCCTCACATGCAAATGATGTAAACCAGGCTTCCTACCAGTCCAACTCTCAAAAGATGTCTTAGGGATTGACTTACTAGACACTCTATTGATTATATATGCAGTAGTCTTGATAGCTTCATCCCATAGAGATTCAGGAAGATTAGTGTTGCTTATCATACTCCTCATCATATCTTTGAGGATTCTATTCCTCCTTTCAACCACTCTATTCTATTGTGGAGTCCCAGGCATAGAATATTGGGCTATGATTCTTTGTTCTTGAAGAAACTTGGCAAATGGACTAGGGAGTTGTCCTGAGTCACTTGATCTACCATAATATTCCTCTTCTCTATCGAACCTGACAGTCTTTATTCTTTTATCAAAAAGGTTTTTCACTTCAGCCTTAAATATTTTGAAACTGTCAAATGAATCCGACTTTTCTGAGAAAGAAAAATGTAGCCATATCTAGAAAAATCATCTGTAAATGTGATAAAATATCTATGCCTATCAAGAGTAGGAGTGGGAAAATGTCCACATATGTCAGTGTGAATGAGATCTAAAATTTCTTGACTTTGAGTTGTAGATTTCTTTCTTGATCTAGTCATCTTTCCCTTCATACAATCCATACATGCATGCATATCATAAAAATTCAATAGCTTTAATATTTTATGTTGTATAAGCCTTTTCATCCTTTCTACTGATATGTATCCTAAACGTTTGTGTCATAGTATAGAAAACTTGCTACCAAAATTAGACCGTTTAGAACTAACATTCATAATCAATGGGGTAACAAAATTCAATTTGTAGAGGCCATCAATATTGCAACCATCACCAACAATACGAGAATCAAAAGATATAACAAAATCATCTTTATTAAAAATAATATTATAACCAGCCTGAGTGAGTCTTGAAACTGAAATTAAAATTTTCCTCATAGAGGGTACATAAATTGTGTCCAGTAGATCTATAAAAATATTTGACTGTAAATAAATCCTAACTACTCCTATGGCTTCAACTCCTACTTGTACTCCATTGCCCACGTACACGCTGACTTCATCTTTGCTGGGCGTCCTGTTGCTTAGAAACCCTTGCAAGGAATAAGTAACATGGACAGTGGAGCTAGAGTCAAACCACCAAGAATTCATAGGAGCATTAGTTAGATAGAATTCAAAATAGACGAAGGTATGAAAATGACCAGTATTGGGTTTCTTATTTTCCAACCAGGCTGCTCTGGCTTTGCAATCCTTCTTCATATGACCAGATTTCTTGCACTAGAAACATTTAACAGCACTCAGATCTTTCTTCTCTTCATGTTCTTTGGTACCCTTGTCATAGGATTTTCTGTCCTTATTCCAGTTATTCTTTCCCTTCCTATGAGGCCTAAATCCATGCTTTCCCTTATTCTTGTCATATTGACTTTTGTAGGTTGTCAAGTTAGCACTCTTAGCCTTCTACTGTTTAAACAATTTTTCATCTTCATTGCAGACTGAAGTAAGCTCATCCAAGGTCTATTTATCTTTGGCAGTCTTGTAGGTTGTTCTAATGTATTTGTATTGTTTCGGTAGAGAATTAAATATAAAATGTATTAAGACATCCTGAGTAATTGGATTTTTAAGTCCCTTGAGTTTCTCAGCCACTCCTTCCATATAAGTTATGTGATCTCTCACACTCTCAGTCTCATCAAATCTAGTACCAGTCAAAATAGTCAACAATTCACCCACTTTCCCAGTTTCAGAAGCTTCATACTTAGCTTGAACAGCTTCCAATAGTTTCTTTGCATTGTCCAAATCAGGAATGCTATCTAAGATAGACTCTAGGATAGTCCTCTGAATAACTAGTGGATATTTTTTATTTGTATTTTTCCATTTCTCAATAAATTGCACCTCTGCCTGTATACAATTTTCTATTATGGGTTCAGGTTTCTTTTCTGTGATGTCTATGTTCAGGTCTGAAAGGCCTATTGCAATCTTTAGTTCCCTAAGCCATTTCCTATAGCTGATTGCAGATAACATAGGTACAGCGGCTAGGTAACTTGCTTGAATAGACATCATGTGGTATTTAATCATCATAATAAGTGACAATTATACTACATAGTAAATGAATATGATTCCATGATTAATACCAACCAACAACTTATTAGCAAGAAAATTATATGCTACATATGCAAGCTAATTAATTCCTTTGAAAGTTCAACCAGACTATGTATACATCCTTTGGGATGATATATGTACTGGTCCTTTCAATATTTGTGTTAAACTACAAAGGAATAATGGTTGTCAGAATTCCATCACCTTTGGGTGAATGTAAAATTCCTAGACCAATACCCTTCAAACCATGTGCATGATCATTATTTAATCTTGACAACACCACCTTTGGGTGGACATTGCCTAAGTGGGCTGTCATAAATTGTGAAAAAACTTTGAGTTTGAAAATATCACAATAAAACTGAGTGTGCCACTTTGGTGGTCACCACTCAATCCCATTATAATATTTACAAAACTCGAATTAAACAGCAAAATAGGAATTTTTAATATACATGTTAAAATATTTAAGCATTCATACTCAAATAGTCACACATCATGCACCATACACCTCATCATGTATTTAGTAATTAACAAATGAAACCAATATTGCATGAAAACCGCAATCGAGTTCCAAAATTACATTAAAGTGTACTGTTTTAGCAAAAACACATTCTCCAATGATCAGAAAATACTCATACTTTATACCAGAATTTAGGGCATGATGAGACGAAACCGACGGAACAAACCGCAGGTCCGAAAGTGTACTGTTTTAGCAAAAACACATTCTCCAGTGATAAGAAAATACTCATACTTTATACCAGAATTTAGGGCATGGAGCGCCGTGGCAACGCGAGCAAACACATTCTCGGATAAAATACTCATACTTTATACCAGAATTTAGGGCATGATGAGACGAAACCGACGGAACAAACCGCAGGTCCAACGGACCTGCCACGCGGCGGCACACGGCCGATCAAAAGAGCTTGTGAACCCCACTCTCCGGGACTAGTTTAGACCCTGAAAATTGGGTCAAACCAAAGGCGCCGGAGTTGGTCTAAGGTGAACCGGACCGGACCTGTCCGACCACATGGGTAAAAAATTTGGGTCAAATTCCCAGGTTCTGGGGCCGACCCATCGGGTCAATTTTTCTGGTATTTGGGTTGACCCATCAGGGTCAGGTCGTAGGTCAAGGGTTTTTGGGTTGTGGATCAACCCACAGGTTCTACCCATCGGAACTGGGTCGGGCCTGACAATTGGTTCGGGTTTGAATAACTCAGTTGGGGTACATGTGTTGACCTGCACGTGCAATCGTATGACGTTAGCAGAGTTGACCTAGTCTGATGGGTTCATCGAACTGGGGCAACTCGCCGAGTGGACTTGCTAGGGTTTCTGAATTGATCGACAATTTTCTTCTCTTTTTTTTTTTTTTAATACAGCTAGTGAGTGCATCTCACCCACTTCTGTCGAAGGCGCGTGAGAGCCCATCCCAGGTCAGACGGCCATGAATTTTATATCATCGTGACTGTCTCGATGAGATCTTCAATTTGATATATTATTCTTGACTAGGTCCTGTGGTTTTTCCCTTATTATTATAGTAGAGATTTACCTGGACTAGATCCTGTGGTTTTTCTCTTTTCACCTTGGAAATGTTTTTCATGTAAAAATTAGTGTGTTCTCTTGTAATTGGATTGTCTCTATTTATTTCCACTGCTATATCTCTGTGCTTATATTTGTGATTGTTTATATCCATTGGTTTACATACAGGAGGGAAAAATCTAGTGTTTCCCTAACAAACCATGCTATAGAATGAACCTCAGCCATCTCAATCAAGGTTCAAGGTATCGAACACAGTATCAAACTATCATGCCAAAACCGATCCAATACCGATATAATTTTGCAAGCAATGTATCAAATCTATATGAGTCATGGTCAAAACCTATAAAATTGACCGATCCAATGCTGACTTATGAAACCATCATCTCAATTGTCACAACTACAATGCAAAAACCATTGAACGTTTCCAATCCAATCTTTTACCCTCAGCAATGCTTAATGTCTTGGGCCAAACTGCCCCAGTATCTTTCTATTTAATTGCTCCTCATATCCAGCAATGGTACCAAACATTCTTTCATGTATGTAGAGGGAATATTGCCGGCATTCGCTTGGTACAATGGTTATTTTCCCGTATCAAGCAAGCTTGGTGATTCTCCCTCCGAAACCTAGTTTTGCAGCAGCAGTTGTGACGAATAGATTCCAAGTGGATTGGTAAACGAGCACAGCAACTTGACTCAGAAATATCAGAATTCATAGCCTGATGTGTTGATCTATATTAGTATATTTTCAATCATTCTAAGCCTTTTGAACCTGTGCCCACGTAGTGACGAAGAGTTAATTACTCAAACAAGGTGCTCATACGTTCTAATAGCAGAATTCTGGATTGGATTAGTACCCAACAGTATCAGTGGTTGAAATGCCAACTAAACCTGCATCAGAAAATTGTGTACAGTTACAGAATCATAGTTCTAAAAATTGGACTGGCATTGAACCGAACGGAGCCCTTTTTGGTGGGGGCGAGTGGTTTGAATATATTCCGGTTCTGGAAATTTCAACAGAACTAAAAAGTGGTTGGCCCAGGACTGACCGGTGGTCCAATCCTTCTTCCAAACCATCCCAATCACACCTGTCTAGCCCCAACACACAGGATCTACAGACCATTTTCATCTTATCAGCTATCAGATCTTGCCAACCCCAGGGCACATTATACTACGAGATGGGATATTCGGCTACCAAGGCAAGAAATATGATCTTTTGAACTAGGAATCATTAGCAGATCCCACTAAAAGTTGTTTCAAAACAGTTTGAATGACAACAACAAAAAGGAACACAAAAGATCTTGCCCAGATCAGCATTCTCAACTATGTTGCCTGTGGGAATTTTTGCCACTTCTACAGGAACAAGGAAATAATCTGACATATATCGATATATTGGTCATGCAGATAACTTCGAAAAGATTTAGATATTGGATATGATCTTACGCATGTCGTGCATATACATATTTTTTGTGGTTAACAAAATCTGAGTACCAGCATTTCACATTTTGCCTAAGCTTCCATGAACACCGCAAAAACAACCAAATGTGTGTGTGTGTGTGTGTGTGTGTGAGAGAGAGAGAGAGAGAGAGAGAGAGAGAGAGCTCTTCCAAATAAAATTGGAGGATCATTCCCATAATAAGAAGAGGAAGTATCTATGCCGAAGATACACAACTTCCATATACTGGTATCTTCCAAATCACCATGATCCCCACCTCAATGGTCGTTGTTCTGTTCCCAGGTCCAGTCAAGAAGTGCCACAAAATTAATCCTAGTGGCAAAAAAAGTGCTCGTTTTCTTTAGGCTTCACGATTCAGTGGATTACCAACCAACCATCAGCCTTTGGAGCAGCTCAGCAGGTCCAACCGTGAAGGACTCACAACCTTGGCATAAACCACATCCATACTCATCTTTGAATTCCTGACATTGATTGCATGTTAGAGTAAGAACAGAAAATGGAAATATAAGTTTGAATTCAAGGAAACCCAAAGAAGATATGGAATGAGGTGGAGGATGATGGATAGAAGTACCACTCTTTTTATTTTATTTTATTTTATTTTATAGGAGATACAAGTACTACTCTAGAGAGTACAACAAAGCCTAATTCCACAGTCGATCATCATTCATGTATGAACAAGCAGCCTAGAATGAGATTGTCCCTCATGAAAAGGAAGGAAATCAGAACAAAACAAAATGATGTGTGGATAACATATACTTTGAACGAGTCCCACATCATTTGGAATCTTATATGCAGTTGTGTTCACTGATATGGACATTCGAAATATGACGTCTGGATAGATGTTTGGAGAGATGACCTATGCATATATTCATGCTTTCAGTCCACTAGTATTTTAAAATTATAAAACTCGACTCAGATTTCTGTCAAACAAGAACTTGAGAAATTAGATGAATTGAATCATGGGGTGAGATAATGACAGGAAAAAGAGAGGCTCATTGGCTCTCCTTGAAAGAATCTTTCAGCTCACTCCTATGGAATTGTAAGGAATTTCACCATCAACGTCACATTCCTGTCTTTGGCACAAAGAGGACGATGAGGGGATGTGACTTAAACAGAATCACAGAGGTAACTCATTAAGTTAGCAAGAAAAGGATTAAAAAAATAAATAAAATGTTGAGAGATCGTATGGTCCACATGGATTAATTTATCTTTATTTCTTTTTTGTCTAGATTCATTGTACTACCTGTATTGTACTTTTGTACTACCTGTACTACCCTCATTGTACTACCTGTATTGTACCACCTGTACTACCTCTTTCTTTTTTTGCATTCATTCCCACATTATAAATAAGAGGACCTCTGTTGTAAGACAAGTCATTCTATTCTTTCTACATGGTATCAGAACTAGGTTAGTTTTCTCCTTTCTTTTTCTTTTTTTCTCCATTCCTCCCTACCTCTGCAGCCACATATTGCTGCCACCAACGACTGCCGCCACTTGCCAGAATCCTCTGCAGGAAACCGCTGTCCTCTTGATCATACCATGATCTAAGGAATTTTTTAAAGTTATCTCTTCTCGGTTTCCTTGTATCCCTTGTTTATGGGATTTTTAATCACAGAGATCACGTCCAGTGCCTCCATCGAGTCTTCTATAACCCTTTGAAGATCGAGTTGCTTTCTTCGTGATCTTTGCTTCCCAAAGATTGATACATGGCCTAACTGGTATTTCTTTCTTCGATCTTTACATTTACTATGTCTTTTGAGGTTACCTCTACAGGGACATAATCTTTTAAGATGGAGAATCTCACCATTCCTACTAATACCACCAAACTGGACGGCGGAAATTATTTGATGTGGTCTCGAGCCTCGTAGCTCTCCATTATAGCACGGGGGTTATCCGGTTATCTTATAGGTAAGAAAACCCTACCCACAACCAATGCTGCAAAGGACAAATGGTATTCGTTAGTCATGCAATCCCTTCTCAACTCTATGCAACTTGACATAGCAAAGGGATACCTACTGTTGGACACATAGTTGTCAAAGCGGCAAGGCGATCCAAGCTGTTCGAGGCCATCCTAGGCGCCTAGGCATTGCCTAGGCGACCAAGGCTTTTCCAGTGTATTTTTTTTTATTTTTAAAATATTAATGATATATTAATGTTTATTTATATGCAACATTCTACATAAATAATCAATATTTAAGACATAATTTAATTAACATGAGAAAACCAACAAATAATGAGTTAAGTAGGCAACATGTATTTATGACTAACATTTACGAACTTCTAACAAATTTGACTGGAGCGTAACTCCTTTAATATAGTTCAAATTTACGCAATCTCAAATTCGTTGCAAAGCTAGCATAATCAGCTTTCTACAAATCCGAGATTGCTTAAATCCGAGTTATAATGAAGGAGTTACACTCCGGTCAAACCTTGTTCGGAGTACGCGAATGCTGTTTTTAAAGTTGTCTGGATGTAAATTATTTTTTGGGCATCAAAGCAAGAGATTATTTTGACGCACTCTTGGTTTTTAGTGATGCTTTACTATAATAAGATTTATAGAATTTTTATATTTGAAAAAAAAGCCTAACATTTGGAAGTTGAAAATCACCCCACACCCAAAATACGATTTTTGTTCTTGAACTGGAGGGTTGACTTTTTATCCTTTTGGAATTTGAATTTTAGATTATTTTTATTGGATTCAAATGGGGGGTATTTGCTAATTATGAATAATATCTTAAGTATATGAAATATAATATTAGCCATAAATAAGTACTGCCTCATAAGTGTTGTTCCTAAGAACAAAAAAAGACACATTGAAAACAAGGCGGTCGCCCAGGGTGATAAGGTGCCCTGGTGCCCAGGCTTACAAAATCCACCTGGACGCCTAGGCATGCCTAGGCGACGCCTTGACAACTATGGTTGGACACGGCTGCCCAAATCTAGAAATCTACCAAAGACACATACTCCAGGTAGGGAACCATGCATTAATCTATGCAATCCAGAAGAAAATTAATACCACTTCCCAGCAAGAACTCACTGTGTCACAATACTATACTTAGCTATGCAGTCATTATCAGGCTCTAGATTTTTATGATGGTTTTCATGCCAAATGTGATGCTGATGCAACTCTGTATAAAAAATGTGAAGAACAATACAGGGTATACACTTTCTTAGCAGGTCTAAATGTGGAACTAGATCCTATTCGCTCTCAGATTCTTAGCAAGGATCCCTTCCCATCCCTGGAACAAGCCTATGCCATGGTACAACTTGAAGATCAACAGCGTACCACTATGCTCTTATTTGCTCCACCTGCTCGATTTGCTCTCTAGACTTCTTCTGCACCTCACCATGTATCTACTGCATCTAAAGAACCTGTGATGTGTGAACATTGTAGAAAACCATGGCACACCAAAGATACTTATTGGAAACTCCATGGTAAGCCTGCCAATTTTGAAGCCAAAAGGAGGGATAAAAGTCAGCAACGATCCAAGTCCTTTAAGGGGTCCTCAGGCTCATCAAATTGAAGCTCATTCATCCGGACCTCCTTCTGCCACTTCTGACAGTGACAATATCCTACAGGCTATCAGTCGTCTGCTTCAACCATCTGCTGCAACCTCTGGATCGCCATCTGCTACTGCATTTGTACCCCTTCTAGGTACCCACTTTACTCACTCAGGTATGTGTTTCAGTGCATTAATGGTCTCTAATCCTTGGATTCTTGACTTCGGAGCCACTGACCACATGATCGTTGATCCTAGTCTTTTTCGTCAATTTTTTCCTGCTTCTGAAACAAACACGATCCGTATTGCTGATGGGACCTTATCCTCTGTATCAAGGAAAGGTTTCGTTTTATGCACTCCTTCGTTGACTTTGCAGTCTGTTCTTCATGTTCCGAATTTCATCGTTAATCTCATGTTTATTAGTCAAATTACTTCGAGTTTAAACTGCAAAGTCACCTTTTTTTTTCCTTTTTTGTTGTTTGTTTCAGGATCTGGAAACTGAGAAAATGATTGGATGTGGTAGGTTGCAGGGTGGTTCGTACTTGCTTGAGAAAGGTCTTTCCCATACAGTTTCGACTCCAGAACCCATCCATCACCTTTATTCAGCATCTTCTGATCTGCAACAATGGCGCTAGCGCCTCGGGCATCCATCTTTTACAGTTTTGTCAAATCTTTTTCCCTCTTTAACGAATTAATGTAAATGGGATGAGTTTTTTTGCGAAGCTTGTATTCTAGCTAAGTAAACTCGGTCTTCGTATAGTCCTTCTTTTAAACGGAGTAGTACTCTTTTTCATTTGGTTCACTCTGATGTCTAGGGGCCAGCTTGTACAAAAACCACCATCTCCAACGCACCTACACACATCCCTCATCGGCTCTGGAACCAGAGAATGAGATTCTTTAGCCTAGTAAAACTTCTTCCCATGAGTCTGATTTAGATGTTCCCATTGCTCATAGGAAATGTACTAGGTCTTGTACTCAACATCCTCTGTCTCAGTTTGTCTCTTATAACTCACTCTCTCCTTCATATCATGCCTTTGTTTCCACATTGTTGTCTGTGTCTATTCCTAAAACTTTGGCAGGATGTAGTTAAAGATGCAAAATGGAAAACAACAATGATTGAGGAGATGAATGCCTTGAAGAAAAATGAGACTTGGAATTTGGTAGATCTTCCATCGGGAAAGAAACCGGTTTGGTGCAAGTGGGTCTTCACCATCAAGCAGAAAGAGGATGGATCCATAGACAGGTACAAGGCCAGATTAGTTGCTCGCGGCTTCACTCAGACCTATGGGATTGATTATTAGGAGACATTTGCACCAGTGGCAAAAATGACTACTATTAAGGTCATTTTAGTGTGTGCAGTATACTTTGACTAGGATCTAAAGCAGTTGGATGTCAAGAACGCTTTCCTCCATGGGGAATTAGCTAAGGAAGTATATATGGATGTCCCTCTAGGATTTGACTCATCTGCCACTAAAAGGAAAGTCTGCAAGCTAAAGAAATCCCTATATGGACTCAAGCAATCACCTAGGGCCTGGTTTGGGAGATTTCACCGGGCAATGACCTCCGTTGGATACAAGCAAAGTAATGCTGACCACACACTATTTATTAAACATAAAGAAGGAAAAATAACCGTTCTTATAGTTTATGTTGATGATATTGTGATTACTGGCAGTGATGATGCAGAAATCAGACATCTAAAATCCTACTTAGGGAAAGAGTTTGAAGTGAAAAATTTAGGAAAGTTGAGATATTTCCTTGGTATTGAGGTAGCTCGCTCTACCATAGGTATTTACTCGCGGAAAATAATCCTTGACCTTCCGAACTGGTCTCTTAGGGTGTAGGCCTTTTGACACCCCTATCAATCCAAATGAAAAATTGGAGGGCAAGATTGGTACACCAGTAGATAAAGGGCAGTACCAATGTCTTGTCGGTAAATTGATATATCTGTCTCATATCCGACCTGACATTGCATTCGCAGTAAGCCTAGTGAGTCAATATATGCATGATCTGTACTCATCTCATATGGATGTTGTTCTTTGCCTATTGCATTATCTCAAGTTTGCTCCTGGGAGGGGAATACTACTCTCCTCTAAAGGTCATTTTAGAGAAGAAATCGAGCGGTCAGTGGGATATTGTACCTTCGTTGGATGGAATCTTGGCGCGTGATGCGCCAGAAGCACGATGCGAAGTTCAGAGCAATGGCACAAGGAATCTATGAGCTATTATGGCTGAAAGGGTTACTCAAAGATTTGGGTTTCCACTCTACCCGACCTATGAGGTTATTTTGTGACAATAAGGCTGCCATCAGTATAGCTCATAACCCAGTTCAACATGACAGAACCAAACATGTGGAAGTGGACCACTACCTTATCAAAGAAAATTAAGAGAGGTCGGTCGGGTTCCATATGTCGCCCGAGATATTTTCACCAAAGGATTTCCAGGAAGACAATTTCATTCAGTTCTATCCAAGTTTGCATGCCAGATAGACACGCCTCCAACTTGAGGGGGAGTGTTGAGAGATCGTATGGTCCACATGGATTAATTTATCTTTATTTTTTTTTATCTAAATTCATTGTACTACTGTCTAGATTCATTATACTACTTCTATTGTACTTTTGTACTACCTGTACTATCCTCATTGTACTACCTGTACTACCTCTTTCTTTCTTTATATTCATTCTCACATTATAAATAAGAGGACCTCTGTCTATTGTAAGACAAGTCATTCCATTCTTTCTACATAAAAAATAAATAAAAAAATAAAAAATAAAAAATAGTCGAAGACATGAAAAAGGGGAAGTTATTCAGGACGATCCACCAAGGAAGACCTTCCTGTACAGCCCAAACATCTGCCACATGGAAAGTTGGATGGAGCCAAAATTTTGTAGAAAGCAAAGGACCCTTGTCAACCCAAACAAAGTTGGCCAAGTAATAAAATAAATCTTTACAAAATCCAATGGAAAAATAAAAAATTCTGAAATATGATTGAAATGAAATGGACTGCTACAAAAGTTATTGCTGAAAATCATTCTTGACCAGATTATTTCGCCATCTCAACGGCTTTTATACCATCTAGACTGGTATCAGACATCTTCCCGGCTATCAAGTAGGGTCAGAAAGGCAAGAAAAAGTTTATCGCTCTGAAACTAGATATGGGTAATGTCACACCCTATTTTTCGATGTCTTGGAGATGTGACTGAGCCGCTCGTAAGCAACCCGGTCCAACCCGAAGACCTCGCAAAGCAATATGCACCACCACTAAACCTACAATCCATAACAAAAGGAAACCACATAATCATAGCTTAAATAACATAACGAAAGACTTTTATAAATAGTGACATGTCGAATTCCTACCTCTAATGTAACTAGGACTCCTTATCTTGTGGAGTCTTAATCCTATCACTTTAATCCTTTATTTTGTCTATAAAATAGTGACTGTTAGAAGGAGAGATACATGTTGATTCTCTCTCCCTCTTCTTCATTCTCTCTCTCTTCTCCTATTTCTATCATGCGTGTGAAGTGTGCACTAAAATCATAGTTGTTAAGGCGTCGTCTAGGTGTCCAGGCAGTATTTCAACCCCTGGCATGCAAACACCTTTTGTTTGGACACGATTTTTTTTTTTTTTAATTGATGCCATTTGTAGTATTTTTATTGGACTATATAAAATATTTATATACACCGTCATGAATGGAATCATGCATATATATTGAAAAAAATAAAAATTGATGCTCTAACCCCCACCCCTTTGTATAAATATTCTTATGGAATATGTACCATTACAACGCCTTGGGTTGCCTAGTCGACTCCCCTAGTCACGTAACGCATAGGCAGCCCTCCAACGCCTTGGGTCGCCTAGTCGCCATGACGACTATGGCTTCAATAACGTGATCTGTTTGAAATTTCAGTTTTTTAAGTGGGAAATTACTTCTGCTGGTTTCCACGTTTTTGGTTCATTGGTTTGACATTTGATGCTTTACCATTGAAAAATGGTTTCTAGCTGCTACTTAGTTTTATAATTTAAAATCTGAAATAAGGCATGTGTATCCTAGCCAAATTCAACAATTATAGATATGTATGTTAGTGTGGTTCAAATTAGACTTTAAATTTACATTCTACCATGTGTATGTGAGTTTCACTTCGCTTTCTTGATTACACAATAATTTGATTTCAATTATTCACAAATTTCTAGTAGTTTTAGTGAATTACTAAATAGTACATGAGTCTAGAGACTCCAGACATAACAAATGAATATAGTGCTGACATAGATGTCCATTTGCAAAAGGGTGCACCTCACATTCCTGAGGCGCATAGGTAGACCTCACACCCCTGCACATAGAGCATGGGCCTCGCCATGTGCATCTCGCCTCAGGCACTAGGAGGCCTTTGCGCCTTGAGAGCACCTCACGTACCTAACAACTTTCCTATATGGTTAATACAAACTTGTGGAGTTGCACCAACTCCGCCACACTTACAACCACCCTTAATGAAGGGAAGAAAAGCACAAGAAAACTTGATCCATGCACAACTTAAAAAACAACTGAAGAAAACACAATCATAAGAGAAAATGGAAACCAATCTTTGCATGCGTTGAATCTCCCAATTCACCAAGACCAAGAGAATGACAGGAGAGTTGGAGGGTTTCTGATAATGAACACCACCACTTCTGAGTGGCTTGGTCAACTCCCAAGTTTAACCAAAGAGGTCCACTCCCTTGGTGGTCCTCTGATTATTAGATGCCAAAAGCACTAAAACCGGTTATTATACACCAAATATATAGAACATGTAGTAAAGAGAACCCACCTGCTTGGAAGTTGGAACACAATATCTAATCTTTCATATTTCTGACTTCACTCCCAGTGCCTGCTTTTGACGACTTGTAACTAACCTTACGTCGCTTCAATGTTTCCGATTCCACACTCTCTTTCAGTTTTTCCAGGGCTGATAAAATTTGAAAGGGCAGTTAGATCCAGTATTCATTGAACATCAAACAGTTTCTGAGTCTTAGAAAATTCCATGAGACCATCAGGTTGCTCAAAAGAGAGTTTTCTTCTAGTGAGACCAAGCTCACACATGACTAACTATCTCTAACGCCATGAATAAATGCCACCTGGCCCACCTGTAGTCTAACAAAAGAGTACCAGCAAGGAAAAAAAACAACAGATTACCAGACGAGTAAAGAGGGCGAAGTGACTCAATTGAATCTGAAGGCAATGAATAAACAGGACAAGGATTCTTATCAGCCTTCTGCAGTAATTTCTTGAAACGTTTAACCTGAAAAAAATATAACTCGGAGTTGGTGATATTCTCATTAAAAATAAAGCTGAATACAATTACCCATAAAAAATAAAAAATAAAAAGTTCAAAATATCAATTTCATGTCTTTCCTCTTCATTCTTTCTAATTTCTTTTTCCTTGATGCTAAAAGTGGACAGTAAAAAAACAAACCAAAAGTTAACCAATACTCAATTATCTAGCAATCAAATAAATTTAAAGTGCACTTTTTTTTACATTTTTTTTTTACTTGCTGAAATACAGATCTTTGATGCAGCATCTAAGGGGAAGAAGAAGAGTTAATACATATAGGGGAATTCAATTTCCTCCTTTTTAATTATTGCCATGGCCTTCCTTTAGAAGCTTCTTTTCCATGCTTAATTCGAATTTGGTAGTATCTAGTTTTGGCTCTTAGTTTAAGCCCTAGTCTTATCCGGGGTCTAGTCCATATCAACGTTCTAAACTTCGGTAATTTCAGCCGAAATTTTGCTGAAAACCTTGGATTTTTTCTGACAAATTTTGAAACTTAGTTTCGGAGGTCAAAAAGTGGTTTTTTAAGCCCACTTTTTTTGTGTGACGCATTTTTAACCTTCTTAACATATCCAATGAATGATTTTCACAAAAAAATCCCAAATGATTTTTCTATGTCTACATCATAGTATGCTAATGTACGCAATGAGTACAAATGGTAGTAAATTAGAAACTCGAGGGTTTTGACAGGTTTCGGCATAGAACTTGAGGGTATCAACAAGTATTGACCTAGGTTTCGATGTAGAACTTGAGAGTTTTGACAGGTTTCGACGTAGAACTTTGAGGGTTTCGACAAGTTTTGACCGAGGTTTCAAGACAAGTTTCAACCTAGGCTTCAAATTTAACTCAAGAAAAAAATCTCAAGTTTCGGTCAAAACCTCCTATAAAGAGATGGTTGTGGGAAATCTCGGTTTTGAGGCTGATCAAAAGACTCAAAATCAGTCTCAAAACTGAGATTTTGAACCTTGTTTGCAGGCAATAGAGTGCAGATTCCGGTTTAATGAAACTTAGTGTCTGTCATTTTATAAGGCCTCCATGTAACTATTGTATTGCCACTACATATTACTTTTTAGTGAATGAATATGCTTTCTTCCATCCAAAAAAAAAAAAAAAAGCTCTGCTTTTCCTTTCTCATGAAAATTCAGTCATTATGCTCAAGGTGGATTGCAGCAACTTATACTTTAATGTTCTTCACACTCCAAAGGTCAACCTTGCCTTGCCACTGTGATCTTGCAAAGTCTAGCTATAAAGCAGCAAATGAAGAAGGATGGTCTGTGATCAGTGTGCCTCTGCTTATGAAAATAGAGAGCCTTCCGAAGACGGCAAAAGAAGAGTCTGAGGGGAACCTAAGGGAAGATGCATAGACCTTATGTAAATCATCACGAAGAAATGCGTTCTTGAAGTCTAATTAGGATAAGAGTTGAGCCACAGACTGAAAGATAGTTCTGGTTCTTAACCTCCTACTGTTGTTACTAATGATATACTTAAAAAAAAAAAAAAAAAAAAAAAAAAGAGTCTACCATTGAAACTTCTTTATTATCTGGCAGTTCTGGAGCTCTAAATTCTTGGTCTCAGTTTTCAATCTATTTCTGTTTCTGGGTTGCCACTGAACTGATGTCGTAAATCTGTGTTAAACTTCAGAAACCCTTTCTATATTCTTTCTGCTTTATAAGCTTTTTTAATATCAATTCTGACAGCAGAACATCACCACCATAATCAATGGAGAAATCTGTATATCTGGATCTCAGTTGTTAGATTGATCCCAAGGAAAGATTCACCCAGGTTGTCTGAGATTTGGTTCAGCAGATTTGGGGGCTAGAAAAAAATCTACTGTTCGGGGCCCTAAATCTGATAATCTGTTTCTGGTACTTTACTGCCACTTCTTAAATCTGAAACCTGAGTCTCTTCTCTGCTTATTTAAAATATCAGGTCTGTTTATTAAATATATCAGATCCATTTCTCAGTGTTCGCATATCCCAACCCTAGTTCGCTGCCATTCTTAGCAGATTCATTTTTCTTATTTCCTAAATTTAGGGTTAGGGTCCCGTTAAATGAAAGAAATTCCAACATAAGTTTCACATACCCAATAATTGCAATGACCATTTGGCAAAGAATGACCAACATCATACCAGGACTTGGTAGGAAAACCAGTGTACAATAGGGTCTCAGCATGAAACATGTGAACCCAGCCCATTCTTGTCCATTTACAAAAGTGATATCCCTATTTAGAATAAAATAAAAAAAACTTTTCAGTATGTACCACAATGCAGTTGGTAGGCTTTCATCAAACCTCATAGTAGGGGTGGTGGTACATTTTATAACTGAACAAAGAAAAGCTTGAAAATCTAGCCCAATAGACATGTTGGGCATGTTCTGGAAAGTAAAATTTTCACATCTTACAGCATCCTGCATGTGAAGCATAAATCCGGATGAGATTAAAAAGGTTCCATACCTCACCTCTAAGCAGCAATGTGAAGCAACTCCCAGTTTGGCCTGCTCTTGCAGTCCTGCCAGCCCTATGAATGTATGTCTTGGTATAGGCAGGCATGTCATAATTAATGACAGTCGTCACCCCTTCAACATCCATCCCTCGAGTCATTGCATCTGAAGAAACAAGCACCTGAATTTCTCCTTCCCTGAACGCCCTCAACGTCTTGCTGCAATAAAACTTTCCAGTTACCAAATTAAATCCTCTGTATGGGAATGAAGCCCTAAAACCTTTTGCCCTTTTCAAAACTAATTGAGCAAAAAGAACAAACTTATGGAGGCAAATAGCCCAAATGACCATTTTCAGCAACTTGGTTCAATCATCAATAAAGAGGGAAGAAGGGTCCAAGCAGTTGCGCATAAATCCTAGTTGGGTGGATAAAGTAGACAGAAGCTACTACAGTGGTGCAGTCAACCAACCCCATCCCCACCGCCCCCACCCACCCACCCCCCCAACCCAAAACAAAAAAATAAAAAATAAAAAGGAAATAGATCAGAAAAGAGAAGCTTTTATGATAACTAAGAGCAGGCATTCTTTTTGGACCTGGATAAACCAACAACAACAACAACAACAACAAAACCTTATCCCAACTAAATGGGGGGCTACATGGATTCTGGTCCCCCAATCAACTCTCTTAGATGTCATAAAGAAAATTTGAAAATAACGAGTATAACTTAGTGGATGTCAAGTAGCATTCTAGCAAACTAGGAAGGATGGATTCACAAAGAAATGCATTCAAAAGAACTTTAGAGTGGCACTAACATACACATACACACACACACACACACACACACACAGAATTAGCTTCTCCGTGTTGTAGGGGTAAGGCTGCGTACATTCTGCCCCTCCCCAAACCCTGCAGTATATATATATATATATATATATATATATATATATATGTATATATATATATATATATATATATATATATATATATATATATATATACATGCACGAAAGAAAGGTATGGCATAGCGCGATTAGTATAGCTAATGTCAATTGGTTGGGATAAGCCAATTGAAATGAGTTGAAGCTGGACAAAAAGAAGGCCTAAAATAAATTAGTTCGACATAGTGAAAAAAATAAACGAGTATGATTTATAAAATAAAAAAAATAAAAAAATTACTGCACAAAAGATAGATATGGCATAGCACGATTAGAATAGCTTGTCAATTGGTTAGGATAAGACAACTGAAATGAGTTTAATCCAACCCCAAGTTTTCAGATACATAGATTGCTGGGTGCTTATTATGGAGGAAAGTATATATTTTCATCAAGGAATCTCCCCCATCATCATCAGACATCAATGGTAAAACATTCTCAACTATCGAATCTATAATCCCTTTTATTCAATAAATTTTAACCATCTATAAGCATGCCACAGATTGGATAGTTAAGGTATTTCAAAAATGGAAAATGAAAGTTTTTGGATTGGGCAGACATAATATGATCTTAACAGCCAACCTACGACTGCCTACTGCCATGGCCATAGTCTTTACTTATGGCAGTAGTGTGCAAAATTTAAGCTTGCACCATAACAGATGCGAAGTTTATTACATTCACCTGCCCACACAGAAGGAGAGGCTTGGACCTTAGAATTCTTCGGACTATGACAGGCTTGGAGAATTTTTCCCAGCCAGCCGATATTTATTTTATTAACATCCAAGAGGATCAAAAAAAAAAAAAAAAAAAAAAAGCAAGAGGATTTCTTTTCTTCACTCTTAATGGTGGGGCCACCCCCTGAATGTGTGTAACTGCCAAATGTACCATCACCCCATGGAATATTGATGCAGCCCAAGTCTACTCCAGAAGAAGGGGCCGAAACAGGGGTTTAATTGGGCCTGGCCCAAATGACTAATCAAGCCAAGCAGCACCGCCAGCCATCTCTATTAGTTAGGATACTTTGTGATACTTTCCTAATTACTAGTGGCTTTATTTCAGTGTTAGTTTCCTAGTATAGTTAGTAGTCTCAATTACTTAGAGACCAAGTATTTACTTTCCTATTTTCGGATTTAGGAACTTTACTTTCCTATTTTTAGATTTAGAAACTTTCCTTTTGCAATGTATTATAACCTTCCTATGTTATAAAGGAGGTTAGTCTTTCCTATTTTCTAGTCTTTCCTATTTCTAGTATTTCCTATTTACTTGTAAGATCTCAGCTATAAATAAAGAGGAAAGAGGCTGGTGGCAGTAGAGTTTTTCCAGAAAAATTATAGAGTTAATTATTTCTGGATGAGCCTCACCAGGTTGTAAGACTCAACCTCCTATTCTTTTTCTATAATTCCTCTTCTTCCTATTTACTTAAGCATTCCATCTAGCTTTCGAATCTAACCTACTGCAGAGATTTTAGAGCCAATTGTGTTACTACTACAGTGCTACAAACCAACCCAGAATCATTCCAAAAACATGGCGGTAATTTGGAACAGCAATTTGTGACCTCAATAACTCCCTCAATTCTTATTGGATCTCCATCATCTTTTGAAGCGTATTCATATCTATACTAAGGAGTCTATAATCCAAATTTCATGAAGATTTGATGGACAGATTTTGAGATAAGTGATTTTTATTCAATTCTTTCTATTTTCTGTTTTGATTGGACTGTGAAGATCCTATTGCAAAAGAGGGTTTTGTGATTTGTGTTGTGCAGAAACCCTCTTTTGCACCAATTTGGTATCAGAGCATGGCTGAGGAGAATTCTAACTCTCCTAATCAGTCCAATAACCTCAATGACCTTGTTAATTTGGTTCTCCAATGATTAACCAAAATGGATGCCAAGTTAGATAGTATGGATGGGAAAATAAGTATTTGGAGGAACGGGATACTCCTAGGCCGGCTAGAAAAGAAACCCCTCGAAAAGAAATTCCCATAGCCAACCTAATGCCAAGGCGTGTTACTAGGGCTCCCCAAAGAATCCCTAGAGAGGAATATGAAAACCCACCCTATGAATACTATTATGACAATCAACTTATTCGGTATCAAACCCATAAGGTACAAATGGATCTCAAGGAATTCCATAGAAGATAAGACCCCCAAGCTTTTCATGATTGGGTGAATGTTCTAGATGACTATTTTGATTGGTTTATCTTCCCCCAGGGGGGCGTGGCCGGCCCGGGGGGGGGGGGGGGGGCGAACTGAATATGGACTATTATGTATATCAATTTGATCAATTGTGTGGGGGGGCAATGATGATAAAATGATATCTCCGTTCCGTTTGGGGCGACCTGAAATTAGAGAAAAATGGGTGTGGTTGAGGTCTTAGTGACCATATTGATAAGGCTTTTCAAGCCGAAGAGCTTCTAAAGACCTCTAGAAGGTATACCCCAAATTTTAATGAAAGCAAGAAACCCATGCTAAATCCCAAGTGCATTGTGGCTGCACCTTGTCCTACTCCCACGGTAACTGAAAAGGGAAAGGGACCAATGACCCCCAATAACAGTGTTCAATACTACCATTGTAATGCCTATGGCTATTATGCAAGGGATTGTCCAAGAAAGGTGAAAGACAATTCCTTAGTGGCTTCTGTGGAAGCCAATGCTGATTCCCAAGTGTAGGAACCACAAGAAGATGATTCTTATGATAATGCTGCCTTAGCTGATGATCCAGAGTACAACTTTGAAGAAGATGAAGCATCCCTTGGTATACATGTTGTGAGTCGGATATTAGTGGCTGAATTAAAAGGGGAAGATTGGCGTCGTCATTGCATTTTTACCACCCGTATGTCTAGTGGGCCTAAGCTTGCTCAAATTATTGTGGACAGCGGTAGCAATGTTAACGTCATGTCACAAGCTTTTGTGATAGATGCTAAGTTAGAGGCTGAAACTCATCCTCAACCATACAATGTCTCATTTCTCAATGGCAATACATTAGAAATAAGTCAAAAGTGCTTGATTCCATTACAAGCAGGGGTCTACAATGATACAGTATGGTGTGACGTTATTCCCATGATATTGACTGATGTACTATAGGGAAGGTCATGGTTATATGACCATGATATGTTGGTTAGAGGTACTAAGAATCAATGTTACTTTGATGTTGATGGGAAAACCATGATATTAAAGCCAATTAATGTACCAACTGAGAAAAATAGGTTGCAAGCTGCACAACTGAAGCGTAAACAAATCCTTCAAGTTCTAAAGAAGGACCAGCCAACCATTAATAGCAAGAACAAGGGCAAGGGACAATCATCAAAGGCTGGACAGCAAGCAGTGTTTTAAATCTCAGCGAGATCTCGAAGATCTCGAGGAGCTCGAGACGAGATCTCGCCTCGATACAGTGTCTCGACCATCTCGACTAGTTCTCGAGCATTTCTCGACATTTTCGACCATTTCTCGACATTTTCGACCATTTCTCAACATTTTCAACTCGACCATTTTTCAACTAGTTCTTGGTCTCGACATAATGTATGAATTATGATTGTATAGTCTACTTGACTACTTTGGGTTTTTTTTACTATGACAATTAACTAATTAAGTGTTATTATGTTTATTCTTCTCCTAATATATCATTTTACTGGCTCATTTGGTCTTCTGTGATCTTCTAGTAGTGTTACATTATATAGAATAGCCAATATTACCCTAGGTTTACATTTGAATTTCAAGCCGACACTGCCAAACATGGGTGTAAACCCAAACAACCACCATGTGTGATTATTTATACAATTTTATGGTTTAAATATGTTTATATATGCTAAAATAGGGTTCCCCCAGAGTATCAAGCTTTAAAATGGTCATTTTAGGGTCGAAATACACATTTTAAGCCTTCACGGCTTTTGTACAATGTCTCGCCGAGATCTCGATCGAGATTTCCGAGATCTCGGTTTCTCAGAGGGTCGAGACACCCTCGAGACTCAAGATTTCGAACTATGATAGCAAGCTGATCATCCATTGTTAATACTCAATTAACAAGAGTTTGGATAAACAAGTAAAGAAAGAGGTGTAATGATAGCCCTCATGGCTAAGGAAGTTATACCCCCTAAAAAAACTAACCTTCCCCCCACCTATACAATCTATCTTGTCTGATTTTGTAGATATTGTTGCAGACGAACTATCTAATGAGTTGCCACCAATGAGGGACATACAACATGCAATTGATTTAGTCCCTGGATCAGTGTTACCGAACCTTCCCACCTACCGTCTAAGCCCTACAGAGCATGCAGAATTTAAAAGACAAGTGGATGAATTGTTACAAAAGGGTTTCATTGTAGAAAACATGAGCCCATGTGCCGTACTAGCACTCTTGACACCTAAGAAAGACGAAACATGGCGGATGTGCATCGATAGCAGAGCAATCAACAAAATCACTGTCAAATACAGATTTCTTATTCCACGGCTTAATGATATGTTGGACATGTTGACAGGTGCTATTATCTTTACAAAGCTTGATATACGGAGTGGTTACCATCAAATCCGTATTCGTCTCGGCGATGAATGAAAAACAGTCTTCAAAACGAAAGACGGATTATATGAATGGAAGGTTATGCCCTTTGGGTTAACCAATGCCCCTAGTATCTTCATCGGTAATTTTCTTGTTGTTTACTTTGATGATATACTAATATACAGCAAAGGCCATGAAGACCACCTTGATCATATGCGGCGAGTGATGAGGATCCTTCGAGATGAAAAGTTGTACTTGAACT
Source organism: Protea cynaroides (assembly GCA_028583415.1). Classification (NCBI taxonomy): domain Eukaryota; kingdom Viridiplantae; phylum Streptophyta; class Magnoliopsida; order Proteales; family Proteaceae; genus Protea; species Protea cynaroides. The sequence continues at coordinate 98,605,295 of CM053276.1, read as the reverse complement.
TGAAAAAGTGTTCTTTTATGCTCCCCAAGGTAGTCTTCCTTGATTTCATTGTTTCATCAAAAGGGGTAGAAGCATGGAATAAAATCTCGACTAGATCTCGCCATTTTTGCCATTCTCGCAAGTAACCGAGACGAAAACAGGGTCGATAACCCTTTTCGTCTCGGCATATACATGATCTCGCGAGATCTCGCCGAGATCTCGGTAAATCTCGTTAAATCTTGCAAGATCTCGTAAGATCTCGGCGAGAAATTGCTTTTCACTTTTTTTTTTCTCTTTATAAAAGAGAGAAGGCACTGTTCTCGGTCGAGAACTCGACCGAGAACTGCTGCTTCCTCTTTTTTCTTAGTTTTTTGAAGATTTTTTCATTTCTTCCCCATTCTTTTTTTGTTTGAACTTTTAACTTACAACGGGTGGTGCTTCGGACTGCGGGGATTACTGTAAGAGCTTCATATCAATTGGTGAAGGTAAGTTTCTTGCCGAAAAATGAGATTTTTACATGAGACTATGAGGGAGAAAAAAAAAATTTCTAGAATGTGATGAAATTTTTATATGTTAGATACGTGAGCCCGATTTACAAGCTCATGGTTTCAATTTCGATTTTGATTGTTGTAGGTTTTTTTTTCAATTACTTGCATTTAAAAATTAATTTTCAGCAATTAAAAATTAAACTAATTATTATTTATACTTATTTGATGATGATGACCTATTTATATGTTAATCACCATTGGCCGATCTACTGTCCTACAGTTTCATATTTCGATTTCGGTTGTTGTTGGTATTTTTTTTCAATTATTTGCATTTAAAAATGAATTTCCAGCAATTAAAATTTAAAATAATTATTATTATTACTCATTTGATGATGATGACCTATTTATATGTTAATTACCGTTGGCCGAACTACTGTCCTAAGATTTCAGATTTCGATTTCGGTTGTTGTATTTTTTTTTTTTTTTGAATTATTTATATTAAAAAAAAAATTTCAGCAATTAAAAATTAATTTAAAAATGATTAAAAATGCTATAAAATAGGGAAAATAAGGAAAAATGTTCTGATCGTATTTAAAATATGGGAAAAATTTTGAAATGTAATTTCTATTTTGTTCAAGTTTGTAAGGTTATTGAAGTTTGTGTTTTCAATGAAACAGTGCTTGAAAATTATGTCGAGACCAAGTTCTGGGGCAGGCAATGGGGACGACGGTACCGGTTCCCGAACTGACCCTGCATGGCAGTATGGGACTGCCCTTCAGGGTGATAGGAAGAAGACCCAGTGTAATTTTTGTGGGAAAAAGCTTCAGTCTGGCGGCATCACAAGACTGAAGCAACACTTGAGTGGATTGGGCAAAGATGTTTCCAAATGCCCGCAGTGTCCTGTGGAGATATCCAGGGCCATAGGTGACCAGTTGAGGGGAGGGAGACAGAGGAGGGCAGCAATGGAAAGAGAAAAACAACATTTTAAGGAGGCAGTTCGAGGCACCATACCAGAATCCAGTGAGGAACATGAGGCTGAGGGATGGGATGTAGAAGATTGACAGAGGCATAGGCAAGGCAGATGCGTCATGCGGCAATGGCTAGTAAAGAAACCCTTAGATCAGATGCAGAAAGGAGACGGACAGGAGCAAGTACATCCCGGAGCGGTGGCGGTGGTAGTGAATTTGCTGAGCCTGAGCCACAGAGACGGAGCAAAGGGATGGGTTCTTGGTTTTCTAGATCACGAAGTAGAAGGGAAAAACCTGTGCCTCAGCCACGGGGACGGGATGATTATGTTCAAGTTTTAGAGCAAGATCCTAGAGTCTTTACGAAGCAAGGTAGTAAGCAAAAAAAAATATAGGCAATGTTTGGGGGAAAGAATAGGAAGTCAGTAGGGTATTCTTACTCTAAGTGGTCGTTTTATCATGGCATCCCAGCAAACGCCACCACAGGCCCTTTCTTTCTGAGCATGCTAAATGCAGTTCTCGAGGCGGTACACGGGGATTAGAGGGCCAAATCAATATGAGCCAATGACGAATTAATGACAATCACAAAATTATTTGCCTCCGTAACATATAACAACCAGGAATTACACGTTAAAATAGTTCTATATGGCCCCCCCCATCATGTGCAGGGTTGAAACCAAGAAATATTTGTTAGTTTCCTGGTGTTTCAAAACTGGATTCTAGGCTAGAAAAAGAATTGAGAAGATTTAGGAGTAACTATTATGTGTGATGGTTGGACTGGTCCTACCAGAAAGTCCATCATCAACTTCATGGTTTACTGTGATGGGAGGACGGTATTCCTTAGGTCTGTTGATGCATCAGCTGAAGTAAAATATACAGATTATATTTATGGGTTGTTGCAAGAGGTGGTGGTTGAGGTGGGAGCTCAGAACGTTATTTAAATTGTGACGGACAACGGTAGCAATTTTAAGAAGGCAGGAGAGATGTTAATGAACAATGCTGACTACAATCTTTTCTGGACTCCATGTGCTGCCCATTTTATTAATTTGATGTTAAAGGACATGGGCAAGATAAGTAAAGTCAAGAGAGCGGTTGAGCAAGCATGACAAGTAACCACTTTCATCTACAACCATAGTTATTCCTTGAACATACTCAGGGAGAGATGTAGAGGGGACTTGGTCAGACCAGGCGTCACTAGATTCCCTACGAACTTCATAGCATTGAAGAGCTTTGAGTCGAAGATGGTCGGACTCAGATCGATGTTTGCATCTGAGGATTGGTTTTCGTGGAGACAATCAGCTACCCCCCAGGGAGTGGAAGCACAGAGTACCTTCGCTTCAGACGAATTTTGGCAAAATGTGAAGGTGGTAGTCAGGGTGTTGCATCCTGTAATACAGGTGTTGAGATTGGTAGATACTGAGCGAAAACCTACCATGCCACTTCTTTATGCTGCTGTGGACGCATTGAAAGTACGTGTTAAAGCTTTGATACCACGTGGCTACAAGAATTACATAAAGATCATCAATGACCGATGGGAGAGCCAACTCATGCATCCATTGCATAAGGCTGGTGAGTAAATTTGATGATGTATTTACTTTAGTATTACTTATGTAACAATATAATTTTTATTTGCTTTGACCATGTGTCCACTGTCAAATATTTCAGCATACTATTTGAACCCCAAGTACCAGTATACGCATGTACTTGGGACGAACGCAGAACTCATTGAGGCAGTGAAGCTAGTGGTTGCAGAATTGGAGCCAGATCCCCAAGCACAGGCATTGGCAAACCTAGAGGTGAGTTGTGTGCTTCAATTACTGGAAATATGATCGTCGTGACACTAATTGTACTGGTTACTGCTATTGCTAGTGCGGCAAAACTATATATTGTAATTGCAAATATTTATAAGTTTTCGATTGTGTATAGATTAAAACCTTCAGAGAAGCCCGTGGGAGGGTTCCCCGCTGTAGTGGCTGGACGTGACAAAAGTGATCCGTGTATGTATTACGTTTAAATGACATACGAAATTAAATTATCTTATGTTTTATGTATTACGTTTGACATACGAAATTAAAATATGTTATTGTTCTTATGCAGCTGAATGGTGGGTGTTGTATGGTAAAGATGCATCTGCTCTGAAGAAGATAGCAAATAGAGTGTTAGCTCAGACATGCTCTGCATCTGGCTGTGAGCGAAACTAGAGTACTTTCAACCTCATTCATTCAAAGAGGCGGAATCGACTTGGCTCCCAACGGCTAAATGACTTGGTTTTTATGCATTACAACATGAGGCTGAGGGTGCAAAACATGTTCCATGATAAGGAAGATGATACCCCGCTCGAGCTCGCCAACATCTTTCAGCTTGACTCTGAAGAGGAAGATCCATTAGTAGAGTGGGTGCGGGATAGGGGAATACCTGTGATGGACGAGCCTAGGGGGATGCCTGACTCCCATTTGGTCAGCCATTTGGATACTGATGTCAACAAGTTTTTAGCCTCGGAAGAGGGTCGAGTCCATACACGATCACCTGTGCCGTTTGACCCTCCTGCTGGCACGGATACAGATGATCCTGAGTGGAGTTGGAGTGGTAGTGGAGCTAGTGGTAGTGATCATGGGGGTGGGCGTGGAGACCCAGGTGGAGGTCGAGCCACTATTGTCAATATTGGGGCTGATCCAAAGCCACGAGCATCACCTGTTAGATACACTGGGGAGAGCCAGTATACTCATACAACACAGGATGATGACCATGGTGCACGTGCGCCATCCTCATCACGTAGACCAACTTCGTATTCGCGTAGGGCTCGGCATCCTTCCCATTCTCAACATGATGAAGATGCTGATTGTAGTAGCACGATGGACGTCGACGTTGATAGCCTCTCTACTAGCTTACGAGGATTGAGTGTGGAGGAGAATAGCAGTTACTGCAGTGGACAGGAGCAGTGTAATTTTCCTGGATATAGCACTGGTTCAGCATACACCTCAAATGATTATGATGATATCAACTTCGTCCCCTATCCCACTGCGACTGCATATGGTTCTTCCTTCGACGATGGTTCAGATGCAGGAGCACAGACACGGAGTCCGAGTGGATCAACCAACTTCTATTCCGTTCCATCAGTACTTCCGCAAGAGTCTACGCACCAGAGTACTACTTCAGAAATTTTTCCATTCTTCCCAAAGATAGGTATCCTTCGGACAGCTACTGATGTTATATTTATGAATCATGTGCAAGACTACCAGAACTACTTTGCATCAAGAATGTCATGGGAAGATTATGTTGCTCAATTGGAAGACAATTTACGTCGACAACTTTCCCAAATGTATAATGATAGTAGGATGGATCATCCAAGACACTCTACGTATTACTAGACATTGTATCTGTATGAGGATTATGGAATTGTGGACTATGGGCACAGGGGGACTATGGGATCATTCAATATTGAATATTCGAACTATGATGTAATGATTTATAATGAAGTGTTATTTTGTTTTTCTTTCCCCTAATGCATTATGTTATTGTCTCATTTGCCATATTTGATTGAATATAATAGCTAATATTAACCTAAATTTACAACAGACTTCAGCGTTGACTGTCAAAACATGGGTGTAAACCCAAACAACCACAAAGAGTCATTATTTTTATAATTTTATACTCTAAATGTGTTTATGTATGCAAAAATGAGCTTCCCCTAAAGTTGGAGACCTAAAAAATACATTTTGGCCACCGAGATAGCCTTTTTAAGCTGTCAAAAAGGCTGTCTAGGACAAAATACACTGTCTCGGCGAGATCTCACCGGTTTCGAAGGAGGCCGAGACTCCTCCGAAACCCGAGATTTTAAACCTTGGGTAGAAGCTGATCCATCCAAGATTGAAAGCATTACTAATTGGCCACTCCCAAAAACTCTCACTGAGGTTCGTAGTTTCCACGGCCTTGCTTCCTTTTATCGGAAGTTTATACGAGGGTTTAGATCCATCATGGCACCCATCACAGAGTGCATGAAGACAAAGAAAGGTCCGTTCCAATGGACCACGACAGCCACCAAAGCATTCCATCTTATAAAGAAAGCCATAATTGAAGCTCCTGTCCTACACCTACCTGATTTTGACTATATGTTCTAGGTTGCTACCGATGCCTCACACTTGGGAATTGGAAGGGTACTTATGCAAGAAAAGCATCCGGTAGCGTTCTATAGTGAGAAACTCAATGATGCCAAGAAGAGGTATTCCACATATGATTTAGAACTATATGTTATTGTACAGGTGGTTAAACATTGGAGACACTACCTCATAGGAAAAGAGTTTGTTCTATACTCTAATCATGAGGCGCTCAAGTTCCTTAACTCCCAACGGACCATTAGCCACAAGCATGCTAAGTGGATTTTGTACCTACAAGAGTTTACTTTTGCACTCAATTACAAAGCTGGAAAAGAGAACCAAATGGCAGATGCATTGAGCCTCAAAGTAAATATGATGAGTACCTTTTCAGCCCAAGGTATAGGAATTGAGCATATCAAAGGGGAATACATAATGGATGAGGATTTTGGTACTATATACCAGAAATTACAACAAGGTGAGACCGATCCAAAGTTCTCGATTCAAGACGGTTAATTGTTTATGGGAACACGGTTATGCATCCCAAAGACGTCCCTACGCCAATACCTAATTCGGGAGTTACATGGAGGTGGTTTAGGTGGACACTTCGGTCGTGATAAGACAATGGCACAAATTATAGATCTTTACTATTGGCCTCACTTACCCCATGAAGTGCAAAGTGTGGTCCAATGGTGTCGTGCATGTCAACTAGCTAAAGGCACCAAACAAAATTCTGGTTTGTACACACCATTACCGGTGCCTCATTCACCATGGCTGCACATCAGTATGGATTTTGTCCTCCGTTTGCCATCCACGAGGGAACGATATGACTCCATATTTGTAGTAGCGGACAGATTCTCAAAAATGGCACACTTCCTCCCTTGTTGCAAGACTTTTGACGCAAGGCATGTTGTTGTCCTATTCTTTAAGGAAGTGGTGCGTTTCCTTGGGCTGTTCGAGACTATTGTGTCGGATCGGGATGGAAAATTTATGAGCTATTTTTGGAAGACGTTATGGTTGAGGACAAATACTAAGTTACTTTACTCAACAGCCTTCCATCCCCAAACAGATGGGCAAACTTAAGTAGTGAACCAGAGCTTGGGCAATCTTCTCCGTGCCTTGTTCGTGATTATGAGAAGACTTGATCCTCCATTCTTGATATTGCAAAGTTTGCTTATAATAGCTCCATCAATCGGACCACGGGTCATACACCATTTGAGATAGTGCTTGGCATACAACCCAAGAGACTTATTGATCCTGTATCACTCCCACCTCAAGTACATGTAAGCATTGAAGCTGATGAATTTATCCATCATATTAGGGAAGTACATGTGGATGTTCGATGGCATATAGCACTTAGCAATGAGGCATAAAAAGTGAATGCAGACCATCATCGCTGTTACGTAGAGTTTAAGCTTGGTGACATGGTGATGGCTCGAATAACTCCTGAGAGATTCACTCCCGGTGAAGCTACCAAGTTACATCCCTAGAAAATGAGTCCCTACAAGGTGCTGAAGAAAATAGGAGCCAATGCGTATGTCCTTGAGCTCCCACCTGACATGGATATCAGTAACATTTTCAACGTTGCTGATTTGACTCTCTATACGGGTCATCATTTTGACAAAGGAGATACAAAACATACTTTACGTCTTCCACAGTTTGTCGTTCCTTCCGCTAAACAAATTGAAGATGTTCTTAACTCCAAATATACAATGACTTGCAATGGTGGAGGTTACCAGTCATTTTTAATTAAGTGGAAAGGGCACCCACGTAGTGACAGCACGTGGATACATGAAGATGACTTCAAGCGTATTGATCCGGATTTTTACAATTGTTACATGTCTTTCATCCATTCGTCGGAGACGAATGTTTCTAAGCCGGGGGGAGCCGATGCAGCCCAAGTCTACTCCAGAAGAAGGGGCCGAAACAGGGGGTTTAATTGGGCCTGGCCCAATTGACTCTCAAGCCAAGCAGTACCGCCAACCATCTCTATTAGTTAGGATACTTTATGATACTTTCCTAATTGCTAGTGGCTTTATTTCAGTGTTAGTTTCCTAGTATAGTTAGTAGTCTCAATTACTTGGAGACCAAGTATTTACTTTCCTATTTTCAAATTTAAGAACTTTACTTTCTTATTTTCAGATTTAGAAACTTTTCTTTTGCAATGTATTAGAACCTTCCTATGTTATAAAGGAGGTTAGTCTTTCCTATTTTCTTGTAAGATCTCAGCTATAAAGAAAGAGGAAGGACGCTGGCGGCAGTAGAGTTTTTCCAGAAAAATTTCAGAGTTAATTATTTCTGGTTGAGCCTCACTAGGTTGTGAGACTCAATCTCCTATTCTTTTTCTATAATTCCTTTTCTTCCTATTTACTTAAGCATTCCATCTAGCTTTTGAATCTAACCTACTGCAGAGATTTTAGAGCCAATTGTGTTACTGCTACAGTGCTACAAATCAACCCAGAATCATTCCAAAAACCTGGCGGTAATCTGGAACAGCAATTTGCGACCTCAATAACTCCCTCAATTCTCATTGGATCTCCATCATCTTTTGAAGTGTGTTCATATCTATACTAAGGAGTCCATAATCCAAATTTCGTGAAGATTTGATGGCCAGATTTTGAGATAAGTGATTTTTATTCAATTATTTCTATTTTCTGTTTTGATTGGACTGTGAAGATATTGCAAAAGAGGGTTTTGTGAATTGTGTTGTGTGGAAACCCTCCTTTGCACCAAATATTATGTGTAGTCCAGGGCTCTACAGTCAGGGTAGTACTCCCTGTGTAAAATCACTAAGCCAGGCTCTTCCAAGTTCCATCTCACAGATTAATATCCTAGATTGAAGTTCTAAAACTACAATTGTAAAAATTGAACTTACTACGATGGTCCCTAAGGTACCGTTTGGTAACTCTCCAGGAGAACAGTTCTTGTGTTCTTCCGTTCTGACAGAACAGAAGAACAGCCAAAAATAGTCAAAAAGTGTTTGGCAAATTTGGTCTGTTTTTTCGTTCTCAAAGAACGAACCGGTTGAAAATTTGGTCTCAGAACATAAATTTCAGAACATGTCAAACCATGTTCTTAAGTTCTAGAAGGGTTTTGGAAAGACCAAAACCCAAAAGTGTGCCCGATAAAATAGAGCTCTTCCCGTTGAAAAGGCTCTCTCTTCTACATCTGTGAGAAAAGCTCTCTCTGCTCAACCTTCTTCAAGCTCTTAGCGCACCGTCATCTTCTTCCCGTGGCTACAAAACCTTCTATGGAGGTATTCTCTCTCTCTCTCTCTCTCTCTCTCTCTCTCTCTCTCTCTCTCTCTCTCTCTCTCTCTCTCTCTCATTCGATTTCTGATAGGGTTTTCAAAATCTCAAGGTTTTACTCCTTTCCAGTTTAGGGTTTTGTCTTACCTCTGAGTGCTGAGTGCTCGATCGTCGCTGCAATCGCTTGTTGTTCCTCTGCCATCTCTGTCTTCCCTATGATTGATTGTTCCAATTTTTTGCAGGTATGTTGATGAACTTTGAACCCTAACTTTTTGAATAATCATAACCCCCTCTTTGTTTTCTCTTGTTTTCCTCTGTTGTGTTTCTTTTCTGTGAGTACGTTAAATGGGGAATTTGGATCTCATATAGGATCTACCAAACCCTATCTGTATGAAGGTCTTATTCCAGACGGAGGTATGAACACCATAGCTTACAGAAAAAGGGCATTTCTTGTTTGGGATTGACATTGGCTATATTATATTAAATGCTGGAATTTTTTTTTCTATTGCCATGTTATTACCATCTTCAATGGGTTCCGGATGAACTCTGTTTTTTTCTGCAGCTGTTTATAGTCTTAAGGGTGTTTTTGGATTGGGGATTTCATGGTTTGGGTTCAAAATATTAAAGGTTCATATGATACTATATTTGTAATTTAACCATGATTATTGGAATCTATCTACAATGTCAGTTTACATCAGTATTTCAACAAAATGCAATAAAAAGCAACTGGATTGAACCTTTTTTTCCTCTTCTTTTTCTTGTTGAGAAAGGGGAGAGATCGTATCAATTCGTATCAATTTGAAGGCATAAACAATATTCACCGATATTGTGTTTGGTTGTTTTCCAATTGATTGTTTGGTTGGAAGGATAATGTAGGAAAGAGAAGTGATTTTAACATAAACTGAAATAAGAACTTCTGTTCAAAGGTTGGAAATTTTGAAAATTAAACCAGACACTAATGAACAAACCTCAAAAAGGAGAGAGGACAGGCTACTATCTCTCTAACCCTATTTCTCTTTTTCTTTCTTTATTTCCTTTTCTTCCCTTTTGCTCTTTGTAGTTGTTCAAAACTACAATGGTTTTTTGAAACAACACAATGGAAGATCAGGGGACTTTGGGGTTTGAGAGGGGGAGGGAGAGAGCAGCAGCAGCGGCAAGAGGAGGAAGGGAAGTGCTGTCGGGAGAATGGGCTGTGAGATTGGATCATCCATTGAAGATAACAACCAATACCATTCCCTGATGTGAGACCATACTGTTCTCAATCCATTTCCCTTGTATTCCTAGTTGTGTTTCTGTATAATGGACGCAAGCAGAAAGTAATATAAACTGCAGCAATAAAGGGAGAAAAAAAAGGAAGTGATTAATAAGTGGTGGTGACTTTGTATTTTTACATAGAAGGGAATAAAGTTTTGTAGTCTGAATGTGTGATTATAGAGATGTGCTTGTGCTAATCTCCCAACCCAGAGCTCACCTTAGCAGTCATCTTTTAGCCCCACTTGTCTCCTAATCCTCGTGGTTTGCTGGGTCTACTATGGATCCCTGTTTTGGTGTCCAAAAACAGAGAAAGAGAGAGAGAGAGAGAGAGAGAAAAGAAAAATAAATTCACAGAACAGTGACAATTCAAAATTCAGCTGGGACAGGTTCTCCACTCAAGCAGCTGCAGCAACCTCTTTCATCTTTTGTTAAATTGAATTCATAGTGAGAAAGAAAAGTGGGAAAAGAAAATTCATAGTGAGAAAGAAAATTTAGCTGGGACAAGTTCTCCACTCAAGCAGCTGCAGCAACCTCTTTCATCTTTTGTTAAATTGAATTCATAGTACCTCAGAGTGCTGAGTGCTCGATTTCTGCTAGGGTTTACTAATAACGACCACCTGGAAGCAGAGCAAGTCAGCACCAAATAGTACCTTTATTGATTGTGGTGTTAAATATGATTCATTGTCTGACTAATATTTCTATTCTGAATCATTTTATGGTGATGCTACATTGTTATTCCAATTTGTTTTACAGCGATGCTTGATTCTAATATTTCTAATCTGATTCATTTTGTGGCGATGCTCGATTCTGTTTATTATTTTTCAGCTAATGATTCCATTCTGATTTGTCTGGCTGTGATTTACATTGTATTTGTTTGTGATTTTTCCCATATGGGTTTTGCAAGACTTGGATTGGGATTGGATGCTTGAACTTGTCACTGCTCTAAAGACATGGGTTTGAGTAGATTTCAGTTGTCGATTGTGTCTTCGTAGCCTTGGGTTTTGGTTTTGAGTAGGTTCAGGAATTCTAATTTTTTAATGGCCATCTGCAGAATTTTGATGTAGATTAGTGTTTAGTTTTTCTTAGTCTTTTCTAGTGAGCCTTGGCATTATTAGACAATCTTTGAATCTTCATTATTTTTCTTGAAGTGTGTTTAGGGAAATTCCAAACCGAACTAAGGAATGCTAATCCCCTGCCTTGGGTTTTAGATTTAAATATAGAGTTGGGTATACATGTGTAATTTTAGGGGCTTTAGTTGAATTAGGTGTCAGATTTTTTTTGTATCTTCTCCATACGGTTGGCAGGGAGGAATTGAGGAAGCTTCAAATGACATTAGGTGGTGTTATTACATACATAGAATGCTATGTTTGTTATTAAGCCTACACTTTTACTGTTCAACCGCCAAACTCCCTTATCCATTTTTGCCATGTTTGTTATTTTCCTTTGTATTTTATTTCTAACTTGTATAGTGTTTTATTTTTAGCAATTACGAAGTAATAGTATGCCTTGGAGTTGGGCTAGAGGTTCAAAGGATCCATGTTTCTGGTTGTCTTTAGTTTGGGGACTTTTTACCGTTGTTTCCACATTGGCTTTTATTTGTTTGCTTTCCCTTTGTTAAAATTGTATTTGAATTCGCCTTCCTCTATTTGAGATAAGAAATTATTTTCAAATATAGACAACATTATAAATTGGGAACTATTGGTGGTACGAAACCAAATTTACTCAGAAAGTGTTTATAATAATATAAATGTGATCAGTCCAAATATATACATGTACTTTAAAGCAAGGTTAATTAACTTTGGTTCAAAGAAAGTAGGTATAGAGATTAAAATGTAATGAAAATGTGTACGTGATGTATATGCAAGTCTTTAGCTCAAACAGGTAGAGCACTTGGGTATTCCCCAATAGATGGTGGTTCAAATCCATCAAGATTCATCGATTTTTTTGTGTTCTAAATTCTTTTTGCATGAAATTATTATTTTTTTTTTGGTTTTAGAAAAATTTCTCGTTTAATTGATCAACTTATCCCCATCCACCCGCAGGTACAACTATATTAAATGGCATTAATATAAATTAGTTTGGCAAGATATTGGTTTAATGGAAATTTTGTAATATTTGAATCCTTTGAAAAAAAATGTTCTACAACAAATTTTACCAAATAGCAAACAGGTCAGAACAGTGTTTTCAGACTAGTTCTGAAACATATTTTCCAAATAGCCTTAAGCCCAAAAGAACAGCCAAAAAACACTATTTTCATAATAGAACAGAAAAAGACCATCTCTTCCGGTTCAGAACAAGAACAGGTGAGAACTTTACCAAACGGAGTCTAAGAAAATGGTACCAATCACAAAGTTTTGCAAAGGGCCACAACAGCCCAGGCTGTAGATCCCCACAGCATTCCTTAAAAAGGAAACCAATATCATGGCCATGGTTTTAAGTATCGATATGATACGCTCCATATCCACCGATACGTATTTGTATCGGCAGTGGTAGATACGATACTCTTCGATATGTATCTTTTTTTTTTTTTTAAAACAAAAATTGTATCCACATGTATTACCCGAATCGAACCGAAATGGCTCAATACACTTCGATACACTCGATACGTATCGATACACTTAAGTTTCAATTTCTGAAAAAATAAGATACACTTACTGATATGGCTCCATACACTTCGACATGAACCAATATGGTTTCGATACGGTCAATACACAAATATAAAGCTTGATATAACTAATTTTTTACTTTTCTAATCTTCTTCCTTGCTGAAAACCTACAGTTCATATGAACCAAAGGTTGTAGCTCATCGAATGTCATCAACTATGTCTTTAATCCTAGGAAATACTTCAAGATTGCTTACTATAATGTTTTTTATGCTTAAAAATTGTGTTTTACATGTTCCCTAATCATTCTCATGTGTATTTTGCCCTGTATCTTAGCAATCCTAGCGTATCCACGTTACAATATGATACATCTACGATATGATACATCTCTTAAAATCACTTGACCGATACCCTATCGATACACAATACTTTAATCCTTGATCATGGCACAGAATACAAATTTCTAACTATTTACAAGTACATACCTTCGTACAGACTGACGCTGAAGACCTGAATATTCCTTGATATTAAATTGCAAGCCACCAAATAAATTCAATAAGGTGCTGAGTCTGTGAGTTGATTCCACAGATTTTGTGAAAACAATACACTTCTCCCCTTTTAATTCTTGAAGAAGGCCAACCAAATATAGGGGTTTGAGCTTTGATGTACAAATCTGTAAAAAGTTAAAAGCAAATAAGGCACTGGCATAATCAAACAAAAAGTCCTTCAAAATGAAAGATAGGCAAAAAAAATAAAAAAATATTCCTTTTATTTAATTTACAAAAACCAGTGTTTCAATGTTGAAAAAGGAAATGCCATAAGGAAGCTTAAGGCTCTTCCAACCCATTGTTAGCACAATCTAACAAGTAAAAAAAATGATGTGATAGCTAATTAGTGGTTCCCTATTGGATTAGTCCAGATTCCTCAAGTTCTGAGCAATTAGTCAATCCTATCATTAGTTACCTGGGCTTATTTTCTTTGCAAAGTATGTAATTCTACACAACTGAGATAGGAAAATTCTACTAAAGATACACAAAAGGTTCTACATAACATCAATACTTGTCAGCCAGAATACCATACATCTCCAAAACCACTGAAAATTACATCTTAGTTTAAATACGCATTGGAAACTCAATGATCTTCAGTCTACTACTGGTTATTGTACCCTTCTTCGCGGCAATCTTATTAGCGCAACAAGAAGCAGACTACTACTGCACAATCTGGAGCCGAAGATGACTATCGTGCTATGGCTCAAACTATGACATAACTGATGTGGGTGAAGAATATTCTTGGTGAAATGGGTTTTCCAATTACGCAACCTATTCCTATGTATTGTGATAATCAGACAGCCATTCATATTGCTACCAACCCTGCTTTTCAAAGAGCATACCGAAGTCAACTAACATTTCGTTCGAGATATCATTATGCGTAACATGATATCTACTCAATTCACTAGTTCCAGTTCTCAACTCGGTGATATGTTTACGAAGGCATTATTCAAGGTTTTATTTCTTCAAAACTGGTCCAAGCTGGGTCTTGGTGATATTTACACTCCAACTCCTGCTTGAGGTGGTGTGTTGAGATTATAGTTCGATAGTCTATGTGTCACCTAGTTGGTTATGATTATTTTTCTTTGTTTTAGTTTTTCCTATTTGGACTATATTCTTACTTGGACTCTATCTTTTGTATGTTAACTCCTTTCTTTTCTTTTCTATAAATATAGCATGGATTTTTTTTTTTGGGGGGGGGGAGAGAGAAAGAGAGAGAGAGAGAGAGAAATACACATTAATTCTCGCCCCTCTCTCGGTTTTTCTCTCTCCCACGATTATTCTCAGTCTTGGTTCATCTTCTACATTATTACAAACGCAACTGGTCATCTTCAACCTCAAGGAGTGCCTAGTTGCCTAAGCGTCGCCAATGGTTGCAAAGTTTATTACTATTATATTTATGCTTGTTTAGATTCCTTTTTAGTTTAATAAATTGTTACTTAATCCATAAAATAAAAAAATTTACTGCTTACAATAAGTTTGCATCCATTCAACTCCATACAACTGCATGGAATGTGGAAAGACAACATATTGTCGGGAACATGGAGCATGTTGAAAAGCAGAGCTAGCCACAGATTTTTGTTTCTTTCCTTTTTTAGAAGTCAAAACAAAGTGCCATCTTGCATGGTATTATCAATGTTAGCAGCATAAGTATCAGCACATACCGTGATGTAAGATTCTAGCTTTTCAGGAAGCTTGTAACGCCGGGGTCCAGTTGTCAACAGCAAAGGGTGATGCAGTTCAAGCTGAGCAAGCTTGCTTGGATCTTGGGTTAAGGTAGCAGACAAAATCATTTTCATGAGCCTGGGGCAAGGTTTACCTTTAAAACCCCTTTCAATGCCACTGCAAAAGGAATAAAAAATATTTAAAAAGGAAGTTAGCACAGGTTTGAAAAAAAAATAATACAAATGAGTGGAGTTTTAAACAAGACTAGTACAGCCAAAAAATATCATTGTAGATAACTTGAATTTCTTTTGAAAGTTGAAACAGAACTAAAAGCAAGAATTTGAATTTATATGCATATGAAGGAAGTGAGTACAAGTTTGAACTTTGAAGTGATCAATACAAAGAAGTGGGTACAGTTATACACAAAACAAATAAAAGTAAATGAGCAAAATTCCATTACAAATAATTTCAGTATCTTCTTGGGGAAGTATAATGGATGTTCTAGTCAACTAAGGGCTCAAGGCATAGAAAACCCAGGATTTTCCAGAACCGCAAGCAAGGAGCAGAATCAGAACTAAAAAAATCAATAACTCACAGTTGACCAGTCGGATTGACTTAATACTGTGGTCAAGTGGTCTATTCAGTAGGACAAGCAATCTAGTAGGGTTGGACAGTGGTACAATGGCTGGATCCAAAGATATGTTGGTATCCTAATGTGACTAGGAAACTAAAATCCAGCTAGACTTTCAGAGTTAGAGAGCAGGAATTTTAAGGGTTCAAAGCCATAATTCAGATACAAGAAGCAGAGATTAAATTATAAACTGAATTTCAGAAAACAGGAACACAGAATTCAGATTCAGGAACCAGAAATTTAAGAAGTTTCTGTATTTCTAGCTGGCTCGAAATCCGGCCTTACTCGTTTAGGGTGGTCATAGATCAGCTCGACTGCAGGCTGGTTGTAAATCAGGCTGATTGTAAATCAGCTGCAAAAGCCTTATTCACCCTATGGTGACAGGCCTGTAACCAGTGGCTACGAACCTTTTATCACTCTGGGATCAACTAAAGCTTCTTTCCTTTCGGGTCTGATTGAACTGAACTACGCCCCTAGCTAGAAATCTCTCCAGCGCCCTGTGCGGGGTCCAATCATAGTCAAAGGAAGACTTTGATCCTGGCTCAGAAGTGGGGTATGAAAAGGGGATTCTTTATAAAGTGCTCCGGTCCTGGTGTCTTTATAAATATTTGCTTCTTTCATGAAATCCATACCTCTCCACATAAACAAAAATAAATAAATAAACAAATGAACAACGGGAGCTGTAAACTCACGATCTTCTTATGGTCTTCAAGGAACCAAGTGCTGAAGGAGTAAATAATCTGGCATGCGGAAACAGGATGTCCTCACTTGAGCATGTTAGCTGAAGTACAGTAGGCAGCCAAGATTGATATGCCTCTCTTAGCAATCGATCTGTTTCGTCAACTACCTGGTAATTTCAATAGCTTCACTATATGATTTAAAAAATAATACAGCATACATAAAGATGGCTGTGGGAATTACATAATGAGCAAAAGATCCATTTCTTGGATTTATAGATACATATCCATCATAGTCGTCAAGGCGTTGCCTAGGCGTCCAGGTGGTTCATGAATGCCTAAGTGACCAGTTGCTATATTGCTCAAGACACCCAGACAGAAAATATGAGAAAAGAAAGGAAAAACGAGAAAAGGGAGAAGAAATAGGAGGAACGATAAAGAAAAGAGGGAATATGGAAAGCAAAACCAAAGAGAATGAAAAATAAGGAGAAAATGGGGAGAAGCAGTAGCAGCTGCCACTACTGCCGGAAAAGTTGCAGTGGCACTGCCATCATAGTAGGAGGGAGGTACGTACCTGAAACTCACATTGGAACCACTACCTCTTCCGCCATTGACATCAAATAGGAAGAAGAAAAAATAAGTTTCATTTGTTAATTATAACTTTAAAGAAAATATTTTTTATTTTATACATTGCCCCTCATATTCAAAGTAAAGAAATAAAATTTTCATTTTACATATAAACCTCCCCACCCCCAAAAGAAAATTACAATTGAAGGAAAAAAATATCATATTTTATATTTAAAACCCCTTTGGTACATTCACACCTTAGTTGCCTAGGAGCCAAAGTGTTGGCCACTGCATAGGTTCACCTTGGTGCCATGACAACTATGAAATCCATCATTATTCAATGTCAAACTAGACCATTGTATACATAGGAAAGTGCATAATCATTGCATCAGTCTTTATCCATAAAGATGGACCACAGGACTAAGTTCTTAAAATTAGGTGATCAACATGAAGTTTGGATCTCTTAAGTTTGATTTTGTTATGCTCCTAACACAAGCAGTGGAAAACAATTAAAATGACCAGGATCAAGAAACATAAGTAGATCCAAGGTAGACAGATCCAATTTAATAGGAACCATCCTAATACCAGAAGAAGAAACCCATGGTAGCTAGACACTGACTACAGGAATTGTCCTTTTCATTAATATTCCAGGGCTATCCACACTCCACAGTGACTTCACAACAGATATGGCTATTATAAGAGAATGAATTATATTAAAAATTCAGTCTCAATCATTGATCACCACACCAAAACATTAAAAAAAAAAATCCAGTCTAGAACAATACAAAGAGCTAGACTCAGTAACACGATCGGCTACTTACTAGATAAGAAAGATGCTCCAGAGTAAAACCCTCTGTGGTGTTGATATGGTCCATCAACCTCCCAGGGGTTGCCACCAAAATGTCCACTGAACCTTGTGGTTTCATCCAAAGATCTTCCGGATCATAACAAATACCTAACTCAAGCTTAGGCCTCTTTATAAGCTCTGCAATCTCATCTGCTATAGAAGATTGTCCAACTGCCAAACCTACAGATAATCCAACTGAGGGTGCAATAGCAGCAAAAACTTCCTTAACCTGGACCAAGCGAAAAAACAGAGGATTACAACCTATCTCAAACCCAGTAATTGGTCAAAAGACTCAAAACAACTAAAGAAAATAACTGAAAGTTCAATCCAAGTTCCACCTATCTCATCAGCACAATTTCAGCCCAAATTAACATCAAAAGCAGTTCAAAGTTCAATCCAAGTTTCAAAAATTACAAATTTCTCACAAGAGGAAAGAGAAGCAAATGTTATAAAACGGAATCTCTATACTTTAACAACTTCCCTGCCCATTTGGGGACCAAATTTTTCTAGTAAAAGGGTCTTTAATAGCATGGACCCAACAATGTAGTGCCACACAGCAGGCTGTAATCTAACAGCTGCTAAGCAAAGTAACAGTTAAGATTTCCTTTTGGTCAAACATCCTGTACAAACCAATTCACGTAATGAAATTTCTCAAAAATGGAGGTATTTATATACAACAGCAAAAATGGGTATACATAAATCCTTCAAGACCATGTAATAAGTAGATATAATACTTTGGCACTTCAAGAATAAAACTTCCCTTGCAGATAAAATGAAAAATGAAAAAGAAAAATTCAACAACTCACTTATAGCCTTGTTTAAGCTATTTGGAATCAGCTATGTGAGTTCTATTATCCCATTTCACTCTGAGCAGCACATTAAGTATGTTTTGTTAAATCAGAAATCTGACTGTTATTTTCTTTTCAAATACCTTAATGAACAATTAGATGGGCATAGGTTTCCTGGTTGGCCCATTCAAATCAAAACTCATTGACAGCCCAAATATCTGACACATGCCATCCCCATTGATGATCAAATTTTGTGGGCATATTTTCCACCACATCATGTATCAATCTAGTAAGTTTCAATCCAATCCGAATTTTCATATATAGATTAAAAACAATAATTTTCAAAAAAAAAACTTATAATGACACTAAAAAGAGGCTTTTGAGTCTCCACAAGACTTGATTTGTAGAGGGTAGCATTGGCAAACCATGTGTACCTATCTCCTCCCATCTTTCCTTTTTCTTTTTCTTTTTCTTTTTATTTAATAACAATTTTTTTTAAAGAATAAGAAAGTAGAAGGCAGAATCAACAGGACAGACTCTCCACTGAAACTAGATGGGAAAAATTACAAAGGGAAATCAGGACTTAAACACCATCTTGCCCCCAACTACACCTTGCTTACCTAGGATATCAACTAAATCATTTGAAGTCCTCGACTTCCATTGAAATAAGCAGTTTAGTTGAGAAGCCATATGCATTATTGACATGATGATATTACCAAACCTCCATGATCTGTCCTCAGGAGGTTAACACAAGCTATAGCAGTAGTAGATTCACACTCGATAGGTCACTAAAGCCATCCCCAAAGCATATTCTACTTTTTCCTGTTTCTTCCTCTCCCTTCTCTGCCTCCTTCCATTCTCCCCCGCCCCCTTCCCCCCTTCCTGCTTTCCTTTCTTTCTTTATTCTTCCTTTTCCACCTTTTCCTCCTCCGCCAATTCCCTTGTTAATCCTTCTTTTTTTCTCTCTCATCAATCTCTTTCCTTTCTTTCTCTCTCTTTATTATTCCTCTTCCTTCTCTACCTCCTCATATTACCTTGTTAATTTTCTTGTTTCTTCTCCTTCATCGATCTCCTTCTCTTTTTACTTCCTCATTTTGCTTCTTCTTTCTCCATCTTCCTTCTCCCCCAAAGGCTATGTTAGCGTAATGATATAAAATACGCTATTGCTGGCTGACTATCTTGACTTAGTCAAAGCAGTTAATCATGTGGATTGATGGACTCCTAGTAGTTTATTAGTTTCCTTTATTAGTTTCTTTTACCAAATAGGCTTGTTAGTTTCCTTTTCATATTTTGAGTTTATTTTATCTTTAGTTTGTGACTAAGACTCTAACTTGTAGAGTCTTCATCCTATCCAATAGTTCATTAAATATAAACTACAAAGAGAAGAGCAGCACCCAACAAATCGATTTTACTGCTCTCCCCTTTTATTCTCCTTCTTTTTCCTCTCAGTTTTACTGTTTACTAGTTTTACTTTTAGTAACATAGTATCAAAGCAATCGCCTAGTGTTTCCGTTTTGAGAGTCGTTTAAGGTTTTCCGTTAGGTGTGCAACCACCACTATTGTTGCTCCTACTACCTCATTCGCAATGACCTATACTGTGCTACTATTAGTTGGTTCACAGTGACTTATACCGTGCTGCTTCTACTAGACTACTACTGTTGCTACGACTACTGCTTCCGCTGCTACATTTTTTCAAGGTGAAGTCATGCTTTTGTTGCTGCTTGATTCACAATGACCTAAATTGTGTTGTTATTGTTGCTTGGTTATACTGTGCTATTAATACTACTGTTGTTGCTGTTGCTACTACTTTCGTTGCTACATTGGTTCAAGCTGAAGCTTTCACATTCCCCACCCATACTCCAGCTTGAGATGGGGGGCATTAGCAACACATGCCAAAAATAGTATGAAATTTTAAAACCGGGGTTCAAATCAATAGAAAAAGATTAGCAAGACCTAAAGTTTGTACCAACACAGTACATCAAGGAATATTGTCCAAAGCATTTGATTCCATTTTCCAAATAAAAAAGAACCTTGATTTAAGAGTTTTGGAAACTAAGAGTGATTTCTCTTTCGTTTCATTTTTCTTAGATGACTTGGCTTTCGAGCCAAAAGCTAATTAGAACACCATAATCTGTATTCTCTAAGTTCTACAGCACTTAGGTAATAATAGAATCAAGGGTAAAGTACACAAACCTCCCCTGTATTTTTGGCTAAAAGATACAAACCTCCCCTGTCATGTTTAACATAACACAAACTTCCCCTCAATTTTGAAATTCATGACACCTCTATTAATTGGAGGACAGTAATTGCTGATGTCATGTAGGCAATTTAATTATAATGACCATAATACCCTTATAGGTAATAAAATTACAAGTTTACCTTTAAAAACAAAAAAGTTTTCAACTTTTCTTTAGATCGTCGGTTTCCCATGCCGGAATCCGGCACAGAAGTGAATACCCCTTCTCCTTCTTCTCCATGATTTCTTCTTGCACAGCCATCTCTTCCCTACAAATAATCTCAAACGCATTGCCGATCACATCATTACGCAAAACTCTTGTAGCGAATGACGGAAAAATCCTGGACGAAATTTCCATTCTCCATGGGAATAGTTACTACAACAAAGCCTAAAACCAAAGCTAAAATAAACTGAAACTCCAACGTTGCCATCAGTATCCAATTCCGCAGAAACCGTAAAAAAATATAAAACTCCAAAAGAGAGGAGTACAAAAAAGGGAGATAGCTTGAAAAGGGGAGATAGTTGGCATGGGGGTTTCATTTGTTAGAATATCTAGAAACGCAGGTTGGGGGCTTCATTTGTTAAAAAATATCTGGAAAAGTGAGATAGCTAGGAGGAGGGTTTCATCTGGTTTCCAGCATGGTAGCCCGTTTTCATCAATGGGATTCAAGAGAAGAGGCAGAGAGGAGATTGAGAGGAGTTTAGAGAAAAGTTGAAGCAGAGTAGCAAGAAAAGTTTATTCACAGTAGAAGAGATCTTTTTTGCTTCCTGCCGATTGAAGTTTAAGAATGCATTTGATTTAGCGATTTTATTCCATTTCAGTTCGAGTTTTCAGATCTAGTAACTATGCTTCGTGATTAATGGAGTCTTTAGTTCGTTCTTCATATCTGGTTTCTGTCTCAACGGAATAGCAGTTCTTGATCCAGCAATGTTTGCAATTTGATCCAAAATCATGATTTTTAGATATGATGGCATTTGCTTCTTTGATTCCGATGTGATCTTATGTAAACGACGACATTGAGTTTTCTCATGATCTTATTTGAAACATGAACAAGATTCCAACTAATTCTCCCATCAGAGATGAGTTCAGATTTCAAATTATTATCACATCATTGCTGTTCTATCCTGAATTGGTTAGTAAATTTGAAGCCTATGATAGAATTTCACCAATCTCTAGGTGGGAGCTCAATAGGGAATCCAAGTCTTCTAGTGTAGGCGGTATGTTCAGACTTCAAACAGTGTGATGGGAATGTGATTAAATCAGGTCCTCTAGACAACTGACACTCAGTCCCAACAAAATAAAAGACCTTTATTGGGTCTAGGGGTGGCCACTTCAACTGAGTTGTAGTGGTTGAATAGGAAGGCACATGCAGTTAAAGTCATTGATAAGTTTTTCCACAGCAAGTAGGGGCACTTGGAGACTCTTCACCTTACTAAGGAGGAAGGCTCTTTGGCTTGTCTTTAAACATCATGTTTCCATAGAGGTCAACACTGACATCTTCATCAAGAGTAATTTTAATGTTGCATCCTTATCCAAATAATTCCATAGGTTGCAGAGGATTATTCTTTGTTTCTTATATGGATTTAAAGAGGGTAAATAAGACATTTTATACTATCATGTTAACACCGTTAGTTCATGATAGTTGAGTGTCCATTTAAACATGACAGGGGAGGTTCGTGTCTTTTAGCCAAAGTACAGGGGAGGTTTGTGTACTTTACCCTAGAATCAAATAGCTATGAAGGTTCACAAAAACACTTGGGTAATGATAGAATCTTGATAGCTCATCTAATAACATAGTAGACTAAAAATTCACAAGTAGAACACATTTAGAAGACAATAAAATAATAAGGGATAAAATTATAAAAAAGTTTTCCTGCACTGCAAAGTCCACTACGAAATCTATGAACTGCAGACCTAGTTATGCCACATGGAAGGCCTGACATGGCAATTCTGACTTTGGATGTCTGCAGAAAGTTCTGGACTGGCCAAATGTCTTCTTTCAGAATAAAACTCATACATATACAGATATACCCTCCTATAACTACTCTTGGTAGTACAAGTATTGACCTGCACCCTCTCAGTAAACCTGGATTTTCAGTGCAGGTTTTGCCACTTGACTAACTCTGTTTGGAATGAAACTTGACATGTGAGCAGCGGACCTTGAGGTCCACCTGTCCACAAAATTTATGCCTCATCTGACCGGCAACATGGCACAACTAGGTGCACCGTCCATAGAATCCACAATGGACATGCCATTCAGGAAAACTTCCCCAATTTATAGCTCTTAGATTTATTCCATTTCTTGGAGCCAACAGAATATTTAGAAACAAACAAACAACTGAATATCACACCAAGGAAGAACCCCACAGCGCAGTCGCGGTTGTCAGGCCAGTGGGCCCTGGCATAAGTCCAGGTACTCAGGTCCTCCCCCTACCTGGATGTGTTCTTTACATCCACTATCCCCCCCAACCCAAAAAAAAAAAAAAAAAAAAAAAAAAACCCTGAATACCACACTAGGACAAGACTAAATAAGCTTGGTGATAAAACCACTTCCCTTTCTATCTTGACACATTAAAGTTGAATGATAAGCCCTTAAGAAAGAACCAAGCATCACTTGACAAAATTGACAAATAATACATAAGTTTCACTATATCTATTTAGAATGAAAAGTGCAGAAGCATACCCAATACTTAAGACTATACAAAACAAGAAAAAGTAATTATGGTAAGAAAACAAATCTTTACACAAGTAAATAGGACAAAGAAAAAATACATAATAAATTGACGATTGTTAACATGGCACGTAGAAACCAGGCCCATAGGGCCCATCTCGATGACCAGCATAGTGTCGCTAGCGGTGATTAGCGCCAGCGACATTAGGCTGGCTTCTTTCCTTGTTTCTCATTAGTTAGTTTCCATATTGCTTATTATTTTCTTTCTCATTTTAGTCTCTTTTGTTTATGGAGACTTTCCTTATGTAATGGATTCAGTTTTGCCTATAAATACAAGCATAGATAGAGAGGAGTCACATATACATATCTCGATACCAATACTCTGCTGGTTTCGTGATCTGCCCTTCTCCTCCTTATTTCTTCATCTCTCTTCTTATTCTTTGCTGGTTTTCTGGTTTAGTGATTCTATTTGAGTGTGGTTTTGTTACATGGTATTAAAGCATTAGATCTAGCTAGCATCAAAGTTTGGTTCGATAGGCCCTTGATATTTTTGCTCTAATTAATGTACTGATTCTCCTTGGTGCTACTAGGTGACCAACACTTGCTGTGCTTACTACTATACTGTCTATGTGTTGATTCATAACTTCTTGATCACTTTCTTACCGCCAATGTGGTAAACATTAATTAAAATAAAAATTTTACTACCTACTATCCTACCGCCACCCTTCTTGAGCATGGAAACAAATCGTCTCCCGCCGCTGGAGGCTTTCCACCGCGATCCAGCGGCTGGAGTTTCTCCAACACAAATCCCAATACATCGGGATCTGTGTTGGAGAAACTCCAGCCGCTCGCGGTGGAAAGCCTCCAGCGGCGGGAGACGATTTCTACACCTTGAGCATTCATTCCTTTGGCCACTCGGTTGGCCGAACCGAGATTTTATTTATTTGAGCAAAGATATATATTGTGTAACACTATTACCTCCATCATCCTTTGCTTCTCTTTGAGCCTTATTTCCTTGGCCTCTCGGTTGGCGGACAGGGTGAAAGAAGAACAATTTTTTTTACCTTGCTTCATTGTGTTGATTAATAGTTATGATGACTGATTACAAGCCTTCTGAGGTTCAGATCATCTCTGTTAAATTGAAAGGGGTTTCAAACTACCTTCTATGGGCTCAGACTATCAAGGCCTACATCTTGCCTGAGGACAAACTTAAGATTCTCTCTGATGATGCCCCTTGCTTCGTGACAACTCTTTAGTTCAAACTTGGTTATGAAACAGTATTGAAGTTTCCATCTTGCCCATTGTAATGTTTCACAATAGTGCCAAGGCCATATGGGATGATTTAAAAGAGCCCTATGGCCAGGATAAGAATGTTTCCCGTATTTATGACCTCTATGAGAGGATGTTCACCTATTCTATTGGTGACAAATCCTTGACTGAATATTATGGAAGCTTCAAAGGTATTATTGAAGAAATCCAGTTGTGCAGCCCTTTTCCATTGATATCAATAAGATAAAAACCCAACAGTCTGAATTTTATGTGGCCAAGTTTCTACTAGCCTCTTTTCTGAGTATCAAGAGTCAACTTCTTGCCGGTGCCTCCATACCTATCCTGAGTGAGACCTTCTTTAGTCTCCAACGTTTGGTTCCCCAAACTGACCCTTCCTCCAAAAATACATCTGCTTTGTTTGCTGACCGTGGTTCAGGTTCCTCCTCTAGGGGTTGTGGCTCCAACCGTGGTCGTGGCCCTGGTACCCCTGGTCGTGGTTTTAGCCGTCCTCAAGTTGACAAGTTTGCCCGCTTTTGTACTCATTGCAACAAGCACAACCACACTGCTAATACTTGTTGGGATAAATTTAGTCACCCTGAATGGGTGGATAATTTGGGGAATATTGTTACCATTAATGATGCATCCCTGGCTGCCCTGATTCCACCAGCTACCCCTGCTCCATCTCCGAATCAGTATGAGACCCTTCTTCGAAGGGTTCAACATCTTGAGACTACTGGTTCTTCTTCTACTACTACTTTGGCTCATACAGGTAGATCTGCCCTTCTTTCCTACACATCCCCTCACCCATGGATCATTGATTCAGGTGCCACCTATCACATGACGGGTGAATTATCTTTCTTTTCCTCTCTTTCTGAAACCAATAAACCTATTACTATTTTCCTTGCTAATGGGTCTTCTACTACTACCTCTCAGCATGGTCATGTTTCTCTTAACCAATCTATGTCTTAACCCTCAGTCTTACATGTACCTAATTTTCCTCTTAATCTTTTGTCTATAGTCAACTAACTAAATCTCTTAATTGTGTTCCTACTTTTTACCCTTCCCATTGTACCTTTCAAGATCTCAGGACCAAGGAGATGATTGGTAGCAGACGTGAGCATGCTAGTCTGTACTACTTGCAACCATAGTTCGAGGTGCTGGTTTAAAAGCCGGTTTCAGCCAGCCTCGAAACCTAGTTGACTCCAATTTCGATCGAAACTGCCTCAAAACCTGGTATATATTTCATTATAGTATATTAATTTTTATTTTAACACATGGATTAGGTTGTTGTAGAGATACGTTATAAGTGAAATGCATGGGATAATAATAGGGTTGTTGTACAAATGGATAATACAGGTGAGAAGCATGGGATAATATCATCTTATAAAAGAGTAAAGGGCAAAATCAACGAAGAGATCCAGTTGTTATTTGGTGATAACCCTATATACGGCAGCAAAAAATGAAACGAAGCTCCGTGAGAAGTGAACCTACCTTCGGCGGTGAGTAGTGAATACGAAAGGTAGGTTTTATTTTTTTATTTATTTTTCCTTTCATTCTACTTTTCTTCCTCTTCCTCTTCCTTCTTCTTCTTCTCTGTTTTCTTTTCTTCTCATTCTTCCTCTGCAGCTCTGCCTTCTTTTCTTTCTTTCTTCTTCTCAATTTTCTTTTCTTCTCCTTCTTCCTCTGCGGCTCTGCCTTCTTTTCTTTCTTTCTTCTTCTCAGTTTTCTTTTCTTCTCCTCCTGCGGCTTTGCCTTCTTCTAATTCTCGCCGGAAAAGAGAGAGAAAAGAGACCAAATCAAAGCTTAAGAGGTGAGAAACAAAGTTTAAGAGTTCTGTTGAAACCCTACTGGTTTCGACAGAACTCCAACCTTATATAATAGGTTTCGGTTCATTTATGAACCGAAACTTTGGTTCTCGGACGAAACCAAGTTGAAACCAGTTGGGTTCAACCGAGATAAGGTATATTAAGTTTCGAGCCTGTGTTTCGTCTCGCCCAGGCTCGAAACTGAGATGTGTCGGCCGAAACTGCAAATTTCAACTGGTACCTCGATCTATGCTTGGAGCCCACTAAACGTTTACCTATTGCTGCAACTGTCTCTACTACTACCCCTCTTCAATGGCACCAACGACTTGGTCATTTGTCTTTATCTAAAATGAAGGTTCTTATCCCTAGTTGCAAGCCTCTCACTACACTACAATGTGAGGCCTGTGAATTGAGAAAACATCATCGTTCGTATTTCCCTGTTAGTTCTACTCTTAGGAATTCTACCCCCTTTTCTTTAATTCATTCTGATATTTGGGGCCCTTATCGTGTCCCCAATAGATTAGGTTTATCTTATTTTGTAACCTTCGTGGATGATTTTTCCAAGATGACCTAGCTTTATTTAATAAAAAATTGTTTTGAGTTTCTTTCTATTTTTCAAAGATTTCATAAAGAAATTCTTACTCAATTTGGAGTTCTAATTAAAGTGTTATGTATAGATAATGCTCTTGAATATGTTCAAATTGTTGTTTCTGATTTCTATTTTGTTAATGGTATAATCCATTATACAAGTTGTGTCTATACCCCTCAACAAAATGGGTTTGCTGAACGCAAAAATAGGCATCTTCTGGAGATTGCCAAGTCCTTAATGTTTCATATGAATGTCCCAAAATTCTATTGGTGTGATTCTGTCTTGACAACCTGCTTTCTCATTAATCGTATGCCGTCTTCTGTTTCACACGACAACATCCCGTTTCGTCTTCTTTATCTGGACACCCCTTTATTTCCTGTCTCTCCTAAGGTTTTTGGTATTAGCTGCTGTGTTTACATTATGCATCCTACATTAGGAAAGCTTTCACCTCGTTCTCTTAAGTGTATCTTTCTTGGTTATTCACGTATTCAGAAGGGACATAAGTGTTTTGATCTAACTACTAAACGTCACTATGTCAGTCCTGATGTTACCTTCTTCGAAGACAAGCCATACTATCAAGTTTCGATGGTGCCTCCTTCCTGTCCATCTAACACAGCAATCCCTTTGGTCCCATCTAAGGATTTATCACCTCCCTCCGATGCTTCTCCTCCATTTAACCGTCCACCACCCCTACAAGTTTATCAACAACGTTCTAAAGTGGCTCCAACTACTACCGCACCAGTTGCTCCACCGATGACTACTGATTCTCCTGATCCTGAGGTCTCTCTTAAGCTCCCTAGCTCTTCGTAAAGGTACTCGTACTTGTACTTAGCGTTCCTTAGTTGCTTACCCTATTGAAAATTTTGGTTCTATTGACCATCTCCCTTGTTATCACCAAAATTTGGTTTATTCTTTTTCTACTACCATTGTTCCTATTTCCTTTTCCCAAGCCTTGTCCCATCCAGGGTGGAAAGCAGCTATGGAGGCTGAGATGGATGCCTTAATGGCTCGCCAAACATGTACTCTTGTGGATTTGCCAAAGAGTCATTCTATTGTTCGTTGTAGGTAGGTTTATACTGTTAAACATAATTCTAATAGAACTATTGAGAGACTAAAGGCTAGACTAGTTGCCAAAGGTTTCACTCAGACCTATGGGGTGGATTATTTTGAGACGTTCTCCCTTGTTGCTCTTCTCAGCTCTGTTCGTGTTCTTATGTTTTTTATTGTAAATCTTGATTGGCATCTTTATCAGATGGATGTTAAGAATGCCTTCTTATATGGGGATTTACATGAGGAAGTCTATATGGACCAACCTCCTAGGTATGTTACTCGAGGAGGGAACTCGACTAAGGTGTGCAAATTGCTTAAGGCTATTTATGGCCTAAAACAGTCTCCTCATGCATGGATTGATAAGTTCAGTACTGTTATTACAGATTTTGGCTTCATTACATGTTACTATAATCATTCCATTTTTGTGCAATGTCGTTCTACTCATGTCACTATTATTGCTATGTAAGTTGATGATATTTTTATTATCGGAAATGATAAGACAGGCATTGCTGAAATTAAATCTTATTTGAATACTCACTTTCAAATGAAAGACTTAGGTCTTCTTCACTACTCTTTGTAGATTGAAGTGGTTCGCAGTAGTAAAAGTATTGGTCTGTCTCAAAGAAAGTATGTGCTTGATTTACATTTTGAATCAGGAGTCCTTTGCGCCAAACCAGTAGATACACTAATGGATCCACATCAGAAGCTTGAAACATGTGATAGTCCTAAATATTCTGATATTCATCAATATAGACGCTTGGTTGGGAAGCTGATTTATCTAACTGGAACTCAGCATAACATTTCCTTTGTTGTTTGAGTAGTTAGTCAGTTTATGCATGCTCCTAAAGTTGCTCATTAGGAGGCTACCTGTCGCATATTGCGATATCTCAAGAAATCTCCTAGCATTGGTCTTATTTATCATCGACATTGTCATCTTGACATTGTTGGTTATTCCGATTCTAATTGGGCAGGAACTGATGGTGATAGACACTCCACTACTGGATAATGTATCTTTGTTGAGGGTAACCTTGTTACTTGACAGCGTAAAAAACAAATTACCAAATCTAAGTCTAGTGTTGAAGCTGAATATCGTGCTATGGCATATACTACTGCTGAGTTATTATGGTTGAAGACTCTTCTGCAAGAACTTGGATTCCCTATCTCTCGACCTAAGTCTTGATGTGTGATAATCAAGTTGCTATTTATATTGCTAGTAATCCAGTCATCCATGAGCGTACCAAACACATAGATGTTGATTGTCATTTTGTTCGAGATGCTGTCATGAAGAAGATAGTTGTTACCCCCTTTGTATCTTCTTCAAATCAACTTGTTGATATTCTTACGAAGCCTTTGTTTGGACCAGCGTATCGGTTAAGCTGTTACAAGCTTGGATTGGGTGATCTGTATACTCCGAGCTTGAGGGAGGGCGTTAACATGGCACATAGAAACCAGGCCCATAGGGCCCATCCCAATGACCAGCATACTGTCGCTGGCAGTAATTAGCGCCAGCGACATTAGGCTGGCTTCTTTCCTTGTTTCTCATTAGTTAGTTTCCATATTGCTTATTATTTTCTTTCTTATTTTAGTCTTTTTTGTTTATGGAGACTTTCCTTATGTAATGGATTCAGTTTTGCCTATAAATACAAGCATAGATAGAGAGGAGTCACATATACAGATCTCGATACCAATACTCTGCTGGTTTCGTGATCTGCCCTTCTCCTCCTCCTCATTTCTTCATCTCTCTTCTTATTCTTTGCTGGTTTTATGGTTCAGTGATTCTATTTGAGTGTGGTTTCGTTACAAAGATAAATCAATATCTTAAAAAAATAATAATAATAATTTAATCTCACTAAAAGGAAAAGGAGAAGGGAAAAAAAGAAAAAAAAAACTTGAATATCACCTGCAATGCCAAATCACGAGTAGGCAGCACCACTAAAGCGCGTAAACATTTAATAGTACGAGTTGAAAGCTTTTGCACTATTGGCAAAGCATAAGCCATAGTTTTCCCACTTCCTGTTGGTGAATTTATACAAAGATCTCGCTCAAAACCACCTGGTCCAATTGTCTCCTGCCACACAGCCGCTTGTACTGGAAAGAGTGAATTAACACCCATTTTCTGCAAAGCCTCCTCCAATCTGAACCAGTACATGTACAATTAAGCATCAACACAATGATTGACCTTATCATAGGCAATTTATAAACTTCTGAAAAAGGAGAGGAAAGAAAGATCTTGGTGTCCCCTTGAATCAGGCTTATTATTAATTAGACAATAGTAAATAAGTAGAATTACTCAAAAGCAACTAATAGTAGTCATTGATTATGTCTGTGAGGTTGACCAATGTAACCAACACTTACCAGTCTGTTGATGCTGTTTGGATGACAACAAGGTCAAGAGAAGTATTCATTAGAAACACAAAATCATGATGACAAGTCCAAGTCAAATAACAGTATAACACTATTTTAATGAAACTTAGATCCTTTGTCCCCACTAAAAAAGAACTACTGCATGAGCAAGATCAAATGTGCGATAAGGTTTGACCTCAAAATCAGGGTCTTGGATTTGTATTTGTTAATTGAGAGCAGTAAAATAACATGTGCGCAAACGACATTAGAATAAATCTAATTTTGAATTTGTTTGTCGGGCTCAATGGTTAGATGGGTAGGGAGTTGCATTAGTTTTCTTTAATTTATTTTCTATATATATGTACCTCCCCCCCCCCCGCGGAATGTATCTGATTTAAAATTGTTAGTTGTTAAACTGCCTAGCTGACTAGTTTCTCTCCGTCTCTCTCTCCTATTTTTCTCTCCCTCCCATAATTTGGGTATTTTCACTCTTTTTATAAGTTTCTCCCTTCTTTCTCTACTTGATACCAGATTTCAGTCCCTATGTTCTCTTCCATCTTCTCTCTTCTATAACCAGCAAAGCTTGCCTTCCCCCTCCCTCTACACCTTCCTTCCCCCCCCCTCCCTCTACGCCTTCCTTCCATTGAAAGCTAATTTCCTGATCCTAAGCCAAGAAAAGTGTAAAAAAATAGAAAGAAAGAACGAGAGAAGAAGAGGGAGAGAGAAAATCATGAATGTGTATTCTCTCCTCCCCACTGCCATCTATTTATTACTAATGAAATCAAGTAATTACAACCTAGTAGAACTCTAGAATCTAGATAGTAATTATAATTAAACTCTAATAACTCTAATCTTAGTAACTCTAAAGGATAAAGTAAAACATAAAGATAAGACTAAATACAACAGGACTCTATCGACACCACATAGTGGATATCAACCTTACTATCCCAACAAAAAGAAAAGAAAAAAAAAATTGAAAAAGAGAGAGAAAGACACAAACTCATCGTTGGTTTCGTCCTTACTTTTGTATAATTATGTTTTTCTTCTTTTTTCTTTTCTATCCATTTCTTGCCTACCAAACACAACCTAAATCTTAGGATTCTTCTTCCCAACTTTATCTCCTCCATAAAACCTTTGGTCACCCCTCTCTCCTCCCAATTGCTCCCTTCGATATCTATTATTTGGATTGTCTAATTCCTGATTTATTCTGAGAAAATACTAAATGAGATCTAGTAATTTTCCTTTTAAATCAGAACCATTATAGCCAGATTCAGATCTGACCATATCAACCTTCATCTTGGAATCTAATCCCTCTCACCATTAAGAGAGCTCGCCACCTACAGATCCATCAACCACTGTGTCAGAGCCATATCAAAAGATATTCACCATGGAATATTGACATATCCACAGAAAGATACTCGCTGTCTTAGCTAGTATATTAAAAAAGTTGAATGCTACATATGAGAGTTACATAGCCTTTAATGCAAAAACTGTAGAGCAAGAAGATCAAGTCCTTGAAGATCAGAAGCAAGATCCAACAGTGGAAAAGTCAACAATCTTCAAGAGAAGGCCACGACTGAGATTGAAGTTGAGGAATTGATTGACAATCTGGTTGAAGAGGAATAGCATCCTATGGGAAATTATGTTGAAGAAGAGAAAATTGAAATCACAGAGATCGAATGTGTGGAATTTATCTTTCCCCAATAAATGTTCAACATCAAGAATCTAATGGTCGATAATTTTGTTCAAGTTCACATGAAGCAACGAATCAACATTAATTCAAAGCAAAAAGTTGTGGATGCTGATCGTGCTGCAAAGTGTATCCCCCACTCCAAGACTTGAGGATGAATCTCTTCAAACCACAAGGGAATAATGCAGAAGCAAGATCAGATGTGTTCGATGTAGTTTGATCTCAAAATCAGGGTCCTGGATTTGTACCTTTTAATTGGGAGCATGTAATACAAAGGGCCCAAACTATAGTTTTTAATTTAGTTTAGTTTTGACTTTTGAATTTGTTTGTGGGATCCAATTGCTAGACATATAAGGGAGTGGTATTAGTTTTCTTTGTTAGTAGTTTACATGGCAAGGATCTGTCCCATGGTTGTGAAGGTGTCGCCTAGGCACTGCCTTGACGTTCAAGCGCTACTAGGAATGCAAGGCGACAGCTCAACTTAGTGTTTTTGGCAGTTTATTATTTAGATAATATTTAACTCTACTAGTGTTTTAATGCTGGTCCCAAGCCTGGAAAAAGGAGGAGGGTGGTGCTTCAAGTCAACACCTGGCATGAAAAAAAAAATAAACCCTAGCCAAACCCTTTACATGGATTCACAAACAAAAGATATTCAACGTAAAGCTAGGGCGTTTTCCATAAATGACGCGCTACACTTAGACCCTAGTGTAGTAAAAAGTGGGAAAGGGCCACGCATCGGCCACTGGATGCGGTGATAAGCATAGTTTTAAATCTCGGCGAGATCTCGAAGATCTCGAGGAGCTCGAGACGAGATCTCGCCTCGATACAGTGTCTCGACCATCTCGACTAGTTCCCGAGCATTTCTCGACATTTCTCGACATTTTCGACCATTTCTCGACATTTTCGACCATTTCTCGACATTTTCGACCAGTTCCTCGACCATAGTTGTCAAGGCGACAAGGCGATCCAAGGCGTTTGAGGCCATCCTGGGCGCCTAGGCGCCTAGGCGTCGCCTAGGCGACCAAGGCGTTGCCAGTGTATTTTTTTATATTTTTAATATATTAATGCTATATTAATGTTTATATATATATGCAGCATTCTACATAAATAAACATTTAAGACATAGCTTAATTAATATAAGAAAAACAACAAAGAAACAAATAATTGAGTTAAGTAGGCAACACGTATTTATGACTAACATTTACTTATTTCTAACAAATTTTACCGGAGTATAACTCCTTTAATATATTTCAGATTCAAGCAATCTCAAATTCATTGCAAAGCTAGTATAATCAGCTTTCCAACAAATCCTAGATTGCTTGAATTTACTTAAATGATATTAGTCATAAATAAGTACCTTGTCTCCAGTAAATGTTGTTCCCGTCTCAGCCTAATAAATCTGTGAAGCAAATTCGAGAGATCAAAAGGAAAAAAAAACACACATAAGGCCCCACACGATCGCCGAGCATTCCGGGCGCCCAGCCCAGGGCGGCGCCTGGGCGACGCCAGAGAGCCGGGCGACCGCCCGAGCAACATTCATAAGGCGCCCAGGCCCTGGAATCACACCTGGACGCCTAGGCGACGCCTTGACAACTATGTTCTCGACCATTTCTCGACTAATTCTTGACTGGTCTCGACATAATGCATGAATTATGATTGTATAGTCTACTTGACTACTATGGGTTTTTTTTACTATGAGAATTAACTAATTAAGTGTTATTATGTTTATTCTTCTCCTAATATATCATTTTACTGGTTCATTTGGTCTTCTGTGATCTTCTAGTAGTGTTACATTATGTAGAATAGCCAATATTACCCTAGATTTACATTTGAATTTCAAGCCGACACTGCCAAACATGGGTGTAAACCCAAACAGCCAACATGTGTGATTATTTATACAATTTTATGGTTTAAATATGTTTATATATGCTAAAATAGGGTTCCCCCGGAGTATCAAGCTTTAAAATGGTCATTTTATGGTCGAAATACACATTTTAAGCCTTCACGGCTTTTGTGCAATGTCTCGCCGAGATCTCGACCGAGATTTCCGAGATCTCGGTTTCTCAGAGGGTCGAGACACCCTCGAGAATCGAGATTTCGAACTATGGTGATAAGTAAGCAAGGGCTATCGCATCGAGGACAAGTGCAGGAAAAGAAGCTAGTGCATAAGCGTATGATTAGATTAGCATCTTGAACATAGGATCTTCAACAGGTAACAGCCTAGAATTGATAGGTCTTATGACAAAAAGGATTAGCATAGCTTTTATTCAAGAGAATAAAATGGAAGGATAAAAAAACCTCTTGAATAGAATGGAAGGATAAAAAAACTAAGGAACTGGATGACTTTAAACTTCGGTATATAGGGATAAGTAATAGAAATGGAGTGGGCATAGTAATGGATAAAGATTTAAAGAATGATGTTGTGGATGTTACAAGATCCGGTGATAGGACTATATCCATCGGCAAGAGGTTGTCAATATATTAGCGCTTACGCACCCCTAGTAGGATTAGATGAAAGCAATAAGCTACAATTCCAGTAACAAATTGATGGATAAGAGCAAAGTTTTAGACAAGGAAAAAAGATTATAATAGGGGTGATCTGAATGGAAATGTAGGGGAGACCGTATAGATTATGAAGATGTACATGGAGGATAAGGTTTTGGAGTGAGGAATGAGGAGGGGACTTTAGTTTTAGATTTTGTTGTAACTTATGATTTATCTACTATAAACATAAGCTATGAAAAGAGAGAGGAGCATTTAAGTCACCTTCAAAAGTAGGTATCATCTTAGCCAAATAGATTTCTTTCTAGCTATAAGGTCCTATAAGTTGTTATGTAAGAATTGTAAGTCATACCAAGGGTGAACCAAACCTCACAACAATAGATTATTGGTCAGCGATATGTGTCTTATTACTCAGACTCGTAAGAAATGTGAGGTTATTTAACCTAGAATAAGGTAGTGAAGCTTAAAAGGAAATACTTTGAAAACTTTTACTGAAAATATGGTTAAGCAAGGAGAGTGGGACTTTATTAGAGACTAATACGATGTGAAGTGATTGCTAAAGATTTTCTAAGCGTATCGAAAGGAAAACGGCATTCCCCTAGGGAGTCTTGGTGGTGGATGATGAGGATTAGACTAAGAAATATAGTTTTAAAACATGGCAAAGGACTAAGAATGTACAGGATCTAAAAAGGATAACCTTGCCATAAATGAAGCTAAGAAGGTTGTGGGAAAAGTAGGGGAGAAGAAATATGAAGATATTTATAACAATCTGAGCACAAAAGAAGGAAGAGGGGGGGAGGGGAGGAAAGCTAAAATGAGGAAAAGGAAGAGTAGAGATTTTGATCATGTTACATGTATTAAAAGTGTAGATGGTAATGCTCTAATAAGGGATGAAGACATTAAGGAAAGATAAAAAATAAATAAAAAAAAGTATTTCTACAGCCTATTTAATAAAGACACCTCGAGTAATAGTGTCCCAAAAGGCTGCATTACCCATCAAGACACCACAAAGCGTAGCCATATAGGAATAAATATGGTGTCAGAAGTAAAAAAAAAGCTTCAACGAGGAAGAATGTAGGCAAAGCTTCAGGCCCAAATGAGGTACCAATATCAGTAGGGAAATTTACTCGTACCTCCCCTGGACTTAGGTCTAAATACAACTTCTACCCTAAAGTTGACGAAAATTACATGTACTACCCCTAATTGTAAGGATATAAATGGATAGCCGAAAATCCAGATCCGATTCGAATTCACAACCATTTAAGGGAATCCGAATTTGAATAATCAGATTCGGACTCAAATTCGGATAGCTGGAACCGGATTTGGATTTCACTTAAACGGATTGGATAAAAATCCACTCCATTTAGTCTTGTATTAAGACACATAAGTATATAAGTTTATTGAACGACTCCTTGGCCCACTCTGAAGTCAAAAGTTTGAACAACATCGAGATCGTGTTATACTTTGAACTCTCCTCTCTTCCATTGAGGGAAAGAAAGTGAGAATGAAACTAGGGTTTCGACCTTCCATTGCTGACTGCCGCTAAACTCCTCTCCTCTCTTGCGTTGAGTGAAAGAAGGTGAGATTGAAGCTAGGATTTTAATCTTCAATTGTCGACGGCCGACCGCCAACCGCCGCAATAGTCCAAGCCATATTTGAGACTTTAGCTTCATTCAACTCGTACTTTAGTCACGTACAAAGACCAACATCAAGTTATTTCCCCTGTTTCTTCTCCCATCCCTTCTCTGTAAGTTCCTTTTTTTTTTTCTCTTTTTCTTTTTTTTTTCCTTAAATATACAACCTGGGTTCTTTGACTGTTCATTCCATTTCAGGTACTGTGCCACTTTTTCCTTTTGAGTTGCAATTAAATTATTTGTAAGAATGATTAAAGCTTTTGTTTGAACACACTCTATTTCTTCTTCCATTCCTTCTCTGCAACTTCTTTTTTTTCTCTTTTCTTATTTTGTTTTTTTTCCCCTTAGATGTACAACCTAATTTCGTTTTAGGTACTGTGGCATTTTTTCTTTCTAAGTTGCAACATTTCCAATAGTATGCCATTTTTTTTTTCTGAGTTGCAATTGAAGTTTTGTGAGAACGATTAAAGCTTTTGTTTATGTGCTTTTTTTTTTTTTTGGGGGGGGGGGGGTTGTTCTATCAAAGGACTTTTTCCAGTTTCTTCAGTTTTTGGTTTTGTTCTTGTTAACAATAAAACACTTTCAATTGATAAATTTTACTTCCTCCCCAAGTTTTTTAAAGGGCTTTTTCATTCATTGTTGTCTTTAATTTTATGGTTTTTTGTTTTTGTTCTTGTTTTTGAGCATGTTCATATAGGGCAACCTCTATAAACAAAGAAGAAGAAGAAAACATGGTTTTGAAGTAAAACTCTTTGGAATTGAATCAGATTTTGACCGGATATCCAGTTAAATTTTGGATTCAATCCGAATTTGATTTTTTTCATATTCGGCTGATTTCGGATCGGATTCGGATATGGTATTTGATAAACGGATTCAGATGCGGATACTACCCTATCCGTGCTAAATCCAATCCGTTTACATCCTTACCTAATTGCCAAACCCTGTTACACACAGTCCCACTCCGTTCAAGGATTTATGTTAATTGCTGATGTCATCTCACCATCAAGATTTGAAGGTCAATAATACCCTTATTCGGACTGCAAAATGCTATATTGCCCTTTTGAAACATAAAATGAGAATTTTGCCCATCCTCTTCATCTTTCACTCTCTTTATCCATTAATCCACCACAAAATTCACAATTTTGAAATTTGAGAGGATCGTTGTAAGAAAGGGGAGATGGTGAATTCGGCATGGTTCGAAAAACTCGACCGAGACAGGTTGAGATCTCGACCTTCTCGCCTGTCTCGACTGGGTCGAGACGAGAACTAGGTTCGAAACTGGGTCTCGACCAATCTCGACCGGTTCTCGACTGGATCTTGACTAGTTTTGAACTGGTCTCGAAAATCTCGACCCAACTCGAACCATTTCGAACCAACTCGACCTAGTTTCGACCAGTTTTGAACTGGTTTCAAATAAAAAGCTCATTCTCGGTCAAGATTTCGACCGAGAGCCTTCTTTTCACCTTTAAATCCCTCTGTCTTCCTCATTTCTCCACTCTTTCTTCTCCAACCTGGCATCTAAGTTTGAAAATCTCTCTTCTTTGCAAATCTCTCCACCAAAGTGCTGTTGGAGCCTCATTTTCACCTGTTCTTGGCAAATCTACTATTTGAAGTATGGCTTTTCTTCCCTAAAACTTACTTTTTTACATGAATATGTTCAATACATGTTGGATCATCATGAAATTTATATATGTGAGACACATGAGGCCGATCTACAACCTCACCCTTTCAAAATTATTTTCTTGCATATATATTTTTTATTTTGATTTTCTGTTCAAAAAAAAGCTATTTTTCAAAAATTAAAAATTAAAATAATAAATAATAAATATTAATTAGATGGTGTTGAAAATATTATATGATGAACACCGTTGGCCGATCTACGCGGCGACGGTTTCATTTTTTTTTCTTAAATGAGGGTACATATATATATATTAATCGGTTTACTTTCAAATAGTATATATATACATATATATATATTAATTGTTTAAAAAAATGAAAAATACATTTCTTAAATATTAATCGGTTTACTTTCAAAATAATATATGTTGAACATCATTGGCCGATCTATGCAGTTACGGTTTCAGTTTTTTTTTCTGTACATATTTTTATTTTTATGAATTTTTTATTAATAAATCCTATTTTTCAGCAATAAAAAATTAATAAATAAATATTAATACTTATCTGTTGGTGTTCAAAAGAATATATGTTGAACACCATTGGCCAATCTACGGTTCCATGTTGTCGGATTATATTTTTGGAAAAATAAATTATTTTTATTTAATATCCAAAATTAATAATAATATCTAAATAATTATGTAAAATTAGGAAAAATATTCTGTTTTCTTATAAAATAGTTTTACGATTTTGAAAAGTAATTTCAATGTGTTTTGAGTTGTATTCGCATATTTGATGCTTTTATGTTCTTCCATTTTAAGTCTTATTATTGTAAATCTATTGATTTAAATTTCTCTATTCATCATCTTATGTAACAGTGCCTCGTTCTAAATATAATGGCTGCTTCAGGTTCTTGTGGGGGAGGTGGTGATGTTGGTTGTACTGATATGGCTTGGCAGTTGTACCGCCATTGACGGTGATAGAAAGAAGACCTTATGCAAATTCTGTAGGAAGAAGCTTATGTCTAGTGGGATTACTAGACTTAAGCAGCACTTTAATGGGACTTCTACAGACGTGGCAAAGTGTGCTATAGTTCCTCTGGAGATTACCAGGGCTATAGCTGCACAGATGAAGGGAGGACAACAAAGAAGGGCTAAGAAAGAAAAAAGTAAGCAACAATTTGAGAATACAATCCGAGGCACAGTGCGTGGTTTGGATGATGATTCTTCAGATGATGATGATATAAATACCATGGGCATGACTGAGCAAGAGGCCAGAGATCTGAGACGGGCAACAATGGCTAGTAAAGTCAGCCATGAGATGGACCGGGATAGGTTGAGGCAAAGGGCCTTAGGGGCAAGTAGCAATGGATCATTTTAGCAGCCTGAAGAACCACAAACACAGAGTAAGGCGGGTTGGCTTCTATGTTTAGAAGATCAAAAAGTACTAAAACACAACTCTAGGCACCACTATCTGCAGCTGCTAGGGATGAAGATTATGTTGAGATCCTACAGCAGGATCCAACAATTTTAGAAAGGCTGGCACCAAACAGAAGAGACTAAAAAGTATGTGGAACTGGAAGGATACAAAAGAATTTATTGGGGATGCCTATGCTATGTAGTCCATTTATAATAATATCCCAACAAATGTCAGTGGTGGCCCATACTATCAACCTTTATTTGATGCAGTTGTTCAGGTTGGTCCTGGTGTTAAAACCCTCACTCCATATGAAGTGATGAATGTATATCTCCTAAGAATTAAAAAAGAGCTAGAAGTATGGGTAAAAGGGTTAAGGAATAACTAGGGTACATATGGGGTCACTGTTATGTGTGATGGTTGAACTGGTCCCACTAGAAAGTCCATCATCAACTTCATGGTCTACAGTGATAGAAAGACATCATTCTTAAAGTCTGTGGATGCATCTGCATTCACAAAAGATGCTACCTACACCTATGGATTACTACAGACAGTGGTGGATGAAGTTGGTCCTACAAATGTGGTGCAGATTGTGACAGACAATGGCAGCAACTACGAGAAGGCAGGAGAGATGATGATGGCTAACTATAACCTCTTCTGGACTCCATGTGCTGTCCATTGCATTGACTTCATGTTAAAGGACATGGGCAAGATCCAAAAAGTAAAGCAAGTGGTTGAATAAGCACGCCAAGTGACAACATTTGTATACAACCATGGTTATTCTCTGAACTTGCTGAGGGAGAGATGTAGAGGAGACTTGGCAAGACCAGGCGTTACCAGATTTACTACCAACCATATAGCACTTGAAGAGCTTTGAGGCAAAGATGGTAGGCCTCAGATCAATGTTTGCATCTGAGGATTGGTTTAGGCGGGGGGAGTCCAGCTCTCCTGCTGGGGTTAAAGCATATACTACTATAGCTTCAGAGAAATTTTAGGGAACGCTAAAGGATGCAGTTAGAATTCTAGAGCCAGTGGTGAAAGAGCTAAGATTAGTGGATACA
The DNA here is from genome assembly GCA_028583415.1 of Protea cynaroides. Classification (NCBI taxonomy): domain Eukaryota; kingdom Viridiplantae; phylum Streptophyta; class Magnoliopsida; order Proteales; family Proteaceae; genus Protea; species Protea cynaroides. The sequence goes on along the minus strand of CM053276.1, from coordinate 98,565,063 downwards.
ACATTCCAGCCCACCATGCCACATTTATATATTGCCATGGATATGTTGAAGGACCGTATAAAAACTGTGCTTCCACGTGAAAACAAACATTTTGTGAAGATTATCAAAGATCGATGGGAGAGTCGGCTGATGCACCTATTGCATAGCTGGTGAGTATATTTAATAATGTCTTTAATTTAGTTCTACTTAGTAGTTAGTACTATATTTTAATCTGGTGATTCATATTTTGTAGCATACTATTTGAACCCCAAGTATCAATACTCACATGTGCTTGGGCTCAATTCTGACCTTAAAGGTGCGGTAAAAGATGTTGTGGCAAAATTGGTGTCAGATTATACTGTACAAGTACTGGTCAACCTGGAGGTGAGTTGTATGGTTTAAGTGCTGAATTATTTGAATATCCATATATTACAATGGTTAATGGTTATAAATTTTCAAATGGTTGTAGATTAAAACATTCAGAGATGCTCTTGGGAGTTTTGGAACTCCCGCCGCAATGGCTGGACGAGATAAAACTGATACTGGTATGTAATTATGGAAATTAAAATTTTTAAGTAACATATCTTATTTAATATGTGCATTAAAATGTGTTCTTTGTCTTGTGCAACTGAGTGGGGGTTGTTGTATGGCGAGCATGCAGTTGAGTTGAGGAGAATACCAATCAAAGTCCTATCTCAGACATGTTCCGCATCTGGGTATGAGCGAAATTGGAGTACCTTCTCCTTTATCCATTCAAAGAGGTGGAATAAATTGGGCTCGGCTAAATGACTTGGTGTATGCCCATTAAAACATGAAATTGGATTGAGGGTACAGTGCTTGAAGTTTGAACAAAGAAATGACCAAGAGCTGATCGAGCTAACCAACATTTTCCAACTATCTTCAGATGAGGAGGATCCCTATGTGGAATGGGTGCGAGATAGAGCAGTACCAGTGATGGATGAGCCTGATGAGATGCTCGACCCTACTGTGTATGCTCCGATGGGTTCTAATCTCGAGCGGTTTAAGTCCTTGGATGACGGTCGTGTACACGTACAGTCGCATTGACCGTTTGACCCCCCAGCTAGTAGTGACCCTGAAGGCGGTGATGATACAATTGATCAGAGTGGCTGGTCAGCTTCTGATAGTGATGATGATGACGGTAGTGGTGGTGGTGATGAGGGTGGTAGTGGTGGTAGTGGTGGTGGTGGTGGTGATCTTAGACCGACTGTACCCATTATTAGATGGATCGGCGAAAGTCAGTATACACACGCTACATAGGATCCAGATCATGGTGGACGCACATCTTCATCACGACCTACGACTGCTTATACACGTAAGTCTCGTCAACGGGAATGCCCTTTGCAACCAGTGGAAGAAGAAGAAGATCGTTTCTTTGACATTGTTCCTAATCCTAATAGTATGCCTGATGTTGAAATTGATAACATGTCCACAAGCTTTGGAAGACTGGGCATTGAGGGTAGCAATTGACAAAAGCAAGGGCGGTAGAGTGCTCATGGATTGGCACCCTTTCCCCTCTCTTTATTATTTTTTTTTTAAAATTTTTAAATTTTTTTTTTTTTTTCTTTTTTTACCCCATCTAGCGCAGCTATGGTTTCTTGCATTTCTTGGTGATGATGACTACATGATGGGAAGTGCACATGATTATTCCGTCCTTCTCCATGATAGTAATGCCCAAGTAGGATGGGCGGCTTTGAGGGCTCGGAGTAAGGGGTATTGGTTAACTTTAACTTTGGTACACGCGTCTCTTTTCGGTGATGATATGCATGATGGGAAGTGCACATGATATTCCGTGATAGTAATCTACCCGATTGCCCCACACTAGCCAGTATATGCTCACTTTACTCCACATTATAGTGAATTGTATCCAAGCTTAGGTATCTTTAGAAACTTCTCGGATCATGTATATGAGAAATATGTGGAAGACTAGCCGAAGGAGTTGTGAAAGGATTTTGGGCGGATATATTTCCTTCTATAGCCGAAGGATGTTGTGAAAGGACTTTGTTTATCAGACCGAGATATATTTTCTTCGGTAAAGTCAGCCTAACCCGATGGAACCTGCACGCCACTCTACATATAATTAGACATTGGGATGGATTGATGGGAAGATAATATTTCATTTTGAGTATTTAAGTCTTTCATATAATGAGCATTTGTGAGTTAGGTCATTTTATGGGATTTATGATTTATGAATGTATGATTTTCCGACAATGTGATTACTTTTTATGCTTCAAATGTGTTTATATATATTAAATTAGTATTTTTCTACAATATATAGCCTTAAAATGGCCTTAAAACATCAAAAAATGGCTTAAAACCATTAAAAAAAACTTGTCGAAACTTCCATTTTTACCCTTCAGAGTTTTGGCAAGTTCTTGCCAAGATATAGGTCGAGGAGATCTCGGTAATCTCGGTTTTCTCAAGGATCGAGACACCCTCGAGATCCGAGATTTTGAACCTTGGAATTCGGTCAATAGGTGGGCAAGGAAGGCCGATTGTGGATTCTCCGGTAGGAGCAAGGAGGAGAGAATATGAGTGAAGAAAATTTTCAATATTTTGTGTAACCAGAATCTTGCATGCGAACGGCAACGGTGGAATTGCAGGTAGGGGCAAAGAGGAAGAGAGATTGAGCGGAGAGTAAACCTTCAGTATTTTGTGTAACCAGAATCTCGTGTGCGGACGGCGACGGTGGATTTTCGCTGGTAGGGGCAGGGAGGAGAGAGAACGAGTGGAGAAAAAGTTTTTAGTATTTTAGTAACCAGAATCTTGCACACAAACTATTTATACTCTGCTCGATTGATTTGATTTCCGGCAATTGAAATTTGAAAACTGACATGGCGGAGAAGAAAGGAAAGCATGCAGTTATTTGCTTGTCCAAAGAAGAATAAGAAGAATATAATGAAGTGTACGAAGAGATGAGTAGTCAATCCTCCAAGTATTCCATTATGTATTCCTTGGCTAACATTACTTCTATAAATGTTAATAATCGGATTGTGTTGAATGTGAGTTTTTTGTGTGTTGGGTGGGTGTCAGCGTAGAGGGATAATGAAGATGCAAACCAGAATCGAAGCTATTTTGAGGGCATTACATCTTTTTGACTTCACTATCAACTAGGTAGGCAATAAGTACTCGGCTTAGCAAGGACAGAGAGATAGAGAGCGAGGTAGAGTTGGAGGTTTATAGTAGATGGTGGCAGGACATTTTTTATTTTATCTTCCAAACAATCTTTCCTCTGTTAACTGCTTCTTGTTTGGGCTCTTGGATTTTGATTCATTGCTCTGTTTCTTTGAAGAAGAAGAAGAAGAAGAAGAAGAGCTTTCAGATTTGGACTCGTTAGATATGACAATGAGAGAGAGCAACGACGACGAGGAGGAAAGGGAAGAGTAAAACCAAGGGCCAGAGATGCAATGTTAATCCTTTATTGCTTGTGACGTTGACCCCATGGAGAATGTACTTCGAAGGGTCTAAGACAAAGGAAGGGGCTGGGGTCATAATTCTCTCTCCTATGGGGAGGAAAACCTAACTGTCTTGCCAATTATATTTTCCATGTACCAACAATCAGGCCGAATATAAGGCCATGATAATTGGCAAGAGGCGGAACATCACTTTCCATGGCAACAAAGGGAAAACAAGATATTGATTCAGTCGATTTCCTAGTTGAAAGGGAAAACAAGACATTGTTGGGAGATTGGAGCTGATTAGAACAGTCATGCAAAGCTCTTACTTGTACTGGACCGAGATCTTCGGATTGCCTAATTCGATTTCCCAAAAAATTGAAAGCCTGATGAGCGCCTTCTTGTGGAAAGGAACTGATGATAATAATTTCCTTCATTCAATTCGGTGGGATAAGATTTGCCTTCCAAAGAAGGAAGGGGGCCTGAGTTTCCGAAAGATAAAGGAGGTGAACAAAGCATGTCTGACGAAGCTGGTTTGGCGCTTAGTGGAGAAAAAAAGAAGCATCTGGATGGACTGGATATATAGCAAATACCTAAGAAGAGATTCCATTTGGACGATTGCAGCTTGTCCTAATTCTTCATGGGTTTGAGATCCATCCTTTGTCATAGGCACCTTGTTAGTAATTCCATCATAGCTCACATGGATGATGGTGCCTCGACTTTGCTTTGGCTTGATAAATGTCACCCTCATGTGTTTTGGTTTCATCCTATGGTGACAGGATCCAGCTAGATTCCGGAAGGGAGAGACTAGTCACTGTTTCATCTATATTATCTGATGGGGTCTGGTCTATGGGGCGGGCTTCCTCGCATATGTTGGCTCAAGCTTGGGATGTTCTGAATTTAGTTCCTCGAAGACCTCCTGGGAGTGGTGATCTGGACAGCAGCCACCAATGGTATCTTCTCCACTGCATCTGCTTGGGATCTTGTTAGATCTCGTCAGTCCATTGTGCCTTGGTTTGTAGTGGTGTGGTTTAAAGGACACTCCCCACCCTCACCATAGGTTCATCCTTTGGCGAGCTCTTATCCCCTCTCTCCATACAGGATTGCTCCTCTGCAATCGAGGTATTATTGCCAGTGCTAGATGCAGCCTTTGCAAGGCCTCTAACGAAGATGTTCAACATTTTTTCTTTGAGTGTCCTTTTTAAAAAAATTTGGATAAAGATTCTTGAGAAATGCTGGTCAAGACATAGAACTATTCGTCCTTTTGACCAAGAATGGAGGTGGATTGGCAAAAAGTTCAAAAGAAAGTCTCCTTCTGATACTGTGGTCAAGCTTGCCTTTGCTGCAACAATCTACCATATTTGATTTGAGAGGAATATTCGCATGTGGGCTTCCAAATCGAGATCTTTTGCTCAAATTTGGAAAGCCATTGTCTTTGATGTGTGTGGCACATTATTTCCCCCCCCCCCCCCCCCCCTCTCTCCCCTCATCTTTTTGAGAGGGATAGATTCATTCTATCCTCTTGGAACCTTTTGGCTGAATGAAGTTGTATCTTGGTTCTCTTGATCCATTATTTGTTTTCTTGGCTTTTGGTGCTTTTGCCTTTGCTTTGTAAAGAGCCTGGCTCTATCCTCTGGATACCCAGGTTTGTTATTCCCCCGTTCTTGGGTTGTTGTTAATATATTTATTCATTCACCCAAAAAAAGATATTGATTCAGTCGGGAATAGACTTTCGATGAGTGGAAGAAGATGCACAATGAGATTCACCCTAGATTGACTGGGTTAATGCTCTACATCTGATCTGTCTATCTCCTATAGTTACGATCTCCATCTCCGGTTGTATTCGCCAGAGAAGCCGGGATAAACTTAGAGGTAAAGGGCATAAGAACCAAGCCGAGGTCTTCTACTGGCAGTCAAGGAAATGTCAGTTGGCTATCATTCTGTTTTCTCATTAGGCAATTAGGTAAACTTGGTGATGGGAGGACCGTTTGGTTCTAGATTCGGTAATGGATTAGCCACTTTGATTTCTACCACACCCCGGATGAAATGGAGCCGGCGTCCGCGTCGCAGTATAGCATGGCGTGCCTATCCGCTTTTGCTTTTGGTCGTTATTTGATCAACCACTCTAGAAAAAAAAAAAGTATGTCTATAGTAGCTAATACAAAGCTAGCTTTCGAGCTTTCTTTCCTATAGTAATTTTCAATAACATTGTACTTCCCTAATTTCACTTCATTACTTGACATTGGCTGGTGGGTTGTTCTTACTTCTCTTTGTGATTCAACTTTATTTTTAATTATTTTCTCAAGTATGATTTCATTGAAAACAAGGTAACTGAGATGTGGATGTGGTGTGTCGGTAGAGTGATTATTTTTTAAAAATAAGGGGAGGGGGGGAAGGAGAGAGAAAAGGGGACGAGAATCCAACACTGGTTGGACAAAAGAGTGATTAGGTTTGTTTAGACTGGTTATGGTACCAGGTGCACAGCAGTGACAGGGGACAAAAATACGTGAATGGGTCAAAGAGAGAGTAAGACTGAGGGTGTGAGAGGGAGGGACTAGGGAGAAACAGTGAGAGTCTTTTACTGATCTCAGAATGCTAGTATGGGGTTTAGTCTTGCTCATCCTTGCGGGAGACGGAGCTAACCATTGTCGATGTTGGGACTTGCAGAGTGAGCGAAGACTCTGGGAAGACGGGAGAGAGATGAGTGGAGAGAGGAGATGGAGTAACAACAGTGGATCGTGGCTGATGTACCAGTGGTGGGTCGAATAGCTGAAATACTTCAATTCTCATTCAATGGCTAATAATATGTTTATGTGTAAAACTCTATTATACCCTGCCATTATGTATATCCTTTTCCTTTACAAAATTATTCTGCATAGTAGTTACCAAACAAAATTTATTTTTTTATCAAAAATGATTTTCATTATTGATTTTTAATGGATAGGCCAAAAATGATACCAAAGAGACCCTCAAGTAAAAAAAAATAAAGTTTTAAATTTTACACATAAACCCTTTTAAACCAATGTTCAAAAACTCACGCTTTGAAAGAGAGAATGACTAAATGTTTCCAGGTGTAGGAATATTAAATTACTCTTATGACCTTCACATTGGATCAAAGACCCAGTTGGGTGGGGATTTCAAAAGATTAACTCAAATCCCATTTATGCCCCCCATCCTTATTAGAGGGCCATATAAGACAAAGGTCAGTGGGAATCAGGTTACCTCTTCATTTGACAACCAATCATCCCGATGGACCCAAAAGAATGCAGATAAAATTTAAATGGGACAATTACGATCACTCCCCTGTACTTACCCTATATTTACTCAAATTCCCCTACCTTAAACTTCTTTTCAGATTCCCCCAAAAAAAAAAAAAAGCAGACTTCCACCTCTCTCTCTCTCTCTCTCTCTTGCTAAACCTAAATCCCTAAATTACCCCCTACCCCAATTACCCTCTCCACGTCTGCACCCCCTCCATCCATTCTCTCATCAAAAGTTTATGGCTCCTCCTCCAGAACTCATCGATCTTCTCATTTCTACAACCTCAACCAAGAGATCTTCATGCTAATCGACATCTTTCTGTTGAAAGAGTTCGCGCTATCTTTAGAAATCAGAGAGCAGATTGAGATTCTGCAGAGGCAGTAAAGGAAAGCCAAGTACTGTATCCTTATTTTAATAGCTTTAAAACTCAACTACTGTATCTTCTCCAAGCTTTGTCTCCTCCTGTAATTCCACTGTTTCACTGCATACAGTTACTTCAGGAACTAATTTGCGCTCATCCTTGAAAGATCTGGTGTGGTGTAAGATTTAATTGATGCAGATAAGTTGTCATTGAGCAGGAGTTTATTAGGCCCTGAAAAAAAATTTGTGTCGACCGTTGACCCTAGAACACTGAAATTATAGGTTTCTATCTCAAAATCCAACTCAACCTGGGAGAACTTCTTTATATTCAGTTTCTACCTCAAAATCTAACTCAACCTGCCAAAATTTCTTTATATTCACTATATATAATGCAAAACACAAGGTTGGGCTGCTCTTTCATGGTTGCTCATGGGTAGGGTTGCTCATGGGTAGGATAACAGGGTGACAGGATCCGCCACTCATGGGATTCATTGATGCTCCATTCTCTCTCTCTTCTCTCGGTCTCACTTGGTTTGGTTGTTTTAGTTATCTTTCGCTGATTCACACATACTTGCACCCACAGAGCACCATAGGAAAAGGCAGAGGAGGAGCCATGGGCTGGTTTCCCTGCTCTGGAAAATTGGAGTTTAAAATGAAGAAGAAGAAGAAACCGACAGATTATCAGATCCAAACCACTTTAGTTTCAGGTATTTCTTCCAATTAAAAACCCACAATTCCCCTCCATTTAATTGAATCGTCATCATCCATTATTTTCCTTTATTCTTCTTATTATTGGAAATAATAACCCGACTTCCCCCACACCCAACCCAGGCTCATGGGATTTCTCTCCTGGGTGATTTTGAATGGATCAAAATAGGATTGATTGGATGATCTTCAACGTAATGATTTTGGATTTTCACATGTTTGTGGATTTGCTTAGATTCCCTCTAGGAATGCCTTGGGGCTTCTCGAGTAGAATTATTCTTTCATTCAATTCGGAATCCTCTCTCTCTTTCTTGTACAGGTTCGTCAGTGAATGGCTTTGATGTGTATCTTTGTTTTGATGTTGAAATCATTTTTATTAAATTGATGGTTTTGCTGTCAATCGATTTTGAGACTAATTTTTCTCGTGGGGTGTTTGGATTGCTTCTGAAAATGTTAGTTCCATGGAACTTCAGGTTCCTACCTTTTTTCTCCCATCTGGTTCTCACGCTTCCTTCTGTTAGGCTCAGATATCGTCCTGTCATTTGTGATCGGGCGGTTTCCACTTGATTAAATGAAGGGGGGAATGGTTGTTTTGTAGGAGGCCAACTCCCGGTGAAGCTTGGATATTAAATTTTGTGGTTATTCTCAGGTAAACGACCAGAAAGGCAAAGAAAAATGTTGTAGCAACACTATTCAACCTTTCTGCGATTCACGACTACAAGGGGGATCGGCAATGAAGAAGGTGCTGATGAGTCCTTGACTGGACTGTTGAGAGATGTAAGGGCAGAGGTGGTATGGGGTAAAGGGAAATGGAAAGGGCGTCAGATGGGGCAGTGGGACGGAGGAAGAGGAGAGTGGAATAAGGGTAATTTAGGGATTTAGAATTAGCAGGGGAGAAAGAGAGGTGGAAGTCTGTATTTTGGGGTGAATCTGAAAAGAAGTTTAGGGTAGGCGAGTTTGAGTAAATATAGGGTAAGTACAGGGGAGTGATAACAATTGTCCAAATTTAAATAAATATGGCTCATAAAAATTCTTAAGCAGTAAACCAATGTAATAAGGATCATTCTCAAGCCGTAAACTAATGCTTTCAAATTGCTAAAGCAAATATCTTCACTAAAAGTTGATGTAAAAAAGCAAGTATCTTCACTAAAAGTTGATGCAAACTATCAGAAACAGGAAATCTGAGAATGGAAGCAGTTTCTGAATAGTTTTGGACATAAAAAACTGATCCATAAGGCTGTGGCTACAAGCCTCCACAAGTGTACTACTGAATGGGTGACACCCAGGAGATTATCAAACCAAAAGTGAACTGGATCAGATCACTTTCAACCATGCTATCTGTATTTTTATCGGTAACAGTTCTGGGAATCAACAACAATCCAATGAGTAGATAAAATCAAATGGTTGGAATCATCTTATTGTATTGATCAAAGTCCAAATATATCCCCTAGGTAAGAGCCATTCATTCTTGACTAATGTCCAAATCAGCATACATTAAGTTAAATGGCAGTATGCTTATGTATGTACTTATGAAAGGAGAAAAATGAGTGAAAAACATTATCAAAAAGCAAAATTAAGATGAATTTCACAAAAAAAAAAAAAAAAAAAAAAAAGCTACACTGCATGAAGATAAAAATTTGATCTTACATGTAAAAAATTAAAATCTTTTTTCAACATCTTAAGATGGATAAGTGGTTGCTCACAGAAGACAGTTAGTATCAAATCAACATGTCAAATAACCATAGGAGTTCGGATACTCTTAACAAATCAAATTTCCAAAATCAGAATAGAAGCTAATGTGCTAATGGGTGAACTGCAATTGGTAATTTAGAGTGTATTTGATTCAACCAGAACCAGGAACTTATAAGTCAACTGGGAATATCGCAACACTCATACTAAAAATAAGCCAAACCAATACAGCGAATAGAGTGTATCAATGCAGAAAGGAAAAAAAATGTCTCCAGAATCACCAAATCATAGAAAAATTCATCATGCATGAAAGAAAAAAGTTTCCCTTCAAATATAAACAAGCTCAATTAGATAATGCACTGCAAAAACTGAGATGGGTATCTAGTAAACAACAATACAGAAGGACCATCAGAAAATGCTAGTTTGGACATCAAGAAGAATACAAAGAGAAGAATTAAATTCCAGAATAAGGGCTTGGCTAGCAGAAGAATAAAAAGAGATAACTACAAATAAATAACTGAATAAATTACCTGGGGTCCAGACATGGAAGGAGCCTCAGAGGGCATTCTTCAAAGAGACTGACATCTATGGGGTTTCTCATCCATGGCAAAACTGGCACCTTTTCCTGCTTGGAGTCCTCCATTCTCTTCAAAATCCAAGTGATACAAACTGCTCACTGTTCTGTCTGCAACAAAAGGACCCTAATATAAAACATATGCTGCAATTTTCTGCAAGCTGTTTTTTAGTGGCAAAATTCATCACAGTAGCCATTTTGGCTTATTCCCAGAATGAAATATTCTGGCGCTTTACTAATTATGGTTTAATAATTCAGAAAACGGAAAAGAAAGTACACACTTCCGTTGTGTACTTTCCTCTCACATTCTCCTTTTCTCTCTACTCCTTAAAATCCAGGCCCCCTCCCAATGAACCAGCTACCAGCTCTCCCTGTATTCCCATTTCCCATGCTGGTATGTATATACCTGAATACGCCGGTAGCGTGTAATCCTTCTTCCTTCAGAAAAAAATATTTCAATAATGTAAGGATTTTTTGAAATATAAGGATGGGTATGTGGCTGTGCAGCAGCTGGAAGACCTTTCAGTTGCCTGGCTTCTGTATGGGGTAGTCCAAAAATTGTGCTTGTGGACGTATTGGCCACATCATAACATAATGTTGGGCTGATTTTCAGCGCAGCACAACATCTCCACAAGCGAGAATAATGCTAAAAGAAAATTTTGAAACACAAGCTACGGAAAGAACAAGGGAATAAGTCAAATAAATGGTGGGCAACAAGGTTAGCATAAGCCTCTAGATTTAAAATGTCACCATCTAGGGGATTGCCATCTATCCAACAGTAAGAATAACCAAATGATCAATCCACATAGCATAAATTGGGCCAGCCAGGCAGAATCTACCAGGTCCCTTTTTCTTTCAAATGTATAGATATAAATAAATAGAACAATAAAATAACAATAAAAAATATATAGTACAACATTAACACATTGATATCATATCTAATTGAAGCATAATTAATACTAAATTAAAATCAGGCAGAAATTCCTACATCCAAGATCCATATATGATATAAATTTTGGAAGTATACCCTACAACTACAACTACAACAAAGCCTTATCTCAACTAAATGGAAATGCTACATGGATTTTTTTCCCTCCAATCAGCTTTGTTCAGGCCTAAGTTATACAAGTCTTTCCTCACCACCTCTCCTAGAGTCATATAGGTCTGCCCCTAGCTCTTTTAGCTCATTCGATCTGAATCAAATTACTTCTCTGTATTAGAGCATCTAATGTTCTCCGTTGAATATGGTCATATCGTCTCAAACAACTTTCTCGTAACTAATCATATATCGGTCCTACTCCCAAATCATCTCTAATACAATCATTTTTACATTAACCTTCCTAGTTTTACCACACATCGATCTCAACATCCTCATTTCAGCTACACTAAATTTATTTATATGATGTTTCTTAATTGCCCAACATTCCGCACCATACATCATAGCCAGTCGCATGACTATCCTATAAATTTTACTTTTGGTTTTCATGGAATACGCCCATCACAAGCACTCCAGATACACCTTTCCACTTCATCCATTCTATTTTAATCGTCTGTGAAACATCATCCTCTATATTACCTTCTCTATTTATGATTGAAACTTTGCAACTCTCTATCATCAATTTTTATCACCTCGTTATCCGTCCTTGTGTAATTAAAATTACAAACCATATACTCCATCTTCATTCTATTTATCTTAAAACATTTTTATTCAAATGTTGATCTCCGTAACTCCAACTTGGCGTTAATCACTACTTTCATCTCATCCACCAAAACATTATCATCAACAAAAAATAGACACCAAAGAACTTCATCTTGAATGTCTTTGATTAAATCATCCATAATAAGAGCAAACAAATAAGGGCTTAAAATTGATCTTTGATGTAATCCAATTGTAATTGAGAATTCACTGCCTTGACCCCCCACAGTTCTCACACTAGTGATCACATTATAATACATATCCTTGACTATGTCCACATATTTGCTCGAAACACTTTTCTTTTCTAGTACTTACCAGATTAACTCTCAAGAGACTCTGTCATAAGCTTTTTTTAAGTCAATAAAGACCATATGGAGGTCTTTCTTACCTAATCTAAATCTTTCCATGACTCTCCTAAGTAAGTCAATAGCCTCTGTCACGAATCTACCTGGCATAAAACCAAATTGGTTCTCTTTAATAGTAATTTAATTCCTCATGAGAGTTTTAATAACTATCTTCCATAATTTCATAGTATAACTAATTAGTTTTATGGCTTTGTAGTTATTGCAGCTCTAAATATCACCTTTATTTTTATAAATCGGAACCACAATGCTTCTCCTCCATTCATCTGACATGTTCCTTGTGCTCATAATCTTATTGAACAGCTTGCTTAGCCAAGATACTCCATAGGCTCCTAAGCTCTTCCATATTTCTATTGGGACCTCGTTTAGGCCTAGTGCTTCACATCCATTCATCCTCCTTAAAGCTTATTTTACTTCGGACACCCTAATTTTTTGTATATACCTACGACGTGTAGAGTCTTGATGGGTAATGCAATCTTTTGAAACACTATTACTCAAAGATCTTCATACAGTAGGTTATATAAATAATAGTTCCATCTCTCTTTAATGTCTTCATCCCTTACTATACCTCTACCATCTGCACTTTTAATACATCTAACATTGTCTAAATCCCTACTCTTTCTTTTCCTCATCTTAGCTATTTTGTAGATAACTTTTTCCCCTTCATTTGTGCTCACATTGTTATAAAGATCTTCATTTTTTTTCCTTACTTTTCCCACAACCTTCTTAGCTTCATTTTTAGCAAGTCTATACTTTTTTAGATCCTACACATCCTTTTCTTTTGCCATGTCTTAAAACTATATTCTTAGCTTTAATTGTTGTTTGAACATCATCATTCCACCACCAAAACTCACTAAATGAATGATGTTTCCCTTTAGATACGCCTAGAACATCTTTAGCAACTTTCTTAATACAAGCAGTCATCTCGTTTCACATTGTAAGAGTATTTCTCTCAAAAGTCTCACTTTTCTTGCTTGATCGTATTATCAATAAAAGCTTTTAAGGTATCTCCTTTTAAGCTCCACCACCTTATCTTAGGGCAAATAAACTAACCTTTCTTATTATGTCGGCATGTAATGAGACACATATCCATAACTAATACTCTATGTTGGGTGGTTAGGATGTCCCCTAGTATAACCTCACAATCGTTAGATAACAATCTATCAACCTTCTAGTTAGAAATAAAAAAAATAAAAAATAAAAAAAGGCAGGCTAGATCTCTATTTGTTTCTCTGGGGAATTTTCATGAACATGTTCTGATCATGTCTCAAAACCTTGTTAACTGAAAAAAAAAAAAAAAAAAACACTACGTATCTACAAACATAATGAAATAAGGTAAACAACTTGCTCAGAATTTTAAGGTTTGCCTTCTTTCTTTCCCCCTTCCCTTGGGGAGTACTTTTTCTTCCTCAAACTTATTTGTTCAGAAGATAACAAAGAAGCAAGATTCTCAAACCCATAGTCCACTACCCAATTGCAGAAGAGACCTTCTTGCACTCTCCTTCCCAAAACAACAACCTAACCTGTTATTTCTCTTTAACGATAAGGAAGAACAGGAAAATCAAGAGGAAGAGACCGAGAGAAGCGAAGGAATGCGTTTGAACCTTTCTTTATATACGAATCCGATACTGTGATGGATAAGAAGTATTACCTATTATTAGGTTTGATCGGCAGGGGCCTGTCGTTGGAGAGAAGAGAGAAGGAAGCTGAAGACGCGGGAAGAGAGGGAGATATCTCAAGAAACAATGTCTCCAACGTTCAGCGAGGACAGTGACGGTTTCACAATAGGGCGGGACCCTAAAATATTTGTTTTTCTCTGTTCGCGATCACGTCTCTCTCCTGATATTTTAAAATACCCAAATTACCCTTTTATAGTACATGTCTGATTTATGAGAAAATTTCAAGTACTTTCAAATTCTTTTAGAAACATCACTTTTCACCCAAATTTTTTAAAAGCATCACTTACCTCCCAAGTTTTTTGAATGTTTATCTAAAATATCCAAACTGTAATGACGGAATGGTTAGATGCTGATGTCAGTCCAAAATTATTTTTGTATTGATAGTATTATTCTTATTTGAAAGGGGAAAATCGACTTTACCCTTAAGTAATTTTTAACCTTACCTCCAAATCATCTTCTTCTTCCTCTCTATTTCTCTATAATATTTTATCTAAAAAGAAAAAAAATCCTCTGCAACTGCAAAGAATCACCGCACCGATTGCGATTTCTTCCTCTTCAGCTTCTTCTTTCTGTAGAGAGAGAGAGGGTAGGGAATCGTCAAGAAAGAAAGGGGAGTTCAATAGGCGATTTCTTCCTCCTCAGCTTCTTCCTTCTAGAGAGAGAGAGAGAGGGCCTTCGGTGTTCAGGCAACGAGGCTAGTTAGAGAAGGCGCATCAAGCAGTCCATTTGAGATCAAATGGTGACAGTAATTCTTTGATTATTCTATAGGCGCTAACAAAATAAATGAAGGGAAAAAAGTGGCCATTTTTTGAGGAAATGGTAAAAGCGGAGATATACAAACAATAGAACATAGGACAACAAGAAGTTCAAAAGAGATAGAGAAGAGAGGAAGAGAGAGCACAGGGAAGACAAAGAAGCCTGCCAAAGGAGAGAAAGATCGATTGCTATATTGCTTTTAAGAGTAAGCGAGAATTGAGAAAACTGATATGGATTTTCTTCGTTTGGAAGAAATCTTGTCATTTCCTATGATAAGAATCTCATATTCTTCAAGTACTGGGGCTGTCTACCTTGTAATGGAATTCTTTTCTTGTAAGTTTTCTTCTTCTCCTGCCCCTCTTTCTTCTTGTGCATTTCCTCTTGCTTTTGTCGAGCAGATTTTTTCTTCTTCTCCTTTGGTGTTTCTTTTAATGGGCCCTCTTGAACCCACTGAATTGCAGGGTAGTTTGGAGGGGTGATTTTTCTTTCGATTTTTTTGTGACAGCCATAGATCTTGTGGTGAGTAAGATTTGCCTTTTGCAGATTAAATGATTTTCTTCAAGTATTGCCCCCTTCTTCCCAATTTTTTTTTTTCTTATGAGTTGTTGGAGCAAACACAACCCAAACTTTAATGGCTTTGTTAATCTCTTTATTTACTTGAGGCAGGGATGGAGAAGGTGTTGTTTTTAATATCGAAAAACAAATAAAGTTTCAAAAAGTTTTAAAAATTAAATTCAAAATTTTGTTTTTTATTTTGTGGGAAATTAATTTGAATTTTGTTTTGAGTTGGATATGGAAATGGATATGGATATGGATAATGAAATGGATATGGATATGGGTATGGATACATACCTATTCAAGTGTACCCTTTTGGAAGGGTGGTGACTTATACCTTTTGATATGAAGAGGTACACCCATACCCCTTGGTAGTTAACCTTAGCCGTCGGGTCTACATACACCTAACAGTGAGTGCACACTGGGTGGGTGTCCTACTGAAGGGCTATTTTATCTTGGAGGTTAGTTTGCAGGGACCCGTTGCACCGTATAAGGGGCAAACACAATCTTAAGGAGAGTGTACCAACATGACTCAGCCCTAATTGTTTCGTTGATTAACACCATTTAAGGTATGTGTTTAGATTTCATTATATTACATTATATTTGTTCAAATTCTTAATCATATGGTTTGATTGTTGATATTATCTTTAATATCATATGCTTATTAGATAGTCTTAAATAATATATTTTTCCTTGTGGTGCTAATATTTCCAATAATTCTTAAGATTGCATGGTCAGTTTAGGACTATTTATAATGGTTTATACATAATGTATATTGTTATCTATAATTACTGAGATTATATGAGTTTCATAATTGAAAATTCTACGAGAAAATACATTGACAAATTTGTTTGGGAAAACCGAGAACCGACCATGGCTTGGTTTTGGTTTTGTTCTCCCATCTTAATGAATTTTGAGATTTTTCGCATGCACTTGTGGATACGGTGACACTTTCTTGAATAATTGGAACATAGCTAAATGCAGACTTTAGGCTCCCCATCATGGTATTTGGATCAATGGGCCTGACCCCACCATGAGAAACCGTCACTCTGGACCGCTGATTTACTGTCTCTTTGGGTCCTTGCTCAGTGACAAACTGAGAAATATTCCAGCCATAATGGTCAGACTTGTGACCCGTTGATATAGATGGTGTAAAAATCGATGTCCATTCTGATGTGGTGTTTGGAAAATTCTGTAAGCCACCTGTTGATAGCCCATGCATGGTTGGAAGAAGTACCCCTTGACTTGATTACCTTGGCTTTGCACCTTTTCAATCCGAGAATGGTTCGTAGCAGCCCATTTCTTAAAACAAAACTTATATATTATAAAACTGATCGGATCCTTCAATTGTTTGTATGGTTTACTTGTTATTCGTAGAAAGAAGAATGGATGTGTGTGGTTTGATGAAGAAAAGATAGTATTTAAAATTATTATTTCAGTCTCCTCATCTTACATATAAAATAGTTGGCTTTGATCTTAGTGTCGATCAAATTTTTGCTGCACTCCTGTTGCGACTTGCAAACTTGCAATGGTTTTATTATTTTTTTTCCTCTAGAAATCGCTCAATCTTAAGAAAATACGGGATCATGATTCATGACCGGTATATGAACCTCTATTAGCTACAGTTTGTAGAGACAAAATAAGGGCGATTTTGACAAATTGGGTTTATTACATCTTTGCTCCGATAGGCAGTCCTTGGATCAACCGTCAGGAAACCCACAGAAAAAGTTTATGACAAGACTTGTCAAACACATATCTGAAAAAAAAAAAAAAAAACTGTTAAGAAATAGAGGAATAGGTGCTTTGGATTTTGGAGGTTCTTAGTCAAGAGTCACCTCTTTCATAGTGGATAAATTTAGAAGAAGTACTAGACTATTCCCCTCTTTCCCAAATTCCACCAGTGTAACCATGCATGCCAACAGAAACCGAACCTTCTTAATATGTGTCGCCACACAGATCTGAGAACCTCACCTCTTCTCATACCTATCATAAACCCTCTTGGGCCGAGCCCTTATGAATGGACTCTTGACACCGGTACATAGAGAACGAACTCATGTTCAAAGATGAAGATCCAATAGGATTTGATCGGCCCAAATTTTTCTGAAAAAAAAAAGGGAAAGAATAAATACAAAGGCATGACAGGTGAAGTATGTAAAGTTTAGTTCCTGCAACAGCTCGAATTGGTGATCAAGTACAAGAAAGGGAGGCGACGGTTGAGGAGTTTTTGTCCAAACTCCGGAATGCCGCAACACCGGGAGTTAATCACCTAAAATGGGAAATTAATACTATGAAAGATTTTGCAACCTAGTCTCGAATGTTTACTCGGGTGAACCGTGAACGCGGCTCATTAGTGCCCCCGTTAAAAGGTGTGGGGGGGTTACTTTAGGTGATCGAGCCTTTTCATTACTTGAGGGCGGTTGGCTCATATGTGCCCCCTGGTGAGATCGTTCAGTGATCGACTGGATTAGGAGTTAGATGGGTCAGCTTATAATCTAAATTAAAACATGGGGTCTTGGATATAACTATATATTTTGAATCTAAAAGTTATTGCACCAAGGGATTGTAGATTGTCGGATTCTTTTAAATAATATTTTACATGAACGAAAAATTGTTTCATTGATGACTGAAAAATCTTATTTGCCGCACCGTTTGGGTGTTTATTGATTGAATACATCACTTGATGATTAAAAAAATATATGTGAACCATGGGGTGGAGTTTTCTCAACTATGCATCTTATTAGTCCTGAGATTTGCCAATGATCATTGTTGTCTTGTTCTTTACATATTTTACATGTATACTATTTTACATGTATAAGATACATGCAAAATCTATTAATTGCATCCTAAATATATAGTGGTTATATCGTATATGATTAAATATGAAGGTTTAGCTAGACTTTAATTAGTCTTTAAGTTTTTGGCTATTTGCAGCCAAGGTAATATAATAATGGTTTGGCTCATTATTGTAAGAAAATCAGTACCCCATGAATAGGGTTATTAACGAGTATATTGATAAAGGTTTGAATGATACATTGGTCATGCTTGTATTTTATTAGGGCAGTAAGGTCCAAGATGTTAGTATCATAAAGTGTTACGGCCTAATTTATGCCTAATTAATTGTCTATTTTAGACGAATGCTATATAATCCGTATTAGTTTGATAAATAGTTCAATATTATTGAATTTATAATGATCTAATGCCATGTTTTACTTTGAAATAAGAAAATGCATGTGGTGCGATACTTTAAGGTATAGAGATGCCTTGTTTTAATTTTATAAAATGACCAATTTGTGACATTACTCATAAAAGGCGTAAGATCGATCCATTTGGGTACATTTGTGAAATAAGACTCATTAGCCTTATTGTGTGGCTGTTGGTGCTTTTCTTTGAAAAGGTACAAAATTTTCTATTGAGTGTCTACAGTCGAAACCCTTGGTGGTGCTTTTATATGAACAATTGTACTGTTAGGATATAGTGCTCAATCCTAACCCTTGTATTGGACTATCTAGAAAGTAAGAATCATAACCCGAAGATAGAATTGGACCTAAAAATAGGTTGATATGTATTTGGGAATATTTAACATGATTCTGTTTGACAAACCATGAAATTCGGTGGTGAATTTTAATTTTATACTATCATTATTGATTTTATTAATTTTACATGATTAATGGTTTGTTTGGATGTTGATTTATTAACTATCACATGATTATGAGGTGCACTAATTATATAGACAATTTAATTGTCATGTGAAGAATATTGCTATGTATACTTAAAAAATAAGTTAATTGTTAGTTAAACAATTGATGTGATTATATGATTGAGACTCATGATTGATTAGACTTTAGTCACTCTAAGTAGAAGGCATTTAAAAGTTGCATGACAAAACTGTTGGCCTAATCATTTTTCAATATGGGACTCTTAGCATATAGATCATTTAATGAGACCATTAAGGTCCTTGAATGGGACAACCAAAATGCATAGATGTTGTTTATTAACCATAGATATGATATATCAAGAAACATATTGAATATGGTGAAAACCGAGACATGAGATACTAGAAATTTTACATGGATAAATAAAATGATAGTTTACCTTATGTATACTTAGAGTTCTTATAAGGTTGAGTATGAAAAACCCAGAATTGTGGGGGTTATATAAGAATATATATTTGCTGGTCAAACTCTTCTAAGAAAGAAGAATGATGTCAACATAGAATCATTTATATTTATTTAGACATGGAATCTAGAAGACAAGCCTAGATTCGGAAAGATCACCTTCATTCAAAAGGAGATGATCATGATGGTAAGATTTTACCATGGATAGTCAAGTATGACTACAAAGTTAAGTCGGGATTAGGGTCAATGACTAAAATCTCGAAAATAGATATATGATGAAAATCGAAGTTGGTTATGCTACTTTAAAAAAGTAGATTCAACGGCAAAGGTTACAAGTAAGATAAATATGATTTTGTCGGATTTATAAAATGTCTAAGGACATCTAAGACATGTAGGTCTTAGGCGGTTATACAATATATCTGGAGAAGCTAATGGAATAGCGCGCTTTTGACATAACTCAGTACTGATAAGTTTTGACTGGTATAATTATTTAGCTTATCACCACTAAGGTTGTATACATCGAAAGGAATGAGCTTGAAGCCCGTGGCATAAGTCATGTAATTAAAACCCAACCTATGTGATAGGAGATCCCTGGAATTAGGTTCAATGGGTAAAAAAGAAGTTACACAGATGACTTGTTTAGTACTATCATATTTTGCTCATTCTGGTTAGATGGTAAGGTAATACTCACCACAATGAACAGAGGATGAATCTCAAGGATTCTTAGTCAAGCCAAATTATCCCAGAGGAATGGGGGTGTGTGTTAACTGTGGTGCACATTATGGGCTGACCTAATTGAATGTAGGAAGTGGGGCCGCTTCCAATGAAAGTTTTAAGAGTGAACTCTTATGAACATTCATGAACCAGGATAGGGACAAGGCCAGTTTAAAAAATATGTCCACCATTAAGGGATTTTTCGAGGGTCGGACTGTAAGAGGTGGCTGGTAGGTCAGTCGGCTACACCAATGAGGAAAGGTTCAAGGAGCAAGCTTCACCCGTACTCTATAGCATGGCCTATCGACCTAGTGTAGATTCAAGTTGACAGACATTTGCAACGACGTCGCTTACAGTTCTCATAAGGTTAACAGTCTGATTCTAGTTTTATCAATCTTTTTGAAACTTGTGGGGGATTGTTGTTTTTAATATTGAAAAACAAATAAAGTTTCAAAAAGTTTAAAAAATTAAATTCAAAATTTTGTTTTTAATTTTGAGGGAAATTTAATTTGAATTTTGTTTTGAGTTGGATATGAAAATGGATATGGATATGGATAATGAAATGGATATGGATATGGGTGTAGATACATACCTATTCAAGTGTACCCTTTTGGAAGGGTGGTGACTTATACATTTTGGTATGAAGAGGTACACCCATACCCCTTGGTAGTGACCCTTGGAGAGGCTCTTGCCTTCTATAAATAGAGGATGTTGCCTCATTCCAAAATACTCAAGATTTGAATACAAAATTCATGTCTCTCTTCCTTCTCCTTCCAACTCTCTCTCTCTCTCTCTACTCTGATTTATCGATAGAGTCTATTCCATCCTTGTTTTAAAGGATTGTTAACCTTAGCCGTCGGGTCTGCATACACCTAACAGTGAGTGCACACTGGGTGGGTGTCCTACTGAAGGGCTGTTTTATCTTGGAGGTTGGTTTGCAGGGACCCGTTGCACCGTATAGGGGGCAAACACAATCTTAAGGAGAGTGTACCAACATGACTCAGCCCTAATTGTTTCGTTGATTAACACCGTATAAGGTATGTGTTTAGATTTCATTATATTACATTATATTTGTTCAGATTTCATTATATTTGTTCAGATTCTTAATCATATGATTTGATTGTTGATATTATCTTTAATATCATATGCTTATTAGATAGTCTTAAATAATATATTTTTCCTTGTGGTGCTAATATTTCCAACAGAAGGAAACAAAGAATGAACAAAAGGAATCCCGAAATTGTGCTTGTTGATGTGATTTTTGTCATATGCGAGGGTAAGGACCTCACTCTCATCGACGTAATCGACGCCGATGGCTCCAAGGATCTGATACATGAGGACCTTCCAGTTTGTGCATCCCCTACTGTTCTCTTCTGTTAAACCAGTTTTCTGTGTTGCTGTTTTCAACAGCTTTGTCGATGACGTTTTTAAGAAAGCCCATCTATGAACGAATCGACAAACAAGAACTCCACTTCCTCCCTGTCTTTTTTACGATCGCGATGAAATTGTAGAGACTAGCGTCTGAGCCGACTGAGCTGACGAAGGAGAATGAGAAGTCACTGGCAACGACCAATGTAAACAGTGGGTGGTGGGTGATGTTTTTCAATTTAAAATAAAAAATGTATAAATGTCTAAACAAAATTTCAACTTTCTTCCATCAATTCCATCAATTAATGGGGTAACATTTGAGAATTTTGAGTGATAGGTGATGTTTTCAAAACATTTAGGTGGTAGGTGATGTTTCTAAAAGAATTTGGGTAATACGTGAAATTTTCCTTTGATTTTTATTGTATATATCAATTAAAGAGTTGCTCTTTATCTCCTAACATTTTAAAATACCCAAACTACCCATTTATTGTACTTGTCTTTGATTTATTGCATATATCAATTAAAGAGTTGCTCCCTTTTCAAATAAGCTAGTTAAATTATATTTTTTGAAATCAAACCAATTATTTGATTGATCAAGAGAATTTAAAAAAAAAAAAAGGCAGGCACATCTTGCTCTCCTCTTTCCAAATAGACAAGTTCACTCCTTGAATTTTTTTTTGTTGGTAATAAAAAAAAATTACTGATGAGATTTCAAGAGAAACAAATACTGGAACAGCAACATTGCATTTACGGGTACTACAATTTAAATTTAAGCTTACCCTTTCTGGATATAGTCCACCTCCACCTTTGTAGAATACAAGATCACCCAAGAAATGTGTCCATGATGTTAATAATATATCTCTCTCGGCCAATCCTGACAGGACGTGTGTCCACCTTAGAACAATACTTAGAGAGGACACGCGTCCCGCCAGATGTCAGTCCGGGGATGACTTAACCACAATGAGAAGGGACGCAAAGGTATTCGCACGTATCAGATCTCTAGATAGATTCCAGGCATCTCGAAAGGATCACGATTAAGGGATGATCCTAGAGAACAGATTCAATACCGTAAAAGGTGTGTACGATGGTCAATAGAGGCAGAAGTGGCGTTCTTGCTTGGCCGTAGGATCCACATCCAACGGACACCCATCATAGTTTGTTTGGATCCAATGATCATACTTGCTATACTCGGCCTTCGCGGAATCACAGCCTTCGACACATTTGCTCCATCTCTAGCCATGACATCCTCTCAAGAAGTAGGCACGTCTACTATAAAGCCACACGACAGTCACAAGTAAGGGCATCTAATCTCATAGTCTATTGAAGAATACTCAAGGGATCCAAATCTCTTAGGAGTTTACCACTTTCTTGTAGATTCTATACTGATTGCTCTGATATTGACTTGATCGTCGGAGTGGACGTCGGACATCCCGTCCGACTCCACTAACCCTTTCTTCATCTTGTAGGAATCTTAACACATCAGCAAACCCAGTTTCAGCAGCAATAGTTTGGCACCCACCATGGGGACCTGACTATTCTTCATACGATATCAAGAAAAGTAGTCTGCAGTATCCTTAGATGGTGAGCACTAAAAATAATGCTGGAAGGGCCAATGGGAATTTGCCCCCCAACGACAAAGCTAATGGAGGAGGACAAGTTGGAAATCCCAACACAGGAGCTCCTCAACCAGTGAAAGGTCAACCATCAACCGGCCAATATGTTACAGTTGCTCAATTTAACACCCTTACAGAACAGATCGCGGCACTGTCCAGGGCGCTCATGCCACCACCTGCTCCACAGTGACATAATCCCGCATGAAGGGTTAGAGGATCACGAGCCGGGTCCAGGGGATCTAGGCAATCTCGACACTCACAACACTCAGTCCATCTACCCTCTAGCCACCATGCAGGATCAAGTCACCCTGGAGGAAGACTCCCAAGCCTTACCTTGAAAGAAGGTGATTCTGATTATATGGTCAACGAAGAGGTATCTTCTAGTCGACCAAGAATTCTTCTGTACATGACCGTCTGGGACCGAGTCATGAAAGCGACCCTGGAGAAGTTCAAAGATGGGTCAATAACGCTAGAGCCAACCGCAGGACTGCGAAACTCCAAGATGGCACCGAAAGACTCGCGACACAACAAGCCAATGCCGCGAACCCAGGATCCCTCGAACAACAGATTCGGGCAATGCAAAACAAACTCGACGATATGGAGAAGCAGTAGGCGGAGAGGATGAACATCTATAAAAAAAAGAGAATACCATGCTGATATGGCATTCTTGCGAGAAATAATGGAGGCTCTGAGACTCGATAATTTCAGGATGCCAAAAGTTGATCCCTAAGAATGGACCATCGACCCATAATTGCATCTTGATAATTACTTTACGATGATGCTCCTGTATCGGTACAACGATGTAATACTTTGCAGAGCATTTCCATTTACTTTAAAGGGACCAGGGCGGTTATAGTTCAACAACCTTCCCATCAATTCCATCCACAATTTTGATGGGTTGAGCGATCGTTTCTACAAACACTTCCAAACTTAAGCTGCACCAAGGAAAGACGCCAAATACTTGATGAGAATCAAGTAGAAGCCAGGTGAGTCTTTGAGAAACTTCTTGGCCAGATTCAATAATGAGGCACTAGAGATAAAAAAATCTCAACCCAGATATAAGGATGACTGCCTTATATGATGAGGTAACAGATCCAGATCTATTGAAATCTTTGGCCAAAAGACCACCTATCGATTTGAACGATTTGAGAGCTCGGTGAGAAAAGTACGCCATAGCTAATGACGCGCTGCTTTGAAATAAGGCAAACAGAAGACGGCGAGAGAAAACAAAAGAACCGGCTCTCAAGCAGACGTGGCAATGTCACAACCTTCAAAGAAGCAAAAGTCAGGAAAAGATGATTTTCCTGGGGAAAAAGTTACGCAAGTAGAATTCGATTGGGATGCCTTCACTCCCCTGAATCTACCTATGACCAAGGTAATGTACAAGTTAAAAGGCACTGCCCTAGAGATGAAAGATCCTCCAAAGCTGAAGGCTGACCCAAAATGAAGATCGATCAAAAGATATTGCAAGTATCACAAAGACCACAGATACGATACTGAAATGTGCCGCGCCCTCAAGTACGCAATCGAAGATTTAATAAAGAAGGGTTATGCCAAGCAATATGTGGGTGAGTGCAAAAATGAAGATCAGTTAGGAACGCAAACCGCCAAAGATAATGACGATGTGGACCCAAAACACAAAAGGAAGGAGAGTGACTCTGAGGATGAACCTGATTCCCCACTTATGAGGAAAATTGGCAACACAAGATCAGGCCGCATCGGAACAATTTCAAAGGAACCAGGGGTGGAAAGCACATTTAATCCGGGTCGACCCCCTACTCGAAGTCACCATGAAAATCATGTTGAGGAAGCAATAAACAATCTCACAAGGCACTTCTCGAAGTTCTATCCGGATCAGGAACTGGAGGATATGATGAGGAAGGTCGAGTATGAACCCGAAGAGGTAACTGCTGACCTCATAGAAAGTTTAAAAAATCTTACTCTTGAAGATGCAAAGTCGCCAGAGCGACATTCAACTCGCAGAAGCATAAGTCCGCCACTTAAGCACATTGGGACACCAGAAAATTAGCGCCATTGACCAAGGAACGAAGGTTGGGACTCCCACGGCACGAGACTGATTATTCCAGAACATTACACAAATGCTATATAGGGGGCCCTGTCGCTGGGAACAGGTCCAAAAGCGGCTGAGCTGCTTATGCAAAAAGTGTATGCAATGCATCTTCATCTGCCAAACCTTATCTAGCAGGAGATGTCATCACGTTCTCAAACGAGGATCTGATAAATATCAAAGTCCCGTATGAAGATGCAGTTGTCATCACGATGGTGATAGACAAAGTCAATGAAGTAGAGCGAGTTCTGGTTGACACAGGTAGTTCCACAGACATACTATCATACCCCAATTCTGATCAAACCAGAAGTGTGATGAACAGTCATAAGAACCAATGATTCATCCAGGATCTCATAACAACTGTGCCATCCATCCAAACCAAACACACATGTCATAACATAATCAGAGATAATAAAATAAATAGCGAAAGTCTTTAATAATATTAAACTGAGTGTCTAACATGATAAAATAAATAATTAACCCAATTATCTCCAATGAACTCGAAACATAGTTAATAATCTATTACAAAGTCTTATAACTTTTAAACAAAAAAATATCTAAGAATAAAGACTCTGAAAGCACTCGCATTATGAGTCGTGCTCGTCCTCCATAACTTGAGTATCCATGGCCGCCATGTGTCCATACTATGACGCCTCTATAATCTTCACCTGTAAGACCTACATCATCAACTAAAAATATTTGACGTCGAGGGGTAAGCACACATCACTGCTCAGTGAGCAAACAAAATAATGCTCAAACATATGTATGCATTCAATTTATATATTTAGTCTAGTTTTAAGTTTGCAACTGTGCTATAGAAAGGATTGGCGGCCACCGCACCTCTATACACGAGTATGTGAATCAGCCCAATGGATCAAACACCATTTGTAAGACCCGTACTCCATTAATGTCACACCCCAATTTCAGCTGAACCAGAAGTGTAAGTGAATCGTCACTGAACCAATGGTTCACACCAGGATCTCAATAAGACCGTGTCCACTCATACAAACCACTGCACATAACCGTAATCAGAATATAATTAAATACAGCGGAAGTTTTAAAATAAATGAACTGAGTACTTCTATTGATAAATAAATTATCCAATTATTCAAAACACCAGAACGTAAATAATTATCCTTACATCACTTATAAATCTAATTAAAAATAAATAAAATAAACAAATCAAATATCCTAGAGGTACACGCAGAAAGGGCACTCGCATAAAGCGTCATGCTCGTCCTCCCCTGCTTGCACTTCCAAGGCAGCAGCTCTTCCATATATTGGAGCATCCATGTAGTCCTCCACAGTGTAACCTGCATTAACATCTAAAAATAGTATGTACACAAGGGTGAGCTCACAACTTAGCTCAATAAGAAAATCAGACAATGCAACACACATCATGCATGAATAACATTCACATTATGGTCTGATTTTAAGTTTACAATGTGCTATAGAAAGGATTGGCGGCCACCGCACCTCTATACACGAGTGTGTGAATCCGCCCAATGGATCAAACACCACTGTCGTCCCATATGCACCCACCATGGAATAGAGATAGAGCTAAAGTGTCCAGATCAAACACCGCCAATACCTCCCCTGATGCCCTACCCATACCAACATGTAAGCCCCTATTGGCGAGGGCTTGCAAACTGGGCTCACAACTAACCAATCCTATATGTCATCACAATAGGCTCTATCCCAGCACAACTCCCTACGGCATAAAGATAGGACTAGAGTCTAGTGGCCAGGCCAGAGACCACAGTGTCACTTTCTCCCCTTGATACCTTACCCGCACCAAGCATGCTAAGACAGAAGTGATATGAAAAGGTGCTAGCATAAGGAATGATCCCAGACCCTAGGCCCTTCCCACTCCACACACCAATGAAAATGATCACATGCCTAACAGTCACATTCTAGCATAGCGAGTATGCATGAACAATATAATAACTGAAAGTAAAGATGACATGCGAGTATGTACAAACACCATTCCATAGAATCATAATTATTAACAACGTTTTACTGTTATTAAGTTATTAGGGTTTAGGTCTGATTCCCTTACTTGACGCTTGATTGCTAGCTTGCTCCTCGTCACCGAATCCAAACTTGCTAACACAGGGTCCTACACGATGTTAGGGTTGAATTAGAATTACTTTCTTAGGGTTTACATTGGTCGAAAAACCAACTGGATCAAAATATATCCCTTAGTGCTTATCGGTCGTAAGTATCGGTCGCAAGCACCGGTCGCGGCACTGTGGGGAAAGGTGTGACCGGTATGGTCGATTGGTCCCCCACAGACCAGTCTCCAAGAGGTACCTGTCATAGTACCAGTCACATATGGTGTACCGGTACGGTCGATCGATATGCCTTCGGAAGACCATTAACTCGGTGTTCGCCTTTCGTCGGTCACCCCCTATAGGTTCTAGGGTTTCTCCTATGCTTTCTAGGCCTGAGCAACGAGTTAGAGTTGTTTCATGTTCCATTCAAGTCTTAGTTTCGATGATCCTTAGCCTAGAATGCGAATCTAGGGTTCATCGACTGTATTAGGGTTTGATGGTAAATTTAAGGGTTTTAGATCAATACCTCACCTTGCATGGTATTGATCAATTCATGTCTAATCATCTATAATGCTTAACTTAGAGGAAGGTTCAAGCACTTACCGTTGGTTCGCAATTATGGTGTTCTTCGTCCAATGGTAAACGGCGGCTCCTCTCCCTCCTTCCTTAGCTCTTTCTCCTTCTTCGATTTCTTTCTCCTCTCTAGGGTTTGTGAGGATCAATCAAAGAGTTCTAAGGAGGTATAAGGGTCCTTAAATAGACTAGGATAGAGTTTAGAAAGTTTACTTACGTTAGGAAAGTCCTTAGGCTCAAGATTTGGAAAGTGGGACCACAGAGATCCGTTTTTGGATCTCACAAGTCTACCTGCGCAGACATACCGGTCGACCGGTACCATCGACCTGTACCATAGACCGGTATGAAAAAATATCATATTTTAGGTCCGTTTTCGTACCTGGTTGTCATCCGCTCCTCCCGTCTGGCCCGGTGATGATTGGAAAACCTGTTACGACATGAATTAAATGTTTAGATCGGGTTCATGGAGTGCGGGTCTTACAACTAACCTGGTTTAACCGTGTCATGCTAGGTCTTCCCATCATTTCTGGACCAAGTGGACCGGCCATGTGAAGTAAGATCACAAACCAGGTATGAAAATTGACCCAACACTCTAAAAAGTATACATATGGTCGAATACCTGGGTAGGTATGGTCGACCATATGGTAAGAAACAAAGATCACAGACCATTGATACTACAGTCGATGTTTTCGACCCTACGTTTGATGGGTTCTGCGACCGTAGGCCATCGACCGTAAGACCCCAAATCATACTCCAAACTTAGAAACTTTCCTAAATTGAGGAGGGTCTCTTTCCTATTATTAGAGAACTCTATATGGAGAGTTTTTCTCTATATAAAGGACGTTCCTCAATCTTTTTACACTTTTTTGGAACATTAGCAAACCCTAGAGGAAGAGAAGGAAGAGAAGGAAGAGAACGAGAAAGAGAAAAAGCTAAGGAGAAGACTGAAAGAAGAGTTCTACTGATTCCCTGCAACAAGTAAGGTATGAACCTTGTCTCTGAAGCCTTAGAACATCAAGAGTAGGAATTTCTAGTGTAAATTGTAATACCAAACCCAATGTAAGGAATCAGCTATGGGATTTTTTGAGCAAATCTCAAAGGGGAGACCATAGAGAATGGATTGGAGTAATTAGTTGATTAAACTAAGAGAATGAACCTTATAATGATCATTAGGAAGGACCCTACTGAGGAGCCAAGAGGAAGAATTCAGATTAAAAATAGTTTCTGGATCAGACAAGCATATGGTCGTAGCTACGGTTGACCATAGATCGACCATAGGGTGACTGTACCATCGACCATAGCTATTCGGGAAGAATTTAGGAAACATACGGTCAAAGGGTATGGTCGCATATAGTACAACCGTAGGGTATCGATCGTACGTAGTAAGGTCGACACAGCATGTGACCATAGAGCCTATCAGACACCTATCAATGATCTGTTTTGATTTTCGACTACTGTAATACATTACACATGAATCCTAACTTAAATTTATACAACTTTTAGGTCATTAAATTGATTCAAAGAGAATTACAAGGCTTGGAAGGAGATCAAGTTTTGCTAACAGGTGAAGGAACAAGACTTAAACTAATTGGATAATAATAAACTGTTATTTTATTGAGTCCAATACCATGATTGATTCTATGCTTGTATGCTTGTAATGTGCATCTCACATGTCATCCAATATTACTGTTATTACTGTTCATGTATATTTACTTTTGTCTATTTGCTACCATGTTGGTTGGTGATGTTAAGAATAGGCATGTGACTGTGTATGTGTGGTTAGTATGCTGGATGGGAATGGAGCATCAAGGGGAGGACGTGGCATTGTGGTCTCTGACCTGGTCACCAGACTCTAGCTCTATCTCTACTCAAGTCTTGCTCACTGACATCGTCGTATCACCATTATCTTGGCAGAACTATTACGTCGTAGGGCATCAGGGGAGGTGGTCTTGGACCGTGTGGTCTTTGATTCTACCGAGCGGCCTTAGCTCTATCTTTATGAACGTATTGAGGGATGCTGAGGTGAGGCCTTGGATACACTGGATGACATTTGGGATTGGTTAGTTGCAAGCCCAGTTTGCAAGCCCTCGCCAATAGGGGCTTATGTGTTGGTATGGGTAGGGTATCAGGGGAAGTGTTGGCCGCATTTGATCTGGACACTTTAGCTCTATCTCTATTCCATGGTGGGTGCATGTGGGATGACAATGGTGTTTGATACATTGGGCGGATTCGTACACTCATGTATAGAGATGCTGTGGCCGCCAATCCTTTCTATAGCATATTACAAACTTAAAAACCAGACCAAAGATATGAATTAAATGCATGCATATGTTTGTTGTATTGTTTTGTTTACTCACTGAGCCGTGATGTGTGCTCACCTTTTCGACGTCGAATATTTTTAGTTGATGATGCAGGTCTTACTGTAGAAGAGTACGTAAATGCGTCGACATATGGACACATGGTGGCTATGGACATAGAAGCTGTTGAAGATGCACATGATCCTTTATGCGAGTGCAATTAATGTGTCTTTGATTAGGTTAATTATATTTTGGTTAACGGACATGTAATTGATTATTTTATTTTATGTCTTAAGTTACTTGGAGATAACTGGATTAACTATTTATTTAGCACTGTTAGATACTCAGTTCATTAATTATAAAGACTTTCGTTCATTTGTTTATTATCCCTGATTATTACTGTGGAAGGTGTGTGTGGTTGATGTGGTGGGTACTACGTAACGGAGATCCTGGTTGAGGTTTATTTATGGTTCATCATACTATTCTGGTTAGTCCAAAATTGGGGTGTGACACCATTGCCATCCCACATCACCCACCATGGAATAAATATAGAGCTAAAGTGTCTAGATCACACACTGCTAACACTTCCCCTGATGCCCTACCCATACCAATACGTATACCCCTACTAGCGAAGGCTTACAAACTGGGCTCACAACTAACCAAACCTAATGCCATCCACATGTATCCAAGGCCTTACCCTAGCATCCCTCAATACATCCATAGAGATAGAGTTATGGCTCTTTGGTAGAGTCAAAGACCATACGGTCTGTGAATACCCCCCTGATGCCCTACGATGTAGTAGTTCTTAAGGTAACAACAATATGATGATTTCAATGCGAAGCATGGTTTAGGGATCACACACCCCTCCCCACACAGCACACCAACCACACTCACAAACACATGCTTATTCCTATCATCATCTACAATAAGAAAAAAATAATAAAGTAAATATACATGAACATAAATAGTAGTAATATTGGATGATATGTGAGATGCACATTACAATCATACAAGCATGGTATCAATCATAGCATTGGACAAATAAAAGAAAGATAGCTTGTTATTATCCAGTTAATTTAAGTCTTGTTCCCTTACCTTTTATTGTAGTATCGATCTCTTCCAAGCTTCGAAATTTATCTTGTATTAGTTGACAACCTATACAATTATGAGTTTAAGTTAGGGTTTTTGATGGTATTTAGTCGTATTAGTCTCAAGTCTAACTTGGCTTCAAAATAGGTTCTCTAAAATTGAGTGGTTGATACAGGGACCTCAAGTTTCTGTCGACCAAACGCTGTGTGGTCAAATGTGTGGTCGCACATCATGCTTCCACTGATGCAGCCACACAACCCTGTATGACTTCCCAAGAGTCTGTGGTCACTCTGTGGTCGACTACTGATGCAGCCACATAACTTACAGGTTATGTTTGAAGGTATTTCTTAGTGTATCTCTTGGTTCATCTTTGGATCACCGTTTAGGGTCTCTCAATGGTCTTGTTTATGGGTTTCCCGTCAACAAATCATTCCCTAACCTATTTCCTTGGTTTCTCTTGAGATTAAATTAAGGGATAACATGATCTACATCATAATGTTGGGTTTAAATCACCAATTCATTATTGGGAAATCAATCCTAACCATCCTATACCTACAGGGATAGATTCCATACCTTTGCCCCTTGTTGTAGAGAAGATTGGCAAGCTTCTCTGTAAAACTTCCTCTCCAAGTCTCCTTCTCCCTTTCTCCGCATTCTCCTTCTCTCTCTCTCTTAGGTTTTGAATTTAGATGTAGTTCTAAATGAGCAAGAGAGATTAAGGGACATCCCTTATATAGAGGAAAAACCTCCATATAAAGTCCCCTCTCTCCAAGGAAAGAGATCCTCTAAACTTGGAAAGTTTCCAATCTTGGAGTCGGTTATAAATTTGTGTGGCCGACTATGGTCGCAGAACCTGTTGACCACACATGGAAAAAGTGCTTCCATACAACTAAAATCTGAGTGACCTCACTTTCTAACTGTGTGGTCGACCACACAAGGTAGTTTGTGCTTCCACTCAATTAAAATATAATATTTTTGGGTTAAATCACTCACCTAGCCTTGTGTATCCTTTGTATGGTTGGTCCACTCGAACCGACTATGATGGAAATGTCACACCCAATTCCGCACTATTCAGAATGGTGTGATGAACCGCTAATAAATCAACGGTTCAACCAGGATCTCTAATAGGCTGTGTCCGTTTAAATTAAATCATACACATCCACAACCATAATCAGAATAACTACACAATAGCGGAAGTCTTAATATTAAATGAACTGAGGAATCTAACTGTGAGAATCATAAATAAAATATCAAATTATGTTATATCAATCGAGACATAAGTAAATAAAATATCAATTACATTTCCTTAATAATTCAAATAAAAATCTAATCGAAAACGCATGAGTTGCACTCGCATGAGGAGTCATGTGTCTCCACTAAGTCTTCAGCCTCCATTGCAGCAACGTGCCCGTACACAGAAGCATTCATATAATCTTCCACAGTGGTACCTGCATCATCAACTAAAAATATTCGACATCAAAAGGGTGAGCACACATCACGGCTCAGTGAGCAAACAAAATAATGCAACAAACATATGCATGCATTCAATTCATATCTGTGGTCGGGTTTATAAGTTTGTAATGTGCTATAGAAAGGTTCGGTGGCCGCCTCACCTCTATACACGAGTGTGTAAAGCTTCCCAAAGGTTAACATTTATTTTCGTCCCACATGCACCCACTATGGAATAGAGATAGAGCTAAAGTGCTTAGGACCACACCGCATCACACTTCCCCTGATGCTCTATCTATACCAACACGTAAGCCCCTGTTGGCGAGGGCTTGCAAACTGGGCTCGCCACTAATCAATCCTAATGTCAAACAGTCTACTTAAGGCCTCACCCCAGCATCGCTCAATACGTCCATAGAGATAGAGCTAATGCCCCCGACAGAGTCGAAGACTACACGGTCCGAGACCACCTCCCTTGATACCCTATGACGTAATAGTTCTGCTAAGGTAATGGCGATACGACGATGTCAGTGGACAAGACTTGAGTAGAGATAGAGCTAGAGTCTAGTGACAGGCTGAACCACAATGTTACGTCCCCCCTTGATGCTCCACTCGCATCAAGTACACTAACTACACACATACAATCACATGTCTATTCCTAGCATTATCATCATCATCATGTTATAAACAAAATAGAATTAAATATGCATGAACATTAATGGCAGTAATATTGGATGACATGTTGAATGCACATTACAAGCATACACACATAGAATCAGTCATGGCATTGGACTCAAGAAAATAAAAACAGTTTATTATTAGCCAATTAGTTTCGGTCTTGTTCCCTCACCTTTGCTTGAGTGTAGATCCTCTTTCAAGCTTTAAGAATCACTTTTATATCAATAGAAAATCTAACAAGTTGATAGATTTTAGTTAGAAGTCATTCCGACACTTTTAGGCTTGCTGTTAAGCGAGGGTCGCAGGGTGGGTCACAGGTAGGGTAGCAGTTTAGTGCGACCCCCAGGGTAGGGTCGATGCCAGGGTCGGATGTTCCATCGACCCTGGGTGCGACCACCCCATTCTTGGACTTCTCGAATGCTGGGGGTCGATCCTGTGGTCTGGTAGGGTCGAATCCCAATCGACCCCACATGCGACCCCCCATGGTTTGAGTCGAGAATTTCATCCTACAATCCATTCTTTCATGTTTGGTCCTATGGCTTACTTTCACAATCCATTCTATGCTTGTTTTATGGCTTAGAACTCTAGGTTTCTTCCTTACTTTGCCTACCATGATTTCCTCCATGGATTTCATTAAAATCCTCCCATGGATGTATGATTTGGGTTTCTCCTAGACCATAACCTCTTCATGAACTATTCTAAGGTCTTAGATCATCAATGGAAATGTATCCATACCTTAGGTTTTGCTGAGATTCAGAGGTTTATCTGAATTCTTCACTTTAGTCTTCTTCTCCAACTTTCCTTCTCTTCTCCTTCTCTTCTCTTTCTCTCACTTTCAATTAGGGTTTCAAAAGGAGTGAAAGAGGCTTAGGGACGTCCTATTTATAGAGTAGAATCTCCCAAAATAAGTCTCATTGAGATTAGGAAAGATCCCATTGAAATTTAGAAAGTTTCCTATTTGCGATTTCTGTCGACGAAGGGGGGGTCGATGAGGGGGTCGGAGGTCCCGTCGACCCTCAGTTCTAAGTTGTCCGACCCCCAGTTAAAATATCAAGGGTCTGACTTCTTAGTGGGGGGTCGACCCTGCCTATCTGGGTATGCGACCCGGCCCTCTATTTTACTATTTTTGGGTTAGTTTAATACCTAGTTTCGCTATTTCCTTCACGCACTTGGTCCATTTGGCTCGACCATGATAGGTAGACCTGGTACAAGGTGGTAAGACCGGTTAGTTCGATACGGGTCTTACAACTCCCCCTACTTATAAAAATTTCATCCTCGAAATTGTACATACCTTCCGAGTCGAATAGATGAGGGTATTGCTTTAGCATAGTATTCTCTTCTTCCCATGTGATTTTTTCTATATCTCTGCTTCTCCAGGTGACCTTAACATAATAAATGTCACGGTTGCGTAGTCATTGCACTTTTTGGCTGGTGATTTTAGTTGGTGCTACTTCAAATGTCAAATCATCAGTCAAATCAGGTAGATCTACTGTCAAAACGTACATTGGATCTCTGACATACTTCTTTAATAAGGAGATATGAAATACATCATGTACGCTTGACATAGATGGTGGTATTGCTAACTAGTAAGCCACTTTTCCACGTTTAGCTAGCATATGGTCCAACATATCTTGGACTTAGTTTTCCTTTCTGTCTGAACCGTTTCAAACCTCGCATAGGTGACACTTTGAGGAATACCTTATCACCTACGGCAAATTCAAGGTCTCGGAATTTAGTATCTGCATATTGCTTTTGACGATTCTGAGCCGTTCTTACTCGTTCCTTGATAATGTCGACTACTCGACACGTCTCTTTAACAAATTCCGGTCCCACAATACTACGTTCTCCAACTTCATTCCAAAACAAAGGAGTTCGACACTTCCTGCCATACAGTGCTTCATAGGGTGACATCTGTATAGTAGCCTGATAGTTATTGTTGTAAGTGAACTCAATCAGTGGTAACTTTTCATCCCATGATCCTTTAAAATCAATTACACAAGCCCGAAGCATGTCTTCTAGAATCTGAATGGTGCGCTCCGACTGTCCGTCTGTCTGAGGATGGAATGCAGTACTGAACTTCAATGTTGTACCCATAGCCTTCTACAATCCTTCCCACAACTTTGAAGTAAAACGTGGATCTCTGTCGGACACAATGCTTTCAGGTACACCGTATAATCTAACAATGTTATCCACATACAACTTAGCTAACCTCTCCAGTGCATACTGAGGTCGTATAGCTATAAATCGAGCCGTTTTAGTCTGTCGGTCTACAATCACCCAAACTGCGTCAACTACTCGGGGAGTCAGTGGTAACCCTGTGACGAAGTCCATAGTGATGGAGTCCCATTTCCATGCTGATTCCGGTAATGACTGTAACAGTCCTGCTGGTCTTTGTCGTTCAGCTTTCACCTTCTGACAATTTAGGCATTGAGACATGAACTTGGCTATATCTGCTTTCATTCCTCTCCACCAATATAATTTCTTTAGGTCATGATACATTTTTGTACTTCCAGGGTGTATCGAATAGGTGGTGGTGTGGGCTTCCTTCATTAGTCGGTGTCTAATGTCCAAATTTTCTATTTCAGGTACACATATTCTTCCTTTGTACTTCAGTACCCTTTCATCATCTAAGGTGAACTCAGGAATAGTCCTATCTTTTTCGATATCTTCTTGTACCGTTCTTAGATAAGGGTCCGATTTAATCGCTGTTTTCACTTCATTGAGTATATCGGGTACAATCTTCAATGTAGCGAACATATTTGCAAATCAATGGATAAGCCCTTGGTTGGTTGATTCACCCGGTGCATCTATCACAAACTGTTCATTACCGTAATTGAATACTTTTTCGGTAGCACACAGTGCAGCAGTGGTGCTAACCTCCTCTTGAGATTTCATCATTGCCTTTCTACTCAGTGCGTCAGCAACCACATTAGCTTTCCCCAGATGATACTGGATATCACAATCATAGTCTTTCAATAGTTCCAGCCATCTTCTTTGTCTCATATTCAACTCCTTCTGATTAAAGAGGTAAGTAAGACTTTTATGATCTGATTTAATCTGAAATTTCTCTCCGTATAAGTAATGTCTCCATATTTTGACAGCATGTACTACTGCCGCTAATTCCAAATCATGAGTGGGATAGTTCTTCTCATGTGTCTTCAATTATCTTGAGGCATAAGCAATTACCTGTTCTCCTTGCATAAGTACACATCCTAATCCCAATCCTGATGCATCAATGTACAAAATAAATGGCTGTCCTGGAATCGAAATAGTCATGATTGGAGCAGATATCAATCTAGCCTTCAATGTTTGGAAACTCTTCTCTCATTTATCAGTCCAAACAAACTTTTCGCCCTTCTTAGTCAAACTGGTGAGAGGTACGACAATTCGGGAATAGTCTTCCACAAATCGTCGATAATACGCAGCTAGACCTAAGAAACTTCTAATTTTTGCAACGCTCTTTGGTGCTTCCCACTTCACAATAGCTTCGATCTTGCTAGGATCCACTTTAATTCCTTCAGCGGATACGACATGGCCTAGAAAAGCGACTTTCTTTAGCCAAAACTCACACTTTGTAAATTTGGCGTAGAGCTTCTCCTTCCGTAATCACTGCAGAGCGGCGTTTAGATTCTTTATATGAGTTTCCTTGTCCTTGGAGTAGACCAATATATCATCGATGAATACAATAACCGACGTATCCAACATATCATGGAATACCCGATTCATAAGTTCCATAAAGATTGCTGGTGCGTTCGTCAATCCAAAAGACTTTACCAAAAATTCATAATGTCCATATCTGGTCCTGAATGCTGTCTTGGGAATATCACCATCCTTAATGTTCAACTGATGGTAGCCTGACCGAAGATCGATCTTGGAGAACACTTTGGCACCTTGCAATTGATCGAACAAGTCATCGATCCGAGGCAATGGGTACCGATTCTTGATTGTCAGTTTATTCACTTCCCGGTAGTCTATACACAATCGAACACTACCGTCCTTCTTCTTTACGAATAATACTGGCACTCCCCTTGGTGATATGCTAGGTCGGATGTAACCCTTGTCCAGCAGTTCTTGTAGTTGTACTTTTAATTCCTTCAGTTCAGTAGGAGCCATTCGATAAGGTGCTTTAGATACTGGTGCGGCTCCGGGTATTAGATCTATAACAAACTCTGTAGCGCGGTCGGGTGGTAGTACTGGTAGTTCTTCAGGAAATACATCTAGATAGTCACGTACGACATCAATATCCTCCATTCGTGGTGCTTCTTTGGTAAGATCAACCACATATACTAGATACCCAACTGCTCCTTTCTCAAGGCACTTCCTAGCTTTAATGCAGAGAGTATGAGCTTTCGTTTACGGAGGAGTTTGGTTCCTGAAAAACTGAACTCTGCTCCTTCCTTGTCTTTAAATGTCAGTTTCTTTTCGGCACACAATAGGTTTGCAGAATGCCGAGCTAACCAGTCCATTCCCAGGATGACGTCAAAGTCTGCCATCTCAAGTTGGATCAAGGTTGCATCCAAAGTCTTCTCGTTAATAAGAACTGGACATGGTCCATAAGCTTTTTCTAATTCCACTTCTAATCCCATAGACGATCGTACAAGCAGTTTGTAGTCTAGGGATTTGAGGGATAGATTTAGCTTCTTTCCAAATGACATAGATATAAAAGAACGAGTAGCTCCTGAATCAAAGAGTACTCTGGCGGGAATGCCATTAATAGGTACGATACCTGTGATTTGTTTTGATTTAGTCAACATGCTCACATAATGTAACACAAAATGATAAGATTCAGGTCATACCTGTGACCACATCAGGCGATGCGGCAGCATCCTCAGATGTAACAGCGTAAACTCTTCCTTGATGTAGTTGCTTTTTGGGCTTAGGACACTCCCTTGCCATATGTCCCAATTGATTGCAGTTATAGCATTTTAACCCTTCGTTATTTGGCCTTTGTTGCTGTTGAGCTGCTGAAGTAGTCTTGGCTGCAGCATTGAAACCTTGAGTATAGAAGGGTTTGAATACCTTGGTCTTCCCTCCGTTGTAAGAATTTCCGTTTGGCCTTTTGATTCCTCTATTTTGAGCAAAGTAGCTCTCTTTCTAGCTCGACTCTATCACTCGAGCAATTTGTACAGCTTCATTGTAGATTTTCTTCTCAAGTCCCAGAACATGTTCATGTATGCTTCCCCTAAGTCCCATGACGAATCTTCGGGATTTTGTATCTTCCACCTGCATACTGACTGGTGCAAAGAAAAACAGCTCCTCATAACGCTGTTGGTATGCATCGACAGTCATCTGTCCCTGATATAAACTCAGGAACTCCTTCTCCATGGAATCTCTGAAACTCCTAGGAAAATACTTCTCAAAGAATGCCTCCTTATATATATCCCAAGTCAATTGGGTGTGCTTTGTCATCAGATATGTTCGTGTGGACTTCCACCAGTGGTGTGCATCGCCTTTCAGCATAAATGTTGCACACAATACCTTTTCTTCCTCATTCACTGTCATCATCGTAAAATTTCTCTCCATCTCATCGATCCAGTGTACTGGCCACAATGG
The DNA here is from genome assembly GCA_028583415.1 of Protea cynaroides. Taxonomy (NCBI): domain Eukaryota; kingdom Viridiplantae; phylum Streptophyta; class Magnoliopsida; order Proteales; family Proteaceae; genus Protea; species Protea cynaroides. The sequence goes on along the minus strand of CM053276.1, from coordinate 98,526,466 downwards.
ATCAGCTTGCTTACCACTATACTCCTTGGGCTTCATCTTCAGAAAACGCTCCACCAGTCTGGAGTGGTCTAGTTGATGCGGGACATAAGCCCCTTACATAGGTGGTTGGTATTGATATCCACCTGGAGCTACTTCAGGGTTTTGTACTTGAGCCTGCATGATGGGAGTTTGAGGTGCATGGGGTACTGTGTTACTTCCCCCTGGTACTGTGCTTGCCTGTCCTGCTGGCATCGGTGTCGTCTGTGCAGCTGGAAAGGTCATGCCTATGGCAGCTTGCATAGTAGCTTGTGCCTATTGTATTTGCAGCAGCTGTTGGGCCAAATTCATTACGGCTATAGCCAGGTCTGTAGGTGGAGCTGGCAGATTTGTAGGATTTGCCTGCCCATTAATTACGGACGGTGCCATGTTCATATTCTCCTGTGTTTTCGGGTGTATCTGGCTGTCTCCCTCCACAGGTGGTGGTGGTGGGATAGAGTTATGGCTTTGTCTGGTCACTCTACGTCCAGCCATTATCTGTTCTGGTAGTGGGAATGCCTGAAAATCATAGAATACGTGAGGAAATCATTATATACTTCATTCTCATATTTTAATCCACTAACCAATGAAAATTTCAAATTTTCCAGATCATTTTGTTAAAAATACTGTATTTTTCACTGCAGGGTCGATGTATGTCCGACCCTCAGTATGCAACCCTGAGAATCACTGATTCTTACCGAGAGCTAGGGGTCGATGAGGGGGTCGGAGGGGGGGTCGGATGTTTTGGTCGAATTCTCCGACCCTCGGACTAAAAATCAGGTTTTTAATCCCGATTTTGAATCCATTTCTCATTCTTCCTCCCCCTTTCCGACTCGGCTCGTCCCTCTGAGTTGATACAGTGACAACTCGGACCCATTGGTGATATTTGCTTCTCATTTCGATGTCTACTCCTCTCCTACAGGTATGTTCTCTACAGTTTCATGTTTTTATGGTTTCTTAACTAGGTTTTTGCTCATTTATATCGTTTTCTTCAAATTAAACTTTTTTCAACCGTAAAAATTCAATTTTTGTTGGGGGCTTTTGTTGTTGGTGACTCAATGGACGAAAGCCCTCAAAAAAAATTTGAGTTTCATCGGTTGGTTATCGAGAAACTTGAAATTTTCCATTTTTACCCTAATTTGTCGAGATTTTTGAATTTCTTGAAATTTCTTAAAATTCGATCTCTTTAGATGAAATTTCCAACTATATGAGTCTTGCTGGATTGTTTAGAATCTATATAAATCCTCCTGCCCACGTGTATTGGTGAAAAGTGAGGCTTTTGACCAATTTACGTCGTTATAATGTCGAAATTTTTGGGTTTTTCATCTTTACTAAGCCAGTATCTATTTTTCTTTGTTTTTACAGATAGTTTGGCTCGTACCAAAGTACCCAGGGTTCATGACCCAGTCCACTTCCATTTTAACGAGGCGGAGACACAGTATGCTCGTTACTTTCGTAAGAAGGTAGAGGGAGGTCACCGGGTGGACTTGGCTAGCCTGGCCTTGTTCGATGTGGAGAGGGCTTTTGGAGACATGGGTTGGCTTCCTGTGATCACCTATGACGTCTGCACTCGGCTGGATTTGGTGAGATAGTTCCACTGTAATCTCCAAGTGGTGGGGGGATCACAACGATACCGAGAGGGGTAGAGAGCTCCGGATCACCAGCTACGTCAAGGGAGTCAAGATTTCATTTGATTATCGGTAGCTAGCCAACTTATTGGGCATTTCATACGACGGCCCCTTGGTGTTCTGTGCTCCTGGAGAGCCCCAGTTCTTTTCATTGGAGATGAGAGCTGAGATTGACCGTCAGATCATCAGAGAGGATCGCTGGGAGATGAAAGCGATCTACCTTCCTCTAGAGCCTCGGGTGTATTGCAAGATTATTCAGCACAACTTGATACCTCAGAGTGGGCACTACGAAAGGATCTC
>CM053276.1:98488633-98524023 GCA_028583415.1 Protea cynaroides | reverse complement strand
ACTTTAGTGGGGACACAATGCCCGACGGGCTAGGATCGGGGTTCTATACTAGGGTGCAACCCATAGTACTTATGATAGCATATTATAGATAGCATTTGGTTAGGATTTAGCACTATGACCGAAATTCTAACTAATAGGAGGTTATGGATTGGCATAGGCTCACTTGAAGAGAAAGGTTCATGGACCCAATCTCCCTTATGGACCAACGTAGTGGTGATGGGATCACGCAATATGAGAGATTGTTGACCGAGATGGTTTGTCTATTTGCAATTAAAAATTTTTATTCGAATATCTTTTCACCTTTTTCTTCATAATCAAGGCAACAACAAAGCAAAACATCAAAATTAGAAATCGACCAGTTAGAAAACTAAAACAGTAGAAGAAATAAAATGACCCTCACCATAGATGTGAATGAGAAAGGGAGATGAAACCGTAGAGGAGCTTAAAAAAGGGGGAAAGTTGTGCAGTAGTTTTAGAAGAAGAAGAAGGACAATAAATAAAGCTTAAAAAAAAGGGCAAAGCTATGTGGTGGTGTTGAAGGTGGAAGAAAAGTAGAAGAAGCAACAACAGAAGAACACACACTCAGAGCACACACATGAAAAGAAAGAAAACCTAAAAAACATACCGTTGAATTCGAAAGAGATGGGAGGTAAGTGTTCGAGCAATTTTGCCTCTATCAGTAATGTGAGAACTTAGATTTGTAGATTCATCATACCAGATATAAAAAGATAAGTTTCTCTTCTTCCTTTTTTAATATCCCTTTGTCTCCATTTTCATGGTAAGGATGGAGGAATGGACGATCAAAACTCTAAAGGGAAGAAGAGTGGCATGTATTTTCGGTGGATGAGGTGTCGAGGACTGAGGAGACTAAGAAAGAGGGGATGAGGCTGTCATCATGAGGATTGAGGAGTAAGAGGGAGTCAGAAAGGCGTTGCGGCCAAGGAGAGTAAGAGTGCGAAAAACAAAGGGTTAGCGATTTAGGTTTTAGGGTTTGTACTTGAAAATATGATATATATTTATATATAAAATAGATATAACAATATAACATAATGAATACAGGGCTAGGCCAGGCTCAATCTAAGGCTTCAACTTAGGTTCAACCTGACTCAACCCTGCCAATATTTATCAAAAAATGGGCCCAAACCCGGCCCTGTCTGGGGTTAGGATAGGTTCAGGTTCACATGGCAAAACTTTAAGCCCTAATACATGGTATGATCCTAACAGTTGTAGTAAGAACAAAAAGGCCGACGACGAGGTTCTATATCTGAATGTCTCATATAACGAGATGAAGAGTTGATATAGGTTCCCATATGTTGATCTATAACATAAAAAGAACTTGCGTAAGACCGATTGAGAAATAGTGAAGCTACAAAGGCAGCTGCATCACAAGAAAATGCTTGGGAGATATGAAGACGTTTATGCCTTTCTTCCTGGAGAACAAAGGAGTAGGCCTCACCAATATTAGGTAGAGGATCCATTGCCAAAATTTGAGTTCACATAGTGGAATAAGCATCATGTAGACCCATAATAAACTAATACAACCTCTCTGTCTGACTAAGATCTTGAAAATGTGGAAAACCACAACTATAGGTTGGTACAGAAGAATAAGACCCCAGTTCATCCCAAATGACCTTTAATGAAGAGAAATAACCAGAAATTAAAAACTGATTTTGTTGCAGTAGGGAAATAGTCCGCTTGATTTCGTAGATTCAAGGCCCATTCTCCTAGGAAAACCAATCTTCAGGATTGACCCATAATTCTCTTGCAGTTGCAGAAAATACAACACTATCATGCAAACTTTCACTAGACTATTGTATAACCAAGGTAACACCATTAGATCACATTGTTCCCGAATTCTGAGGCTTGGACTTGTAGAATCTGATTTTGGTAGTGTCATCCAATATTTGTTCTTGGCACGTAGGGCCAACCTCTTATGGCCCGATGCCAAGTGCCATAATTGTTGCCGTGAAGAAGTTGGGTAATAAGAACATGGTCAAGGCTGTCTGTAGAGTAAGGAAAAAGGGAGAACTGCATAGAGGAGAAGATCCTTGTTCTCGATTCTCAATGCCCATTGTAGTGTTTTATCAAACATATGGTAGGCATAAAAGCAAGGTCTTGATGATTGAAGAAGAAACCTGCAAGAAGATCCTTTTTGCGACTGAATTGAATGAGCAGATCGATTCTTCAATTGAATTGATTTGAGTAGGCCTAATGAATCTATAATGATATTATTGCTGATAAAGGAACAAGAACACTTAAACCTATGCTCTGATATCATGTTAAGTTTCCATCTCAAAGTTCAAACTTGTAAGTGGAGAGACTCTCAAGTATTAAGGCATCCAAGATTCTAGATTTAAGCAATGTGAGACTATTCCCAACATCGCTGACCCTTTCCAAACCTCTGCACTTAAGGGTTTACCCTTAATTCAGCCCCCCTTTCGGCGATAATGTCAACCAACTCCCCTGATTTGAAAATTAAGTACCAACCATACCTTGTCCATTCGTTAGCTAATGAGATGATCATCACTTATGTTTTTAATGGCAATTTTACCCTTGGGACTTGTAAAATGACTTGTTTGCCCTTTTGAAACTTAAGAAAAAATGATGGTTAAATCCCTAGGTTTATTCTTCCCTTCTTCTTTGTGCTGATCGAAGCAATTGAACTGAGGAAGTTCATTTGAAGAACTTGCCGAACCTGCAATCATCGTCGAAGATAAATTCCATGTATGCTTGATTGGAAGCTTGTCAGAAAATGAATTGTTAGGTATCATTACAGTCAACAAACTCTCTGACAACCAGAAAGACGCTAGAATCTTGCCAGAAAATCTATTCATGTATATCTTTACCATCGTCATGGTACTGCAATTCATAAACAACTTTGGTAATCCTCTCGTAAGGTTATTTGAATGAGTTGAAACTCAAATAAAAACACCACCTGCACAAAAAAATTTCGGCAAACTCCTAGTAAGGTGGTTGTTGTTGACCACAATAGTTTCAAGCTTTGAATGAAGGCGTAATTCAGGTGGAAGAACACCAGTCAAGTTGTTTTGGAAGAGTCGGATTTCTTGTAGGTTCCTAATTTGGCCTAAACCTGCCGGAATCTCGCCTGATAATTGGTTCGCATACATATCAAAAGAGTTCAAGCTCTTTAACTTTTCAAAATCTTCTGTTCCAGTCAACCTATTGATCGAGATATCAATGTTGCTCAAATTCAAAGCTTTTATGGTTCTGGGTATCTCACAAGACAAATGGTTAAAAAAAAGAAGATACAAATATGTTAAATTCTTTAATAGAAACAATCCATTTGGTATCATTACCGCCGGAGAGTATTTCCACCAGAGAGGATTTTGTTAGAAAAGAGAGTTGGAAGGTCTCTCGCCTCTGTTTTAAAACATTGGTATAAAGTGAAGGGAGGGGGTTTAAAACTAAAGTCTAAAGTGTTTTTAGTACAAGGGTAAAAATGTCTTTTCATTTTTCCCATTAGGGAACTTAATAACATGGGGTGTAATTGACGTTATCGCCAAAAATGGGGGTGGTTGAATTAAGAGCAAACCTAAGGGGAGGTGTGTGAATTTTTTCCAAAACATAAAAACCAAAAGAGTGGTCTTTGTGTCATTTGAACTCTTTTTGGTTTTGTTTCGTTGTAAGGAGAATCGAAAGGAAGAGAAGTGAAATTTTTTAACTTTTATATAAAAAAGAGCATGGGATGCAGTTGACATTGTCACCAAGTATACGTTGAAGAATAATAAGCACGTGTTATAAAGGCTCGAAATCGAGGGTAAAAAAATACTTTTGAATTCTTTTATAAAACCCAATTCTATTTGGTGCTTGCCTTTTCTATTTCGGCTTTGAGGGAGGGAGAGGAGAAGCGAGCTGTGAGCCGTTGCAACCATCGTCTTCCTAGGGTTCCAAGCTTCCAACAATATGATGATTTAGGTAACGTCCTGCCCTCCCGCCCTCTCTCTCTCTCTCTCTCTCTCTCTCTCTCTCTCTCTCTCTCTCTCTCTCTTTCCTCCTGTTCTCTTTCCAACTCTCCCTCAGTTTGCATTGTTCTCCCCTTCTCCCCCGATTTCCCGCTCTCTCTCTCTCTCTCTTGCTAAACAGTTTAATGGCTTGTTGTCTTTACCACATTCTGAAACCTCCAAGTTTCTTTCCTTTCCTACCTGAATTCATAGAGTGCTCTTATAACATCTGACGACCCAAATAGCTACACAATATGTAGCAGTTTGATGGCTTTTTCTTTACCAAATTCAATTCATTTAGAAAAAAAGGGGCCATGTTGGATCAAAATCATCACCTCTGAATTGTATTTATGTGGGTAGAAGCATTCAAGAAAGAAAAAAAATCATATTAATCTCAACGAAAAAGGCTGAGGGATTATGAGTGGAAACAGAACTTCTCCTAGGCTCTTTGCCAGCATGAGGGGCATGAGAGGATTTATTTCCCTTTGTATTATATAATAAAGAGTAAATTATAGGTACCTCCATTTTAGTCTGCCCTTAAATCAGGTACACCCCAAACCTTTCAAACAATTTTAAAGACACCCACTTAAATCAAAATAAATTCCAAAAAAACCCACTCTGTTAGTGAATTTCGGTTAAGTAATGACAAAAGATAAAAGTTAGAAATTTAATACCTAAAGTACCCTTTTGCATAGGTTAAAGGACCATTTTATCCCATTTAAACCTCCCATTTACACAAAACCCACTCCCATAAGTTAACGGAAATTCACTAATGGAGATTAGCAAGCAAAATCTTCATTACTATTGTAAGACCCGTATCAAACTAACCGATCTTACCACCTTGTACCAGGTCTACCTATCATGGTCGAGCCAAGTGGACCAAGTGCGTGAAGAAACCACAAGACCAGGTATGAAGTCTAACCCAAAAACAATCAAATATGAGGGTAGGGTCGCATGCCTAAACAGGTATGATCGACCCCACCTCAAAAGGTCCAACCCATGACTTTTTAGTCGTGGGGTCGCATGACTAGAAAAATGTAGGGTCGATGGATTCTGCGACCCTACATGCGACCCAACGATAGCAGACAGAATCCAGAAATTAGGAAACCTTCCTAATTCAAAGGGGGGTCTTTCCTAAACTCATTGGGACTTATTATGGAGGGTTTTTCTCTATAAATAAGACGTCCCTTAGCCTCTTTCACTCCTTTAGAACCCTAATTGAAAGTGAGAGAAAGAGAAAGAGAAGGAAGAGAAGAAGAGAAGGAAACTTGAGGAAGAAGACTAAGGAAGAGGAGGAAGTTCAGAGAAACCTCTGAATTAAGGTATGAACCTAATTCTCTACCTGAATAAGAGAGCCTAGAATAGTTTATGAAGAACATAGGATTATGAGAAACCCAAATCATCCATCCATGGATAGATTCTAAGAGATTCCATGGAGGAAATCATTATGGAGAATGAATGGTGTATAAATTATAGTTTTGAGCCATAGAACAATCATAGAATGGGCCATGATAGTAAGCCAAAGGATCTAAACATGAAGGAATGAACTGTAGAGTGAAAGGTTGACACAGAATACATGTGGTCGCACGTAGGGTCGAATGATATCCGACCCTACGAGACCATATGATCGACCACATGCCCTCGGGAAGTCCCAAGAAGGGTGTGGTCGCACGTAGGGTCGAATGGTATCCGACCCCACCTGTGACCCTACAGCCTGGGGTCGCAGAAACTGCTACCCTAGGTGCTACCCTACCTTACGACCCTACCCCTGTGGTCGCAGAAACTGCTACCCTAGGTGCTACCCCACCTGCGACCCTATGGTTTCTGTTAGTTTAAACATATTAGAATTAATTCTAATTAAAATCTATCGACTTGTTAGGTCTTTTCAGTGGTTTAAAAGTGAATTATAAGCTTGAACGAGGATCTACTAGCAATCAAAAGTGAGGGAACAAGACCTAAACTAATTGGCTAATAATAAACTATTTTCGTTTGTTGAGTCCAATACCATGAATGATTCTATGCTTGTATGATTGTAATGTGCATATCACATGTCATCTACTATTCCTGTTATTACTGTTCATGCATATTTAATTTCGTTTATTATAACATGATGATTATGATGATGATGCTAGGAATAGGCATGTGAATGTATGTGTGTGGTTAGTGTACTTGATGTGAGTGGAGCATCAGGGGGAGGACGTGACACTGTGGTTCATCCTGGTCACCAGACTCTAGCTCTATCTCTACTCAAGTCTTGTCCACTAACATCGTCGTATCGCTATTACCTTAGCAGAACTATTACGTCGTAGGGCATCATGGGAGGTGGTCTCAGACCGTGTAGTCTCTGACTCTGTCGGGGGCCTTAGGTCTATCTCTATGGATGTATTGAGGGATGCTAGAGTGAGGCCTTGGATACATTGTTTGATATTAGGATTGGTTAGTTGCGAGCCCAGTTTGTAAGCCCTCGCCAACAGGGGCTTACGTGTTGGTATGGGTAGAGCATCAGGGGAAGTGTGATGCGGTGCGATCCTAAGCACTTTAGCTCTATCTCTATTCCATGGTGGGTGCATGTGGGGGCGGCAATGGTGTTTGATCCATTGGGCAGTTCCACACATTCGTATATAGAGGTGAAGCGACCACCTATCCTTTCTATTGCACATTACAAACTTATGAACCAGACCAAAGATATGAATTGAATGCATGCATATATTTGTTGCATTGTTTTGTTTGCTCACTGAGCCGTGATGTGTGCTCACCCTTTCGACGTCGAATATTTTTAGTTGATGATGCATGTACCACAGTGGAAGATTATATGAATGCTCCAACGTATGGGCATGTTGCGGCGATGGACGCAGAAGCTATAATGGAGTCGCATGATTCGTCATGCGAATGCAATTCATGCGTTTTTTTATTAAATTTTTATTTGGATTATTAAGGGAATGTAATTGATTATTTTATTTACTTATGTCTTAGTTGATGAAATATAATTAGATATTTTATTTATGTTATCATTCTTAGATTCTCAGTTCATTTAATATATAAAAGACTTCCGCTATTGTTTATTTTCTCTGATTATGGTTGTGGATGTGTATGGTTTAAGCAAATGGACACATCCTATTCGAGATCCTGATTGAACTGTTGGTTTATTAGCAGTTCATCACACCATTCTGAATAGTACGGAATTGGGGTGTGACAACTTGGTATCAGAGCTCTCAGGCCCTATCTATTAAACCGATATACTTTCACAAAAGTTCGTGAACTGAGTTAGGATAAAAATTTAAAAACTATAATAAGAACACAGTATAAGCACCTGTGTTGTATGAGACAAAATTAAGAAAGAGAATAATGCATATATAAAAGGAGAAACAAGCTTCTTATACATCAAATAAAAAACAACGTTTATACATATCTAAATCAGAGTACAGTCCACAATCCGGACAGTTACTCTGTAGTACAAAGAATAACAAAAAGAAAAATATACATCATGGAGCTGGAGGTGCTGGAGGAGGAGGTGCCTCACGATCCCGGTCATAGTCCTCAGCATACACTCTAGTCAACCAGGCTACTTGAGTTTGGGTCGTCTGGAGACTAGCTGTCAACTCAGCCATCCGCTGATCGGACGCACGCTGAGCATCTAGAAGCTCGCCTACTCTCCCATCAGTCGCGCACTGAGCATCTAGAAGCACTCCTACTCTCAGATCAGTCACGCGCTGAGCCTCTCTAATCTCACGCAGTAACCCCATCAAATCATCAGATGGTGGGTGTGAAGGACCAACAGTGTGTGAAGGAGCCCGAGATGGACCGGCTCTAGTAGAATGTAGAGGTGATGAAGGAGGTATGGCGTCTACATCCATGAACATACGATCCTCATCCTCAGCATCACCCCCATGGACCCCTGCTCCTGGTGCTGCTGCTGCTGCTGCCGCCTCAACGTCTGCTATCTCTACTCGAGTACGAGGACTCACCAGAGCATTTCTCTCATCATCACTGACCTGAGCATCCCGCATACCCATCCTACAGATAGCCTCCCAGTCAAGGTCCGATGAGAAGGTATCCTCATGAATCCTCTCATCCAATAAATCAACGTGTAGGCGGGTGAGCAGTGTAGTAATCAGACGTCCGTAGGGCAGGTTGCCTAGCTGACCAGGTAGTGTAGCAAGAATCATAGTCCTGATGATGATATATGGTAGGCAGATAGGCTGCCTAGTGCAAATGCAGTACAGAACATACTGGGTCAGCTGAAAAATCCTATCATAGTGGCCACTCTGGGGGATCAGGTTGTGCTGGATGATTTTGTAGTACACTCGAGGCTCTGGCCGTAAATTGATCGCTTTCATCCCCCAGCGCGATCACCTCTAAGGAGCTGACTATCAATCTCAGCACGCATCGCCAAGGATAGGAAATGGGGTTCCTTAGGAGCACAATACACCAAAGGGCCGTCATTTGATATGCCCAGGAGGTCAGCCCTGTTGGCAGTTAAATGAAACTTCCACCCCCTTTACATAGCTAGTGATCCTGAGCTCCCTACCCCTCTCTGTATCATTGCGATCCCCCACTACCTGGAGGTTGCAATAGAACTGCTTCACCAAAGCAGGATAGGTACAAGCCTCATAGGTGATCACAGGAAGCCAGCCCATCTCACCAAAGGCATCCTCTACGCTAAACAAGGCTAGACTAGCCAAGTTTACATAACGATCCCCTTCTACTTTCTTACGCTCATAGCGAGCATACCGAGCTTCTGCCTCGTTGGAGCAGAAACGAACGGGATCATGGGCCCTAGGAACTATGGTACGAGCTATACTATCTCCCAAGACACAGAAAAACAACAAGATATTAGATAAGGTGAAAAACTTAAAATTTTGGCATTACAACGGCATGATTTGGCCAAAAGCCTCACTTTTCACCCAAACAACTGGGCAGGAGGACTTACATAGGTTCCAAACTATCCTGCAAAGCTCATACAGTTGGAAATTTAATCTAGAAAGATCGAATTTGAAGAAATTTTAACAATTTGAAAAAATCTCAAAAATTAGGTCAAAAATAGAAAATTTCAAGTTTCTCGATAACCAACCGATGAAACTCAAATATTTTTTAGCTCTTTCGTCCATTGGGTGACCAATAGCAAAAGCCCCCAATAAAAATTAAATTTTTACGGTTAGAAAAATTTTAATTTGAAGAAAATGATGTAAATGGATGAAAACCTAGCTTAGAAAGTTTAAAAATGGGAAACAGTAGAGAGCATACCTGAAGAGAAGGAGCGGGAGTCATGAACGGAAGAAACAATCACCAAACCCTAGGGGTCGATATTGTAGCAACTTAGGGGAAGCGAGTTGAGTTGGAAGAAAAGAGAGAATAGGAAATGAATCCAAAATTAGGTTTAAAAACCTGATTTTGGATCGTAGGGTTGCAAAATTAGACAAAATGTGCGACCCTACGACCGACCCTACCATCGACCCTAGGCTCTCGGTGATCTGACAGACACCATGGGTCGGACCTAGGTCGGACATATACCGACCCTATGATCGACCCTAGGCTCTCGGTGAGCTGACAGGGTTTTCTGGGGTCGCATACCCTAGGGTCGCATAAGGAGCGACCCTACCATCGACCCTACGATGGAAAATTCTGTATTTTCACTAAATGACTTGAAAAATCAGAAATTTATATTGATTAGTTGAAGTTTGACTTAGGAACAACTTATACTGATTGCCTCACAAGTTCTATGATTGTTTTCAGACACTACCTGTCACACCCCAATTCAGAACCAACCAGAATGGTGTGAGTGAACCGTCATTGAACCAACGGTTCACACTAGGATCTCAAATAGACCGTGTCCACTCATACAAACCATTGCATATAACCACAATCAGAATATAATAATATAATGGAAGTCTTTAAAAAAATGAACTGAGAATCTATTGATAAATTTAAATAAAATATCCAATTATTCAAATCCAAACATAAAATATAATATCCTTACATTCACTTAATCCAACTGAAAATAAATAAAAGTCAAATCAAAGATACACGCAGAAAGGGCACTCACATGAAGCGTCATGCTCATCTTCTCCTGCCTGTACACCCAAAGCAGCAGCACCACCATACGTCAGAGCGTTCATATAGTCGTCCACCGTGTAACCTGCATCAACATCTAAAAATAATGTATATACAAAGGGTGAGCTCACAACTTAGCTCAGTAAGACAATCAGACAGTTTCACAATATTATGCATGAGTAACAATCATTTTATGCTGTGGTCTGATTTAAGTTTGTAATGTGCTATAGAAATATTTAGTGGCCCCCACACCTCTATACACGAGTGTGTGGCACCGCATAGTAGATCACACCACCACCGGCCCACATGCACCCATCATGGAATAGAGATAGAGCTAAGGTATCCCCATACCTCCCCTGATACCCTACCCATAGCAGTACCTAAGCCCCTACTGGCCAGGGCTCGTAAACTGGGCTCGCAAATAACCAATCCTATATGTCATCAATGTAGGCTATATCCCAGCACAGCCGTCTACGGCATAGAGATAGAGCTAAGGTATCCCCGTACCTTCCCTGATACCCTATCCGCAACTAACACACTAGGATAGAACAATACGCAGGTAGACCCTATCCCAACATAACTCCCTATGGCATAGAGATAGAGTTAAAGCATCGTGGACAAGCCAGCGTCAGCATCGAGACCACAGTGCCAAATAACCATGGCCAGGCCAACATCAACATCGAAGACCACCGTACCACGACCTTCCCCTGATACCCCACCCGTACCAAGCATGTTAAAATAGAATACTACAAAAGTGCCAGTGTGAGGAATGATCCCAGGCCCATGCCCCACTCCACACACCAACGAAAACAATCACTTGCCTAACAATCACATCCTATCATGCATGATCAATAATAATAACTGAAAGTAAAGGATGGCATGTGAATATGCACAAACATCACATCATATATATTCAGGGTTATTAACAACGATTTACTGTACATTAATTATTAGGGTTTAGGTCAGATTCCCTTACCTGACGCTCATTTGATAGCTTGCTCCACATCGCAAGATCCAAACGTGCTATCACAAAGTCCTAATAATATTAGGTTTTCATTAGAATAGTTTATTAAGGTTTCACGTTGGTCGAAAAACCGACAAGGTTACAAAAATACACTCACAGAGCTGACTGGTGGCATGTACCGGTCGCAGCTCTATGGGGAAGACTGGCGACCGGTATGGTCAGCCGGTCCCCACAGACCAGCCCCTCGGAAGGTACCGGTGGCAACATACCGGTCACACAAGGTGCAACCGGTATAGTCGACCGGTATGTCTCCGGAAGACCATACTTTGGGTTGTTTCAACTGCCGTCGATCATTCTCCATGGATTTCCAGGGTTTCTCCTATCCATTCTAAATCTGAGCTTTGAGTTAGAGTTATCTCCAACTCATTCAAGTCTAGTTTCGATGATAATCATCCTAGAACTATAATCTAGGGTTTGACGGTAATTTAGGGTTTAATGGCCAATTAGGGTTTTAGATCAATACCTGCATCCAACCATACAACTACCCTAGAGTCATAGAGTAAGAAGAGTGATTAAAACACTTACCGTCGACTGGCGTAAAGTGAGCGTCGTCGAACGGAAATGGCGACACCTCCTTCTTCTTCCTAGCTTCTTCTCCTTTCCAACCTCCTTCTCCTCTCTAGGGTTTGTGAGAGACAATGGAAAGGATTTGAGGAGGTTTAGAGATGTTTATATAGGCTAGGATTAGGGTTTAGTAACCCTATTAGGATTAGGAAGGTCCAGGTATTAGGGTTTAGGAAAGTGGGACCCGTAGAGATCAAATTCCGGATCTCCGTAGTCAGCTGCGCAGAGCTGACCGGTCGACCGGTACCAAGACCGGTACCATCGACCGGTCAACATAAAATGACACTTATTTGACCGTCTTTGATCCAATTTCATACCTGTTTGTCATCTGCTCATCCCGTCTGGCCCGGTGATGATCAAAAGACCTGCCACGACATGAAATCAAGGTTTAGACCGGGTTTATGGAGTGCGGGTCTTACAACTCCCCCACCCTTAAAAGAAATTTTGTCCCCGAAATTTGCATGTAGGTTTTACAACTCCCCCACCCTTAAAAGAAATTTTAGCCCCGAAATTTGAACGTACCTTGATCGTCGAAAAGGTTAGGGTACTCCTTCCTCATCGCGCTCTCCTCTTCCCAAGTAATTTCTTCGACATCTTGGCTTTTCCAATGCACCTTCACATAATGGATATCCTTGGTTCGAATTTGCTGTACCTTTCGGCTTGAGAGCATCACGGGCACCACTTCAAATGTTAAGTCTTCGCCAAGTCCGGGGGTCGCTGTCTAGATGTCGACGGATCCCGACATACTTCTTCAACAACGATACATGGAACACATTATGAGCGCTTGACATAGATGATGGTAGAGCCAATTGATATGCTACATTACCACGTCTGGTCAATATCTCGTATGGTCCCACATACCTGGGGCATAGCTTCCCCTTCTTACCAAACCATTTCAGACCTCGCACCGGTGATATCTTCAAGAATACTTTGTCACCCACTACAAACTCCAGATCTCGACATCGATTATCCGCATAGTGCTTCTGTCGAACTTGAGCTGTCTTTACTCTCTCCTTGATTTGATCAATCACTCGACAAGTTTCTTCAACAAACTCCGGTCCTACAATTCTTCTTTCTCCCACCTCGTTCCATAACATTTCCCATAAAGTGCTTCATATGGAGCCATCCGGATTGTAGCCGATAGCTGTTGTTATAAGCAAACTCGATAAGTGATAGCTTCTCGTCCCAAGCTCCCTTGAAATCTAATGCACAAGCTCGGAGCATATCTTCTAAAATTTGAATGGTCCTTTCTGACTACCCGTCCGTCTGAGGGTGGAAAGCTGTACTAAACTTTAACTTTGTTCCCATAGCTTTTTGTATCCTTCCCAGAACTTTGATGTAAAACGAGGGTCTCTGTCAGATACTATACTTTCTGGGACGCCATGGAGTCTGACTATATTATCTACATATAGCTTGGCCAGCTTCTCCATGGTATACTGAGGTCTGACCACAATGAATCGTCTTTGTCTTGGTGAGTCGATCGACTATTACCCAAACTGCATCCACGACCTTGGTGTTAAAGGTAGGCCAGTGACGAAATCCATAGTAATGCAATCCCACTTCCATGCAGGCTCCGGTAGTGGTTGTAGCAAACCTGTGGGTCTTTGCCTTTCTGCTTTAACTTGTTGACAATTCAGACATTGGAACACGAAACGAGCTATATCTGATTTCATACCCCTCCACCAATACAACCTTCTTAAATCATGGAACATTTTGGTACTTCCTGGATGTACCGAATATGGAGTGTAATGAGCTTCAGTCATAACTCGATCTCTGATATTGCAGTCTTCACTCTCAGGTATAGATAACCGTCCACATACCTGAGTACCTTGTCTGAATCCAAGATAAAGTCAGGATTGCTCGTACCCTTCTCTAGGTCTTCTTGCACTGTCTTGAGAAGTGGATCCTGTAGGATTGCTATCTTGACTTCATCCACTAGATCCGGTGAGATCTTCAAAGCTGTGAACATCATGGTGAACTTATGAATTAAGCCTTGCTCGACTGAATCTTCTGCAGTCTCTATTATAAACTCTTCATCGCCTTCAATTGAACTTGAGGCTGCGGCACATAATGCAGTATTTGTACTTGGTCCGGCCTCAGGTTTCAATGCCCACTTTCTGCTTAAGGCGTCAGCCACAACATTTGCTTTACCCGGATGGTACTGGATGTCACAATCATAATCTTTTAATAACTCCAACCATCTCCTTTGTCTCATATTCAGATCCTTATGAGTGAAAAGATAAGTTAAGCTCTTGTGATCTGACTTAATTTGAAACTTTTCACCGTACAAGTAGTGTCTCCAAGTCTTGATTGCATGTATAACCGCCGCTAACTCCAAATCATGCGTAGGATAGTTCTTCTCATGCTCTTTTAACTGTCTTGATGCGTAAGCAATCACCTTCTCCTTGCATCAATACGCACCCAATACCCAACCTCGAAGCATCCGTATATAAGGTAAACGGTGCGCTTGGTTCGGGATTGTCAAAATAGGTGCGGAGACTAGTCTTGACTTCAAAGTCTGAAAACACTTCTCGCACTCATCTGTCCATATGAATTTCTCTCCCTTCTTGGTCAATCTAGTGAGTGGAACAGCGATCCTGGAGTAGTCTTCCACGAATCTTCTATAATAACCAGCCAACCCAAGGAAACTACGAATCTCCGCAACAGATTTTGGTGCTTTCCATCCTACTATAGCAGCTATCTTACTTGGACCAACCTTGATACCATCTTCAGATACTACATGGCCCAAGAAAGCCACTTCCTTCAGCCAAAACTCACACTTCTTGAACTTAGCATAAAGCTTCTCCTTTCTCAGTCGTTGTAGGGCTGCCCTCAAATGTGTTGTATGAGCCTCCATGTCCTTTGAGTAGATCAATATGTCATCGATGAATACGATGACCGAAGTGTCCAACATATCATGAAACACTCGGTTCATCAGTTCCATGAACGACGCTGGGGCATTGGTCAACCCGAATGACATAACTAGAATCTCATAATGCCCATACCTCATCCTGAAAGCAGTCTTCGGAATATCTCCGGCCTTGATCTTGATTGGTGATACCCGATCGGAGATCAATCTTCGAGAAAACCTTTGCACCCCAGATGTAACTGATCAAACAGGTCATCGATCCTAGGCAAAGGATACCGATTCTTGATCGTTAACTTGTTCAGCTCACGGTAGTCGATGCACAGTCATATACTTTCGTCTTTCTTCTTGACAAATAATACAGGTGCTCCCCAAGGTGATATGCTAGGTCGTATGAAACCCTTATCTAACAATTCTTGTAACTGGATCTTCAACTCCTTTAACTCGGTAGAGGCCATCCTGTATGGTGCTTTAGACACCAGCGCCGAGCCTGGCATGAGGTCTATCACAAACTCTGTAGCCCTGTCTGATGGTTGACCTGGAAGATCCTCAGGAAATACATCTGGGAATTCTCGTACCACATCTATATCCTCCATATTTTGTGACTCCGCAGTGATGTCGACTACACATACTAGGTACCCCACTCCCCCCTT
This sequence comes from Protea cynaroides, assembly GCA_028583415.1. Classification (NCBI taxonomy): domain Eukaryota; kingdom Viridiplantae; phylum Streptophyta; class Magnoliopsida; order Proteales; family Proteaceae; genus Protea; species Protea cynaroides. The sequence goes on along the minus strand of CM053276.1, from coordinate 98,508,903 downwards.
CTCTAAGCATCTCTTTGCTTTTAGGGCGGAGAGGATCAGCTTCTGCTTCTTAGGTAACTTGGTCCCAGTGAAGCTATACTCTTTTCCCTTTTTGTCTGTAAGCACAAGCTTCCTTTCACCACATAATAGGATAGTTGAATGATGGCCTAGCCAATCCATTCCCAAGATGACATCAAAGTCTGCCATCTCGAGTAGTACCAGACTTGCTTCTAAGTCTCGGCCCTCAATACATACTGTACACGGCCCATAATATTCAGTCAAAGCCACTTCGACTCCTAGCGGAGAGCGAACTATCAAGCTTAGGTTCAAGTGCTTGATCGGTAACTCCATTCGCTTTCCAAAGGAAATAGAAACAAAGGAGTGCGTGGCCCCAGAGTCAAAGAGTACTCTGGCAGGTATACCAGCTACATTTACAATTTCTGTAATTTTATTGTCCCTTAGTCCTACATGCTCATACACATAATGAAATAGTAAGCTAAATAGTAAGGGGTAGAATCATACCAGTGACCACATCAGGTGATGCGGCTGCCTCTTCGGTGGTGACAGCAAATACTTTTCCTTGCTGGGGAGGTTGTTTCCTAGGTAGAGTGCAGGTCCTTGCAACATGTCCCACTTGCTGACAGTTGAAACATTTAGTGTTTGGGTTGTGTCCAGCAAACTATGGCACAGGTGGTGCCGTATTGTTTCTTGTAGGCCCTGTAGTGTACTGAGCCCTGTACGGGCGGAAAGGTCTATTGTTACCGCTACCTGAACTCTCAGTAGCGGGTCTCTTCACTCCCCGTTCGGCGAAGAAGCTGTCCCTCTGACTGGATTCTATAACTCTCGCAACCTGTACAGCCTCATTATAAATTTTCTTGTCCAGTCCCAATATGTGCTCTCTGATGCTTCCACGCAGTCCCATGGTGAACCTACGTGTCTTGGTCTCTTCCTCTTGCATACTTGCCGGTGTGAAGAAAAATAATTCTTCATACCTCTGCTGGTAAGAATCCACAGTCGACTGAGACTGCTGTAGATTAAGGAACTCCTTCTCCATCTGATCTCTGAAACTCTTTGGAAAATATTTATCGAAGAAGGCAACCTTGAACACTTCCCAATCCACCTGTGTATGCTTTGTCTCCAGATATGCCCGTGTAGAATTCCACCAAGCATTCGCATCTTCCTTCAGCATATGAGTGGCAAACAGAACCTTCTCCTCCTTTGTACAAGTCATCAGGCGAAAATTCTTCTCCATTTCTGTAACCCACTGTGCTGGCCACAATGGTTTCCCGGTCTTACCCGTGAATGAAGAAGGCTTCAACTTTAAAAATCTATCCACTGCCCGACTCAGATCGTACTGTCCCTATGTATTCATCCCCCAGATTGGTCACAATAGTCTCAGAGTTCGTGTGAGGAGGGCCAGGCAAATTTGTCGGTACCCTTGGAACCTGTTCTTCCTCAACTACCGGGCTTGGCTCTCTAACATAGCCTGGTTCTACATGTTCTTCTTCCTCGTGGCGCACCCTAGCTCCGGTGGCGCTTTTCGGCCCCCTACGATCGTTTTTAGACTTACCATCTCAGACTATTTTGTTTGGATCTAAGAAGAAGACATAACACATGAGAACAATAATAGTGGTGTTAGTCTTGAACAATATAAGGCGAAACAGTCGAAAATTAGAAATTTAAATTTATAAAATTTTTAAAATTTTTCAAAAATTTTTCTGGCTGTTCTATAGCTGACCGGTCGCAACATACCGGTCGCTACTTTGTAGAAAGTTGTGCGACCGGTATAGTCGACCGGTCAGAATTTTCATTCTGACCGAGACATAGCGGTCGCAGCCCCTATGAGGTGCCGATCGACCGGTATGTCGACCGGTATGCCCAGAAAGGGCTTAAAATCTCGAAAAAGTGAGATTTTTCTCACTTTTTCCCTCTTCCTTCTCTTCGGTGGCGATTCCTCTCTGGCTCCTGAGTTGCTACAGTCCGGCCGGTGACCTTAGAAGCCATTTTCTTCCGTCTAGACTTAGAACATCGCCTCCAGGTAAGTTTCTTCCCTCTCTATCAAACTTTTACATAGTTTTCATATCATCTTTACCTAAAATTTTTGATTTTTCTTTGATTGGAAGATTCTAACCATAGGAACTTCTTTCCTTCGGCTTAGAAAGGGTTTAGAGACCCCCAAGAACAAAATCCCTCAATCAATTTGAACTTCCACCGAATGGTTTTCATAAAAATCAATTTTTTTCTAATTTTAACCTAGGTTTTTCAAAATTTTTGAAATTTCTTGATTTTCTTAAATTTCTTAAATTTCTTGTTGAAATTGCATGGGATTGGTTTGCTTGAAGTGTGCGGGGGTTACGTAAGTCCTCCTCCCCAAGTTTTGGGTGAGTTTGAGGCTTTTTCCCAAATTGTTGTCGTTATGCTGTCGAATTTTTGACAATTCCTAACGTTTTTCTTCTTGTTTTCCTTTTGTTTTGCAGGTTAAATGGCTCCAAGATGCAGTCTTGGCAAGCGTTCCTATGGCTTGGGCATGCGCGCTCCTCATCCACCAGTTCCACAGCTCGATGAGCAGTGGTTCCGTTCTGAGGCGGCACAAGCCCGTTTCCCTTGGTTCGATAGCAAGAACATAGAGTCTGGGCGACGGGTCAACTTGGAGCAGTTGCACAGGTTTGATGTGCAAGCGGCTTTCGATAGGCTTGGGTGGGTGCCTATCATTACTTACACTGAGACCACTCGCCCCAATCTGGTCAAACACTTCTACGCCAACCTAGAGCTTCATAGGGATGTCAACGATCCAAATCAGGGTAGGGACTTGCGCATCTCCAGCTTTGTCAAGGGCGTCCACATCTTCTTCGATACTCATCAGTTGGCTGACCTGCTAGGGGTCCCCAATGATGGAGATTTAGTGTACTGCCCTCCCAAAGTGAAGGGTTACCTGAGCGAGGATCTACGCCGAGAGATAACGGAGAAGATACTGAATCTTGGGGCTCCTATGAAGGCGGCTAGTCTGAAGCCCCTGGCTCGAGTTTATAGCCACATCATCTAGCACAACATTGTGCCCCAGAGCGGCCACTACAGTGAGTTATCTCAGCTCACTCAGTACATCACTTACTGTGTCTGCACAGGGGAGCGGGTCTCTCTCCCTTACCTCATCATTCAGACTATGCATCAGGCGACTCTGGACGATCAGGCCAGTAACCTCCCATATGGCCGTCTCATCACTACTCTTCTGCGACACCTATGAGTGCGCATGAGAAACGAGGTGGCTGTTGAGGATACTATGACTTCAGACATCGACTGGGATGCCATTCTTAGGATGCAGATGGATAATCTGTCTGTTAGTGATGACGAGCTGGAGGCTCGCCCTCGCCACTTAGGAGGGTAGCAGCTGCGGCAGCTCGGCGGCGACAGCCAATGCGGCACACGCGCGGGCGTGAGTGATGATGGGGATGACGATGATAGGGGCGGAGGATGTACCGGTGCCGCTCCACGGCCCTATACCTGCAGCACCACGGCCTACATCTACAACCTGGACCGTCTCATCCCCCCTCTGGACCCAGTGTTGAGCATGTTCACGGAGATCAGGGACACCCAGAGGATCATCCTAGAGTCTCAGCGAGAGATGGGTCAGGAGTTGGGACATCTAGCTCGTAGCCTACGGGTCACACAGGACCAGATACACTGGCTTAGGGTCGCTTACGAGCAAGATTATGACATAGCGGACCCTATTCCTCCTAAGCCCCCTACCCCATGATTTTTCCTTTTATTTTTCTCTCTCCTGACTGTTTATATAACAGGGTAACTGTCCGGTTTGTGGACTGTACCCTGTAGTACTATTACATTTGATATCTCTTTCTATTTAATGAAAGTTTTTATGGTTTTCCTAACTAGTGCATGGGTATCATTAAATTCCATATTTAATATAGTATATTATGCTCTTTCTTAATCAGTCTCAGGTATCAAACAATGCTTAGGGTGTGTTTGTATTAAAAATTTTAAATTTTTCCTAACTCAGTTCATCGACTTAGTTAAGTGCAATATGGTGCGTTGGACGAGCCGAGAGCTCTGATACCAAGTTGTCACACCCCAATTCTGAACCAACCAAAATGGTGTGAGTGAACCGTCATTGAACCAACGGTTCACACCAGGATCTCGAATAGACCGTGTCCACTCATACAAACCATTGCACATAACCACAATCAAAATATAATAATACAGCGGAAGTCTTTAAAAAAATGAACTGAGAATCTATTGATAAATTTAAATAAAATATCCAATTATTCAAATCCAAACATAAAATATAATATCCTTACATTCACTTAATCCAACTGAAAATAAATAAAAGTCAAATCAAAGATACACGCAGAAAGGGCACTCGCATGAAGCGTCATGCTCGTCCTCTCTTGCTTGTACACCCAAAGCAGCAACACCACCATACGCCAGAGTGTTCATATAGTCATCCACCGTGTAACCTGCATCAACATCTAAAAACAACGTACATACAAAGGGTGAGCTCACAACTTAGCTCAGTAAGACAATCAGACAGTTTCATAATATTATGTATGAGTAACAATCATTTTATGCTGTGGTCTGGTTTAAGTTTGTAATGTGCTATAGAAAGGTTTGGGGGCCCCCACACCTCTATACACGAGTGTGTGGCACCGCATAGTAGATCACACCACCACCGGCCCACATGTACCCATCATGGAATAGAGATGGAGCTAAGGTATCCCCGTACCTCCCCTGATACCCTACCCATAGCAGTACCTAAGCCCCTACTGGCCAGGGCTCGCAAATTGGGCTCGCAACTAACCAATCCTATATGTCATCAATGTAGGCTCTATCCCAGCACAGTCGTTTACGGCATAGAGATAGAGCTAAGGTATCCCCGTACCTTTCATGATACCCTATCCGCAACTAACACATTAGGATAGAATAATACGCAGGTAGACCCTATCCCAACATAACTCCCTACGGCATAGAGATAGAGCTAAAGCATCGTGGACAAGCCAGCGTCGGCATCGGAGACCACAGTGCCACATAACCATGGCCAGGCCAACATCAACATCGAAGACCACCGTACCACGACCTTCCCCTGATACCCCACCCGTACCAAGCATGTTAAAATAGAATACTACAAAAGTGCAATGATCCCAGGCCCATGCCCCACTCCACACACCAACGAAAACAATCACATGCCTAACAATCACATCCTATCATGCATGATCAATAATAATAACTGAAAGTAAAGGATGGCATGTGAATATGCACAAACATCACATCATATATATTCAGGGTTATTAACAACGATTTACTGTCCATTAATTATTAGGGTTTAGGTCAGATTCCCTTACCTGACGCTCGTTTGATATCTTGCTCCACGTCGCAAGATCCAAACGTGCTATCACAAAGTTCTACATAATATTAGGGTTTCATTAGAATAGTTTATTAAGGTTTCACGTTGGTCGAAAAACCAACGAAGTTACAAAAATACACTCACAGAGCTGACCGGTGGCATGTACCGGTCGCAGCTCTGTGGGGAAGATTGGCGACCGGTATAGTCAGCCGGTCCCCACAGACCAGCCCCTCGGAAGGTACCGGTGGCAACATACCGGTCACATAGGGTGCAACCGGTATAGTCGACCGGTATGTCTCCGGAAGACCATACTTTGGGTTTTTTCGACTGCCGTCGATCATTCTCCATGGATTTCCAGGGTTTCTCCTATCCATTCTAAATCTGAGCTTTGAGTTAGAGTTATCTCCAACTCATTCAAGTCTAGTTTCGATGATAATCATCCTAGAACTCGAATCTAGGGTTTGACGGTAATTTAGGGTTTAATGGCCAATTAGGGTTTTAGATCAATACCTGCTTTGCATGGTATTGGTCCAACCATACAACTACCCTAGAGTCATAGAGTAAGAAGAATGATTAAAACACTTACCGTTGACTAGCGTAAAGTGAGCGTCGTCGAATGGCAATGGCGGCACCTCCTTCTTCTTCCTAGCTTCTTCTTCTTTCCAACCTCCTTCTCCTCTCTAGGGTTTGTGCGAGACAATGGAAAGGATTTGAGGAGGTTTAGAGATGTTTATATAGGCTAGGATTAGGGTTTAGTAACCCTATTAGGATTAGGAAGGTCCAGGTATTAGGGTTTAGGAAAGTGGGACCCGTAGAGATCAAATTTCGGATCTCCATAGTCAACTACGCAGAGCTGACCGGTCGACCGGTACCAAGACTGGTACCATCGACCGGTCAACATAAAATGACACTTATTTGACCGTCTTTGATCTGATTTCGTACCTGTTTGTCATCCGCTCGTCCCGTCTGGCCCGGTGATGATCGGAAGACCTGCCACGACATGAAATCAAGGTTTAGACCGGGTTTATGGAGTGCGGGTCTTACACTACCACCACCAGAACAGGAAATGGCTGGGCAAAGAGTGACCAGACGAGGCCGTAACCCAATTCCACCACCACCACCTATGGGGGAGGACGGCCATGAAATTCCTGATGTACAAGAAAACCAGAATGCGGCACCGCCAGTAGCTAGTGGCCAGGAAAATCCTACAAACTTGCCAGCCCCACCTACAGATTTGGCTACCGCGGTAATGAACTTGGCACAACAGCTGCAGCAAATACAGCAGGTGCAAGCCAATATGCAGGCTGCTATAAGAATGGTTTTTCCAGCTGCACATACGACACCTATGCCAGCCGGATAAGCTAGCATAGTACCAGGGGAAGCAACACGGGACCCCATGCACCTTAAACACCAGTTCTGCAAGCTCTAGTACAGAATCCTGAGGTAGCTCAAGGTGGTTACCAGTGTCAACCACCTATGTATGGGGCCTATACTCCGTATCAGCTGGACCACTCCCGATTGATCGAGCATTTTTTGAAGATGAAGCCTAAAGAATATAATGGTAAACCAGCTGATCCTTTGTGGCCAGCACATTAGATCAACGAAATAGAGAGGAATTTTATGATGATGACAGTAAATGAGGAGGAGAAAGTACTATGTGCAACCTTCATGCTAAAAGGCGATGCACACCACTGGTGGAATTCCACATGGACTTATCTGTTAACCAAGCGTGCCCAATTGACCTGGGCTATCTATAAAGAGGCGTTCTTTGAGAAGTACTTCCCCAGAAGTTTCAGAGATTCTATGGAGAGAGAGTTCCTGAGTTTATATCAGGGGCAAATGACTGTGGATGCATACCAACAGCTTTATGAAGAGCTGTTTTTCTTTGCACCCGCCAGCATGCAAGAGGAAAACACTAAGACCCGAAGGTTCGTCATGGGACTCAGGGGAAGCATCCGTGAGCATGTTCTGGGTTTGGAAAAGAAAGTTTACAATGAAGCAGTACAGATTTCTCGAGTGATATAGTCGAGCCAGAAAGAGAGCTATTTTGCTCAGAATAGAGGTATCAAGAGGACAAATGGGAATTCTTATAACGGAGGAAACACAAGGACATTCAAACCCTTCCGTACCCAAGGCTTCAATGCTGCAGCCAAGACTACTCCAGCAGCTCAACCGCAACAAAAGCAAAACAACGAAGGAGTAAAATGCTTTAACTGCAACCAAGTAGGACATTATTCAAGGGAGTGTCCTAAGCTTAGAAAGTAGCTACAGCAAGGAAAGGTTTATGCTGTTACATCTGAGGATGCTGCCGCATCGCCTGATGTGGTCACAGGAATGACCTGAACCTTTCATTTTGTGTTACATTGTGTGAGCACGTAGATTAAATTAAATCACAGGTATCGTACCTATTAATGGCATACCCGCTAGAGCACTCTTTGATTCTGGAGCTACTCATTCTTTTATATTTGTGTCATTTGGAAAGAAGCTGAATCTATCCCTCAAATCTTTAGGCTACAAATTGCTTGTACGATCACCTATGGGATTAGAAGTGGAATTAAAAAAGGTTTATGGCCATGTCCAGTTCTTATTGGCGAGAAAACTTTGGATGCAACCTTGATTCAACTCGAGATGGCAGACTTTGACGTTATCTTGGGAATGGACTGGTTAGCTCGGCATTCTGCAAACCTATTTTGTGCAAAAAAGAAGCTGACATTTAAAGACAAAGAAGGAGCAGAGTTTAGTTTTACGGGAACCAAACTTCCCCGTAAACGAAAACTCATCCTCTCTACATTAAAGGCTAGAAAGTGCCTCGAAAAAGGAGGAGTTGGGTATCTAGTATCAGTGGTCGACCTCACTAAGGAAGCACCACGAATGGAGGATATTGATGTTGTGCGTGACTTTCCAGATATATTTCTTAAAGAACTACCAGGAATACCACCCGACCGAGTGACAAAGTTCATTATAAATCTGATACCCGGAGCCGCACCAATATCTAAAGCACCCTATTGAATGGCTCCTACTGAATTGAAGAAATTAAAGGTACAGTTATAGGAATTACTGGACAAGGGTTACATCAGACCTAGCATATCACCATGGGGAGCGCTAGTATTGTTTGTAAAGAAGAAAGACGGTAGCGTTCGACTGTGTATAGACTACCGGGAATTGAATAAGCTTACAATCAAGAATCGATACCCATTGCCTCGGATCGATGACATGTTCGATCAGTTGCAAGGTGCAAAGGTGTTCTCCAAGATTGATCTTCGGTCAGGATACCATCAGTTGAAAATTAAAGACGGTGATATTCCAAAGACAACATTCAAAACAAGATACGGACATTATGAATTTTTAGTCATGTCTTTTGGATTGACTAACGCACCCGCAACATTTATGGAACTCATGAATCGGGTATTCTATGATATGTTGGATACGTCGATCATTATGTTTATTGATGATATATTGGTCTACTCCAAGGACAAGGAAACTCATGTCACGAATCTAAGAGCCGCTCTACATCGATTAAGGAAAGAGAAGCTTTACGCAAAATTTACAAAGTGTGAGTTTTGGCTAAATGAGGTTGCTTTCTTAGGCCATGTTGTATCCGCTGAAGGAATTAAAGTGGATCCCAGCAAGATTGAAGCCATTGTGAAGTGGAAAGCACCGAAGAGTGTTGCAGAAATTAGAAGTTTCCTAGGTCTAGCAGGGTATTATCGACGATTCGTGGAAGACTATTCTAGAATTTCTGTACCTCTCACCAGTTTGACTAAGAAAGGAGAAAAGTTTGTTTGGACTGATAAATGTGAGAAAAGTTTCCAAACATTGAAGGCTAGATTGATATCTGTTCCGATTTTGACTATTCCTATTCCAGGACAGCCATTTACCTTGTACACCAATGCGTCTGGATTGAGTTTAGGATGTGTACTTATGCAAGGAGAATAAGTAGTTGCATATGCTTCAAGACAACTGAAAACACATGAGAAGAATTATCCTACTCATGACTTGGAATTAGCGACAGTAGTACATGATGTCAAGATATGGAGACATTATTTTATGGAGAGAAATTTCAGATTAAATCAGATCATAAGAATCTCACTTATCTCTTTAATCAGAAGGAGTTGAACATGAGGCAAAGAAGATGACTGGAATTATTGAAGGATTATGATTGTGATATCCAGTATCATCCAGGAAAGGCTAATGTAGTTGCTGATGCGCTAAACAGAAAAGCAATGATAACATCTCAAGGAGAGGTTAACACGACTGCAACAATGTGTGCTACAGGAAAAGTATTCAATTATAGTAATGACCAGTTCGTGATAGATGCACCGGGTAGATCAACCAACCAAGGGTTTATTCATCAGTTTTCAAATATGTTTGCAACATTGAAGATTGTACCTGATATAATTGATGAAGTGAAAGTCGCTATTAAGTCAGACCCTTATCTGAGAATGGTACAAGAAGTCATCGAAAAAAGTAGAACTATTCCTGAGTTCACCTTGGACGATGAAAATGTACTGAAGTACAAAGGAAGAGTATGTGTTCCTGAAACGGAAAACTTGGAGATTAGACACAGACTAATGAAGGAAGCTCACACCACTGCTTATTCGGTACATCCTGGAAGTACAAAGATATATCATGATTTGAAAAAATTATATTGGTGGAGAAGAATAAAAGCAGATGTAGCTAAATTCGTGTCTCAATGCCTAAATTAGCAGAGGGTAAAGGCTGAATGGTCAAGACCTGTAGGATTGTTGCAACCACTATCAGAACCAGCATGAAAATGGGACTGCATCACTATGGACTTCGTCACCGGATTACCATTGACTCCTCGAGTACTTGACGCGGTCTGGGTGATTGTAAATCGTCTAACTAAGACAGCTCGCTTTATAGTTATACGACCATAGTATACCTTGGAGAGGTTAGCCAAGTTATATGTGGATAACATTGTTAGATTACATGGTGTACCTGAAAGCATTGTGTCCGATAGAGACCCACACTTTACTTCAAAGTTTTGGGAAAGATTATAGAAGGCTATGGGTACAACGTTGAAGTTCAGTACTGCATTCCATCCTCAGACAGACGGGCAGTCAGAGCATACTATTCAGGTCTTAGAAGACATGCTTCGAGCCTGTGTTATTGATTTCAAGGGATCATGGGATGAGAAACTACCATTGATCGAGTTTACCTATAACAACAGCTATCAGACTACTATACAAATGTCACCCTATGAAGCACTGTATGGTAGGAAGTGTCGAACTCCTTTGTTTTGGAATGAAGTTGGAGAATGGAGTATCGTTGGACCAGAGTTTGTTGAAGAGACTTGTCGAGTAGTTGACATTATCAAAGAAAGAGTTAGAACAGCTCAGAATCGTCAGAAACAATATGCAGATACTCGACGTCGAGACCTTGAATTTGTTGTAGGTGATAAGGTGTTTTTGAAAGTATCACCTATGCGAGGTTTAAAATGATTCGGACAGAAAGGGAAGCTAAGTCCGAGATATGTTGGGCCATATGAGATTCTAGCTAAACGTGGAAAAATGGCGTATCAGTTAGCACTACCACCATCTATGTCAAGTGTGCATAATGTACTTCATATCTCATTATTGAAGAAGTACGTCAGAGATCCAACACCCGTTTTAACAGCGGATCCACCAGATCTAACTGATGATTTAACATTTGAAGTAGCACCAACTGAAATCACCAGTCGAAAAGTTCAACGTCTACACAACCGTGACATTTATTACGTTAAGGTCACTTGGAGGAGCCAAGATATAGAAGAGATCACATGGGAAGAAGAGAATGTTATGCGAAAGCAATATCCTCACCTTTTTTACTCGGAAGGTATGTAAAAATTTTGAGGATGAAATTTTTAATAAGAGGGGGGGAGTTGTAAGACCCGTATCGAACTAACTGGTCTTACCACCTTGAACCAGGTCTACCTATCATGGTCGAGCCAAGTGAATACGTGAAGAAACTACAAGACCAGGTATGAAGTCTAACCCAAAAATAGTCAAATATGAGGGTAGGTCGCATGACTAAACATGTATGATCGACCCACCTCAAAAGAGTCCAACCCATGACTTATTAGTCACGGGGTCACGTGACTTGAAAAAAGTAGGGTCGACGGTTTCTTCGACCCTACATGCGACCCTACGATAGTAGACAGAATCTAGAAATTAGGAAACCTTCCCAATTCAAAGGGGGGTCTTTTTTAAACTCATTGGGACTTATTATGGAGGATTTTTCTCTATAAATAGGACGTCCCTTAGCCTCTTTCACTCCTTTAGAACCCTAATTGAAAGTGAGAGAAAGAGAAAAAGAAGGAAGAGAAGAAGAGAAGGAAACTTGAGGAAGAAGACTAAGGAAGAGGAGGAAGTTCAGAGAAACCTCTAAATTAAGGTATGAACCTAATTCTCTACCTGAAAAAGAGAGCCTAGAATAGTTTATGAAGAACATAGGATTAGGAGAAACCCAAATCATCCATCCATGGATAGATTCTAAGAGATTCCATGGAAGAAATCATTATGGACAATGAATGGTGTATAAATTATAGTTTTGAGCCATAGAACAATCATAGAATGGGCCATGATAGTAAGCAAAAGGATCCAAACATGAAGGAATGGACTGTAGAGTAAAAGGTCGACACATAATACGTGTGGTCGCAAGTAGGGTCTAATGATATCTGACCCTACGAGACCATATGATCGACCACATACCCTCGGGAAGTCCCAGGGAGGGTTTGGTCGCACATAGGGTCGAATGGTATCCGACCCCACTTGCGACCCTACACCCGGGGGTCGCAGAAACTGCTACCCTAGGTGCTACCCTACCCTACGACCCTACCCCTGTGGTCGCAGAAACTGCTACCCTAGGTGCTACCCCACCTGTAACCCTACGGTTTCTGTTAGTTTAAACATATTGGAATTAATTTTAATTAAAATCTATCGACTGTTAAGTCTTTCCAGTGGTTTAAAAGTGAATTATAAGCTTGAACGATGATCTACTAGCAATCAAAGGTAAGGGAACAAGACCTAAACTAATTGGCTAATAAATGATTCTATGCTTGTCTAATTGTAATATGCATATCACATGTCATCCATTATTCTTGTTATTACTGTTCATGCATATTTAATTTCGTTTATTATAACATGATGATGATGATGATGCTAGGAATAGGCATGTGAATGTATGTGTGTGGTTAGTGTACTTGATGCGAGTGGAGCATCAGGGGGAGGACGTGACACTGTGGTTCATCCTGGTCACCAGACTCTAGCTCTATCTCTACTCAAGTCTTGTCCACTAACATCGTCGTATCGCCATTACCTTTGCAGAACTATTACGTCGTAAGGCATCAGGGGAGGTGGTCTCGGACCGTGTAGTCTCTGACTCTGTCGGGGACCTTAGCTCTATCTCTATGGATGTATTGAGGGATGTTGGAGTGAGGCCTTGGATACATTGTTTGCCATTAGGATTGGTTAGTTGTGAGCCCAGTTTGCAAGCCCTCGCCAACAGGGGCTTACGTCTTGGTATGGATAGAGCATCAGGGAAAGTATGATGCGGTGCGGTCCTAAGCACTTTAGCTCTATCTCTATTCCATGGTGGGTGCATGTGGGGGCGGCAATGATGTTTGATCCATTGGGCGGTTCCACACATTCGTGTATAGAGGTGCGGAGACCACCTATCCTTTCTATTGCACATTACAAACTTATGAACCAGACCAAAGATATGAATTAAATGCATGCATATGTTTGTTGCATTGTTTTGTTTGCTCACTGAGCCGTAATGTGTGCTCACCCTTTCGACGTTGAATATTTTTAGTTGATGATGCAGGTACCACAGTGGAAGATTATATGAATGCTTCAACGTATAGGCATGTTGCGACGATGGACACAGAAGCTATAATGGAGTCGCATGATTCGTCATGCGAATGCAATTCATGCGTTTTTTATTAGATTTTTATTTGGATTATTAAGGGAATGTAATTGGTTATTTTATTTACTTATGTCTTAGTCGATGAAAGATAATTGGATATTTTATTTATGTTATCATTCTTAGATTCTCAGTTCATTTAATATATAAGACTTCCGCTATTGATTATTTACTCTGATTATGGTTGTGGATGTGTATGGTTTAAGCAAATGCACACAGCCTATTCGAGATCCTGGTTGAACCGTTGGTTTATTAACGGTTCATCACACCATTATGAATAGTGTGGAATTGGGGTGTGATAGCTATGTATACAGAAATGATTGCAGACCGTTTTAGCTTCCCTGACATTTTCAGGTTTGTTTCGAAGTACGTGACTTATATATGGGTTGCAGTGGCGATTGCAAAACCGTCATCATCTCCATTCTTATTAATACAAACCTTTGGGAATGTTCAATTTCAATCTTGAAAAGGGTTTATATGATTTCTTCAATTTCCATGACAGTAGGGCTTATTAGGTGAACATACCCAAAGCCAATTCTTGGATGGCATCTAAGTTTGAAATTTTGATAAGGTTATCTTGTTTTCCAATCCTATCGATCATAGTTAGGATAAAAAATCATCTCCTATAGTCCTGTCTCTCCAACTGTGATAGCATGGTTGGAGCCTCTCCAACAACTGGACATGATTTGGATGCACATAATATAAGGGATAAGAACAGAACTTGTGTAGTTATTAAGTTGGATAAGTTTACGAGGCTGTTTATCCTAGATTAGGAGATAAGTCATGTGTTGCTACTGAAACTGGGTTTGTTGATTTGTCAAGATTCCTACAAGATGAAGAGAGGGTTGGCAGAGTTAGATGGGATGTTCAACGTCCACTCTGATGATCAAGTCAGTATCAGAGCAATCAGTATGGAATCTACAAGAAAGTGGTAGACTCCTAAGAGAGGTGGATCCCCTAAGTATTCTTCAAGAAACTATGCGATTAGATGCCCTTACTTGTGACTATTGCGTGGCTTTATAGTAAACGTACCTACTTCTTGAGAGGATGTCACAGCCGAAGATGGAGCAAATGTGTCTAAGGCTGTGATTCTGCGAAGGCTGAGTATAGCAAGTATGGTCATTGGATCGAGACATATTATGATGGGTGTCCATTGGATGTGGATCCTGCGGCCAAGCAAGAATGCCGCTTCTATGGCTATTGACCACCGTATGCACCATTTCACAGGTATTGAATCTGTTCTCTAGGATCACCCCTTAATTGTGATCCTTTCAAGGTGCCTGGAATCTATCTAAAGATCCAACATGTGCAAATACCCTCGTGTCCCCTCTCATTGTGGTTAAGTCTCCTCAGGCAAACATCTAGAGGGACGCGTGTCCTCTCCCCATCATAGTTCTAAGGTGAACACGCGTCTTGTCAGGATTAGCCGAGAGGGATATATTATTAACAGTTGCCCCTTGTTTCTATGAACTTGCTGAGTTCAAAGAAGCAAATCTACATAGCCATCATAGTGAACTTAAAGACCGTAGTGACGACCTTGAAAACCATAGTAATGACCTTGAAGATCATAATTACCTATCTGGATTTGTCGATTAACCTTGATTGAGCTTGTCATTTTTAGATCGCTTCTCCAATTTTGCGATATTTTTAATGATGCGAGATTGTTCCTGCTCGTTTTAGAATCGTCGAGGGCATGTAGGAGAATGGGGGGATTTCAAAAAATGACCTTTTCGAGTAACTTCCCCATAAGTATTCCGAATATCTCTCCCATCATGATCACATGACATTTCAGTGTGTGTGGTTACAAAGCGGTGACCCCTGGGTACTGCCATGCGGCGAAGTAGCCGTTTTTATCAGATCAGGGTCCCTATATCCGTACTGCAATGACATCAGCGCACAGTTTTGTTTTCACTTTTTAAAACATTGCATTAAATGTAACGAATGAGGATTGGATGTGAGGGGAGGCCTGTTCGTTTATCGATTGAGGGTGTCCCATCCTTTATCTTCTCCGACGCTATATTTCATCACTTTTCCACAGTAAGTTCTTCTTCTTTGTCATTTATTTGCTTGCTAGGCATTTCTTTTAGAGTTGTCTTTAGAGCTATCCATGTCTAGACTATTCGATCCTCTCGAGACAGTGCCCTCAGAACCTAACGAACCTATATTTGGTTGGCTTACAGAGGAGTACATTGCGTTTAAACTTCTCGGCAACCTGAGCACTGTCAAGGCGTGGAGTACCGGTGAGGTCTTCCAAACTTAGGGCCACCATAGCTAGAGCACTCCCCATAGCTGCGGGTGAAAAACTGCCACAGATCTTTTGTCCATTGTTCCCAAATCTAGGGGAACAATTACTAGTATTTTCACTCTCTTGGCAGAAAAAGAGAAGGAATCCAGGGCACCCTTACCGTTTCCAATTCCAATATCGAATGCCCCAGCTCTCCCCAGAGAATTTAGGGATATCACGATTCCTTCACCCATTGAAGTGGAGGTTGCGGGGATAACCAGTGTGATGACCGATAGGAAGCTTGATAGTTTTCCGGGTGAATATCCAATCGACAACCATTATTACACTAGAGTCCCTTCAAAAGGGGAGCTTACCTGTCGACTCCATAGAACGGAGATGTGCATATATATCGAGTTTCTTCGTTCAGGGTTCAAGCTCCCTATTCCTCATGAAGATGATAAAATCTTTCATTATTATGGTCTGGCCTCAGCCCAAGTTCAAGCTAATTCATGGTCTATGATTCTGGCCTTTATCATTTTCTTCCGGAGGTTAGAGAGAATGCCGAGCATCGATTTGTTTAGACATCTATTTAACAAAACCAATCCATCTAACAAAGCCATACCTAAATCGGGTTGGTATTTCTTCAACAGGCATCCTTCGGTCTTTTTCGTCTTGAGCAGGAAAAGGAATAAAGTTTCTTCGTGGTCGCGTAAATACTTTTTCATGGGTTGCCACGACATGAAGCCCATGCCTCTAGTGAACTTATGGAGTTTCCCAGAGGTGCATGATCAAAACCATCTTCTGGCCTTATGTGATGAGGATAAGTTTAGCCTTACCTTGGTAAAGTTGGGTACCCAGATCGACTATGAGGATCTCACTTCTCCCTTCCTGGTTTGCCTTGGCGACTTTGGAAAAGGGGATGATGTCTTCTTTGCTTAGCCGTGTCGGGAGAGTTTCCCCTTCTGTTAGTCCTTCACCTCCTTCGAGGGAGCGATTATTCTGCGGGGGACTATCGCTCTTCCATGAGTCAAGACATGTTATGCTTGTTACTTCAACCTTTGGTGTTTTCAGAAAATTCCAATTCAGGGTGGTTGAGAATGACGAAGCTCCCAACGTGGTGATCGTCCATGAGATTTGTGTCTTCGAGGAAATGTTCGGCTCTGGTTTTTCTATGCCCCTACCAAATGAGGTATTTTCTATATTGAAGTATTATCGGCTTGCTCCTAGGCAAATCCAACCAAATTCCTAGTGTCACTTGATTTCTTTTGTTTTGTTCTTCCAATGGTTGGGCCGTACCCCCTCTATATATTTGTTCAGGATGATTTATAGCCTGAGTGTCGAAAAAGAATCTGATCCTGATTCCCCTACGCCTACGGGGTGGTGTTTTTTTAAGATAAGGGCTAAAGTTCCAAAGCTCCTAGGTACTCAAAGAGGATCCCTTCAGAACTGGCATACTTCTTTCCTTTTCATTGGGCGTGTAGACAATTCTCCACTCCCCGTCGGTAACCATTGGAGTTTTCTTGATGACACTGAAGCAAAGAGGCTGAATGAGAAGCCTAAGCTATCTCGTGATGATTTTGTGTCTTTTAATCTCGCCAAAGAGCGCGTACAAAGTTTCCAGTATTTCCATACTGAATTTGCAAAAGCTTGAATTTTGTCTATTTATTGTGGCATGGCCTCTTCGAGTGTTCGCTAAGAGTGGTGAGGAGGGTGATGCTTTTCTTTACCCCCATGACTTGATGGAAGTGAATGACAATGTGTCGTCCCGGTCAGGTACGTTTGCACCTTCGATCTTTCCTTGTTTGTCATCGATCTTTTGTTTACATTAACTATTTGTTTCTTTTCCAATCTCAAGCTGATTCTTCCCCTGAGATCCAACTTACAAAGGAAGCTTTGAGTTCTAGCAGGGCCATTAGGGCTTCACAGCATCTGAAGGTGAAAGTAGTGTGACCCTCTTCTTCAAAGCGCAAAGGGAGATCACCGTCCCCAAGTATTGGTATTGATGATTCCCTTGTTCATGGAGGCATTCGAGTGGGTAGCTCAATCGATAATATCCCTCAAACACCCTTGCTTGGGGAGTTTACAGCGTCGAACCCCGTACTTGGGGAAACATCTGGTCCTACCAATGAGAGGATATCTTCGGTGCTACTGGGGGGTAGGTCTATCTTGTATCACAATTCATATTGATGATGGCCCTTGTTTTCGCTAATGCCCCCCCCCCCCGGGGGGGGGGGGGACCCGCCAAAAAACCAACGGTCCACAAACACCGATCTCAAAATAGGCTATCCCATATATGATAAACCAAAACACATTCCACATTAATAGAGGCACGGATAATAACCGAGGTCTAATCATGACAAATAATTAATATTCCATTTATTTCCATATAACCAAAACATAATTTAATACATATTACAATATCCAAATACGAAAACTAAACACTAAACGTATCCACCATAGAAACGCTCGCTTAACGAACCATGTTCGTCCTCCACAGCTTGCTCATCATAGCCATCACATGTCCATATGTTGGCGTGTCGACATAATCTTCAATCGTAATACCTACAACATCAGAAACTAAAATATTTGTGCGCACGAGGGTCAGCTCTCCAACTTGAGCTCAGTGAGTAAACAAAACAATGCAACAATACATATGCATGCAATCAATTCATATCTTTGGTCTGGTTTAAAGTTTGCAATGTGTATAGAAAGGATAGGTGGCCGCCGCACCTCTATACACGAGTGTGTGGAAACGCCCAATGAAAACGGCACCGTTGCCCCACATGCACCCACCATGGACAATATACATCCCATGAAAACGGCATGGTTGTACCGGTTGCCCATACCAACACGTAAGCCCCTATTGGCGAGGGCTTCCAAACTGGGCTCGCAACTAACCAACCCTAATGCCAAACAATGTATCCAAGGCCTCACCCCAGATCCCTCAATACATCCATAGAGATAGAGCTGGGTCCGGTGACCGGCTGAACCACAATGCCACGTCTTCCCCGATACCCAACGACATATTAGTTCTCTGCTAAGGTAATGGCGATCGACGATGTTAGTGGACAAGACTTGAGTAGAGATAGAGCTAGAGTCTGGTGACCAGGCTGAACCACAATGCCACGTCCTCCCCCGATGCTCCCTTGCATCAAGCACTCTAACACTTGCTTAGTGGACATGACTTGAATAGACCATGGCACAATATACACCCCATGAAGAACGGTCATGGTTGTACCGGTTGATACCATCCCTACCCGCACCATATACACTAGCCAAACACAAACATTCACACGCCTATTCCTATCATCATCATCATCATCATGTTATAAACAATAAATTTAAATATGCATGAACAGTAATAATAAAAATATTGGATGACATGTTGAATGCACATTACAAGCATACACGCATAAAATCATTCATGGCATCGGACTCAAGAAATAAAAACAATTTATTATTAACCAATTAGTTTAGGTCTTGTTCCCTCACCTTAGCTTGTTAATAGATCCTCTTCCAAGCTTTAGAATCACCTTTATAACGTTATTATATTGCTAGAAGACCTAACAAAGTTGATAGAATTTAATTAGAATTAATTCTGAATTTAAAAACCATTCTGTTAACCGAGGGTCTGAGGTAGGGTCGGAGTAATGATCGACCCTGGGTGCGACCCTCCCCCTAATCCGAACTTCCCGAATCCGAGGGTCGATGCTAGGTCGGATATGCCATCGACCCTAGGTGCGACCCTCCATGGTTTGAGTCGAAAATATCAGATTTCATTTTCTCTTTCATGGTTGGGTCCTATGGCCTACTTCCACAATCCATTCTATACATGTTCTATGGTTTAGAACTATACTTTATTCACCTACATGGTTTTAATGATCTCCTCCATGGTTTTCCATGAAAACCTAACCATGGATGGATGATTTGGGTTTCTTCTAAGTCATATCCTCTTCATAAACCATTCTAAAGTTTTAAATAAATCATGGGGAATGTATTCATACCTTAGGTTTACTGAGATCCAGAGTTCCTCTGAATTTCCTCTTCTTCCTTAGCCTTTTCACAAGTTTTCCTTCTCTTCTTCTCTTCCTTCTCTTTTCTTTCTCTCAATCCAATTAGGGTTGTAAAAGGAGTGAAAGAGGCTTAGGGCGTCCTATTTATAGGGCAAAACCTCCCAAAATAAGTCCCATTGAGTTTAGTTAAGGTTCCAATTGAAATTAGGAAGGTTTCTCAATTTTGGGTTCGTGCTGTTTTTCCCGAATGCTGAGGGTCGATGGGAGGGTCGATGGGAGGGTCAGACAACTCATAGACCCTGCGACCCATGGTTGAGGGTCGATGGGAGGGTCGGACCTGCCTGTTAAAACATGCGACCCTACCCTCATTTTGACTGTTTTTGGGTAAATTTTCATATTGGGTCTTGGGTTTCTTCACACACTTGGTCTACTTGGCTCGACCATGATATGAAGACGGATCCCGACACGAAATATAAGGTTAGGCCGGGTTCGTGGCGTGCGGGTCTTACAACTCCACCACCCTTAAAAGAAATTTCGTCCTCGAAATTTGAAAGTCGGATCTTACAACTCCCCATCCTTAAATGAATTTTGTCCTCAAAATTTGAACGAATCTTACAACTCCCCATCCTTAAAATAAATTTTGTCCTCAAAATTTTGAATTTACTGAGTCAATAGATGGGAATTCTATTTCCGCATTGCATCTTCTTCTTTCCATGCCGTCTTCTCCACGCCTTGTCTTCCGGATTATCTTCATATAATTGATACCAAGTTTTTAAGG
>CM053276.1:98443633-98481133 GCA_028583415.1 Protea cynaroides | reverse complement strand
AATTATAGTACCTGGCTACCCTTTGTTGGTACACCAGTGTTTGTAATAGAGCATTGTCACGGACTTCCTCAAACAAGTTTAGGTTAACTCTTAGTTCCTCATCATTCCGGACCTCGCCGTAGTTAAAGATCCTGAAAGTAGGATAGTAACCTCGGCTGATGTGACCACTCCTGCTCCGTACTCCAACATAAAGGGTGTTTCTCCCATGGGTATTCGGCTGGTTGTTCAGTAAGACCATAGGACACATGGTAGCTCTTTAGCCCATTTTCCTTTGGCTGTTCCCAGTTTGTGCGATATTCCCCAAGAGTTGGTCTTATTTATAGCTTCAACTTGACCGTTGGCTTCTAGGTGATATACCGTTGCAAACCTATGTTCGATTATGAAGCCTTCATAATGGCTTTGAACTGTTGTCCATCGAACTGTGGTCCATTATCAGTTATCATTATTCTTAAGATGCCATACCGGTATATGATGTTTGTTCGGAGCAAGGTCTCGATCCAATCTACGTCGGTTGACACGATTACTTCTGCTTCGGCCCATTTGGAAAAGTAATCCATTGCTACCAAGAGGAACCTTTTGGATGACTTAGCTCCCGGCATTGGACCGGTAATGTCTAGTCCCCATATCGCGAACAATAGGGGACTACTTATTGATTAGAGCTTGGTTGCAGGCAGATGACTAACTGTAGCATGCTTCTGGCATTTTTCACAGTTTGTTACGTACTCGGTGCAGTTAGCAAGCATGGATGGCCAATAATAGCCTTGATAGATTATTCTTTGATAGAGAGCATGGCCACCTATGTGACTTCCACAGATTCCTTCGTGCACTCCCACATCACCTTATTGGCTTCTGCTGGAGTAAGACAGAGCAGAAAAGGAAGAGTAAAAGACTTACGGTATAGTTTTCCATCCATAACTATGTATTGGCAGAACCTTGCTTGCACTCCACGCCTTTCTAATTTGTCCTCAGGTAGCTCGCCGGTTTTGATGTAGGTCCTTATAGGATCGATCCAAGTTGATTCTCCGTCGATCTACTGGATATCAGGTCCTTTAGCAATGCCTTTTTGTTTGAGCACCTCAATGTACATCGATTTGTCAAAATCAGAGATATCTTCTACAAGAAGTGGGAACAGATCATCTGCTTCGGTGTTATTTTCATGGTCCACATTGCTTATCAGATAACCTTCAAATAGAGCGAGTTGTGATTTTGCTTTCTCAAGGTATGCCTGCATGTGTGGTTGTTTGGCTTCATATTCACCCTTGACTTGCCTGACCATGACTTGTGAGTCACTGTAAATGTTTAGCCTCATTACTAGGAGATACTTTCACAATCGTAGCCCTGCTAGAAGGGCCTCATATTCTACCACATTGTTTGTAGCATGGAAGTCAAATTAAAGAGCGACTTACACTTTGAAGTTCTCAGGGCTTGTTAGTGTCACACCGGCCCCTGAGTGCTTGTCGTTCGAGGATTCATCTACGTGCAACGTCCAGGCTAGTGAGGTTTCAACTCTCTGTCTTTTCTTCTACCATATATCTTCTTCGGCTAGTGTTTTTTCTATGTCGGCATTTTCTTCTTCAGTGGTTTCTAACATGAAATCGGCTAGCACTTGAGCTTTTATCGCCATCCTTGGATGAAACTGTATGTCAAACTCTTCGAGTTCGTCCGGAGATATCGGGACGTGCTAATATCTTCTTTAAAGGCTTGCTCGTCAATACCTAGATTGTATGGGCTTGAAAGTAAGGTCAAAGTTTTCTGGCTGCAGTGACCAGAGCAAGGATGAGTTTCTCGATCTTTCTATATCTGGTCTCTGCATCGAGTAATATTTCGCTAACGTAATACACTGGTTTTTGAGTTCTGTCGACCTCCTTTATCAGAATAGAGCTAACGGTCGCTATTGATATGGGGAGATACACTTTTAGTTGGTCACTGACTTTGGGATATGCTAGCAGGGGAGGTGAGGTTAAGAAGATTTTCAAGTAGTCGAAAGCCTTTTGACACTCTTCGATTCATTCAAAGTATTTGGCTCCCTTCAAGGTTTTGAAGAATGGTATATGAATCGCCACAAGCCAGCTATCCATTCCGTTTAGCACTTGGACCTATCTTGGTTTTGTTGGGGCTTGCGTTTGGATAATTGCGTCAATCTTGGCTGGATTGGCCTCAATGCCTCTGTTGGATACCATGAAGCTGAGAAATTTTTTAGAGCCAACTCTGAATGCACACTTTGTAGGATTAAGTCTCATTTGGTTACTGCGAAGGACCTCAAATGCTTCTCTTAGGTCATCTATGTGGGTAGTGTCCTTCTTACTTTTTACTAAATAGTCATCCACACAGAACTCCATGTTCCGACCGATTTGGTTCTCAAAATCCTTGTTTGCTAACCTTTGATAGGTCGATCCTGCATTTTTGAGACCGAATGGCATTGCCTTATAGCAATATAGCCCACTACTTGTAAGACCCACACTCCACTAACTTGGTCTAACCGTGTCGTGCCAGGTCTTCCCATCATTGCTGGACCAAGTGGACCGACCGTATAAAGATGGATCACAAAACCAGGTATGAATCAAGTTAAAAATGCTCAAAAGTATGTGTGTGGTCAAATACCTGGGTAGGTATGGTCGACCATAAGGTAAGAAACAAAGGTTACTGATCCAGGACCCTACGGTCGATGTTTTTGACCCTATGGTCGACGGATTCTGCGATCGTAGGCCATCGACCATGAAACCCCAGATCTGACTCCGAGATGGAAACTTTCCTAATTTGAGGAGGATTTCTTTCCTAATGTTGGAGAAATCTAAATGGAGAATTTTTCACTATATAAAGGACGTTCCTTAGCATTTTTCATTCTTTTAGAACATTAGTAAACCCTAGAGAAAGAGAAGAAAAGAGAAGGAAAAGAAGGAGAAGAAGAGAAGACTAAGGAGGAGACTGAGAGAAGAGTTCCATAGACTATCTGCAACAAGTAAGGTATGAACATTGTCTCTGTAGCCTTAGAACACTAGGAGTAAAGGTTTCTAATATAAATTGAGATACCAAACCCAACGTAAGAATGCAACCATGGGAATTTCTAAGCAAGCCTCCAATGGGAAACCATGGAGAATATGTTAGAGTAATTAGTAGGTAAAACTAAGAAACTTAGCCTTAGAATAATCATTAGGATAAACCCAATTGAAGAGCCGAAGAGTTGACCCAAGAAGGACTCGGATTGAATGTAGTTTGTAACCAGGAATCTCAAGGTCGCAGCTATGGTCGACCATAGCATGACCAGCATGATCAAAGTATCGACCATAGGCATTCGAAAAGAATACAGAAACCATATGGTCGCAGGTACGGTCGCATATGGTGTGACCATAAGGTATCGATCGTAGGCAGTAAGGTCGACACAATATGAGACCATAGGACCAATCAAACACCTATCAGTGCTTTGTTTTGATTTTTGACTACTGTAACATGTTACATATGAACCCTAACTTAAATTCATATAATTTTTAGGTTATTAAATCGATTCAAAGAGAATTACAAGGCTTGGAAGGAGATTGAGTTTTGCTAACAGGTGAGGGAAAAACCTAAACTAATTGGATAATAACAAACTGTTTACTTTATTGTGTCCAATGCGATGATTGATTCTAAGCTTGTATGCTTGTAATATGCATCTCACATGTCATCCAATATTCCTGCTATTACTGCTCATGCATATTTATTTTTGTCTATTTATAATATGATGATGATGATGATAATGCTAGGAATAGGCATGTGATTATGTGTGTGTGGTTAGTGTGCTTGATGCGATTGGAGCATCAGGGGGAGGATGTGGCATTGTGGTCTCTGACCTGGTCACCAAACTCTAGCTCTATCTCTACTTAAGTCTTACCCACTGACAACATCGTATCGTCATTACCTTAGCAGAACCTTAGCAGAACTATTACCTCGTAAGGCATCAGGGGAGGTGGTCTAAGAACTGTGTAGTCTCTGACTCTGTCGGGGGGCCTTAGCTCTATCTCTATGGACGTATTGAGGGATGATGGGGTGATGCCTTGGATTCATTGGATGACATTTTGGATTGGTTAGCTGTGAGCCCAGTTTGCAAGCCCTCACCAATAGGGACTTCCGTGTTGGTACGGGTAGGACATCAGGAAAAATGTTAACGGTGTATGATCTGAATACTTTAGCTCTATCTCTATTCTATGGTGGGTGCATGTGGGATGACAATGGTGTTTGATCCATTGGGTAGATTCACACACTTGTGTATAGAGGTGCGGGGGCCACCAAACCTTTCTATAGCATATTGTAAACTTAAAAACCAGACCAAATATGTTGAATTGAATGCATGCATATGTTTGTTGTATTGTTTGGTTTTACTCACTGAGCCATGATGTATGCTCACCCTTTTGACGTCGAATATTTTAGTTGATGATGTAGGTCCTACTATTGAAGATTATGTGAATGCGCCGATGTACAGACACATTGCGGTCATGGACGTAGAAGCTATTGAAGATGTGCATGATCCTTCATGCGAGTGCAACCAGTACATTTTTTATTAGTTTAGCTATATTTGATTATTGGAACATGTAACGGATAATTTACCTTTATGTCTTGAGTTTTTGGAAAATAATTGAATTAAATAATTATTATATCATCATTAGACACTTAGTTCATTATCTATAAGACTTTCGCTTATTTGTAATTTATCTCTGATTATTTCTGTGGAAGGTGTGTGTGATTAATATGGTGGGTACTACCTAACGGAGATCCTGGTTGTACCGTTGGTTTATTTACGGTTCATCACACTCTTCTGGTTAGTCCAGAATTGGGGTGTGACACTACTGGTGATGAAAGCTGTGTTGATTTCGTCAATTTCATACATCCTTATCTGGTTGTACCCCAAGTAGGCGTCCATGAAAGTTAACTTTTCATGGCCTGCTATCGCATCGATTAACCTATCAATTTTAGGGAGTGGGTAGTAGTCCTTAGGGAAAGCTTTATTCAGATCCAAATAATCAATACAAATGTGCCATTTTTGTTGGACTTTTTCACCATCACTGCATTCGAAACCCATTCGGGGTACTTGACTTCTTTGATGAAGCTAGCAGTGAAGTAATTTATTTACCTCCTCTTTGATTGCAGCTTCGCATTCAGGGGTGAAGTTCCTCTTCTTTTGGTAAACCAGCTTGAATTTTGGGTCGATTTCCAGTTGTTGCTCTATTAGATTTCTTACTATCCCTGGTATATCTGAAGCTGACCAGGTGAACACATCAAGATTTTCCTTAAGGAATTTGATCAAGTTTTCTCTTTGTTCGCCTTACAACGAAGACCCATCTGGAAGTATTTTTTTCGCTTTCTCCACCGAAATGGTATCTGATCGAGGTCCTCTACAAGAGTTCTTCATTCGTGTGTTAAATCATCTCGAAGGTCCTCAATTTCTATTGTTTGTGTTACCAATTCATCACTGTTGTTAAGATCAGGTTCATAACATCTGCGCGATAACTTTTGGTCAACCCCGTAGAGACCTATGCCATTTTTGGTTGGGAACTACATGATGAGGTAGTAAGTTGAGATGCAAGCTCTCAATTGATTGAGTCCCAGGCGGCCCAAGATTACATTGTGGCTCAAAGGTACGTCCACCACCAGGTAGGATGCAAGGTAAGTTCTTCTTTTGGGCTTGGTCCCTACTCGGGTCTCGAGTACTATCCCACCTTTTAGTTTCACTACAACACCCAAAAAAACTGATCAATGAATATATGATTGGCTGTAGTCGCTTCTCATCCAGGTTTATGGCCTTGATCACATGGTAGTACAGTAAGTGTAAGACTCACACTCCACGAATCGGGTTTAACCGTGTCATGCTAGGTCTTCCCATCATAGCCGGTTTAAGCGGACCAACCGTATAAAGGATACACAAGGCTAGGTGAGTGATTTAACCCAAAAATAGTGTAATTTAATTAAGTGGAAGCACAAATGGCCTTGTATGGTCACCCACATAGTTAAAAAGTGAGGCCAGTCAAATTTTAGTTGTGTGGAAGCACTTTTGCCTTGTGTGGTCAATGAAAAAGAGACCACACAGTCAGCCATACAAATTTATAATCGACTCCGAGATTAAAAACTTTCCGAGTTTAGAGGATCTCTTTCCTTGTGGAGAGGACTCTATATGGAGGTTTTTCCTTTATATAGGGGACGTCCCTTAGTCTCTCTCACTCTTTTAGAACTACATTTAAATTCAAAACCTAAGAGAGAAAGAGAAGGAGAAAGAAGAGAAAAGAAGAAGGAGACTTGGAGAGGAAGTTTTGTAGAGAAGCTTGTCATTCTTCTCTATAGCAAGGGGCAAAGGTATGGAATTTATCTTTGTATGTATAGGATGGTTAAGATTGATCTCCCAACAATGAATTGGTGATTTGAACCCAACATTGTGATGTAGATCATGTTATCCCTTAATTTAATCTCAAGAGAAACCAAGGAAATAGGTTAGGGAATGATTTGTTGATGGGAAACCCACAACCAAGACCACGGAGAGACCCTAAAAGGTGCCCCAAAGATGAACCAAGAGATACACAGAGAAAGACCTTCGAACACAACCTGTAAGTTAGGTCGCCGCATCAGTGGTCGACCACAGAGTGACCATTCTCGATAAGTCATACAGGGTTGTGTGGCTGCATCAGTGGAAGCATGATGTGCGACCACACAGTGTATGATCGACAGAAACTTGAGGTCCCTATATCAACCACTCAATTTCAGAGAACCTGTTTCGAGGCCAAGTTAGACTTGAGATTAATGCGACTAAATACTATCAAAAACCCTAACTTAAACTAATAATTGTATAGGTTGTCAACTAGTACAAGATAAATTTTAAAGCTTGGAAGAGATCGATACTACGATAAAAGGTGAGGGAACAAGACCTAAACTAACTGGATAATAACAAGCTATCTTTCTTTTATTTTTCCAATGCTATGATTGATACCATGCTTGTATGATTATAATATGCATCTCACATATCATCCAATATTACTACTATTTCTGTTCACGCATATTTACTTTATTATTTTTATCTTATTGTGGATGATGATAGGAATAGGCATGTGATTGTGAGTGTGGTTAGTGTGTTGTGTGGGGAGGGGTGTGTGATCCCTAAACCATGCTTTGTATTGATACATCGTATCGTTATTACCTTAGCAGAACTAGTATGTTGTAGGGCATCAGGGGGTGTTCACGGGCTGTGTGGTCTTTGACTCTGCCGAGGAGCCCTAACTCTATCTTGATGGACATATTGAGGGGTGCTGGGATAATGTCACATCCCAATTCTTGACTAACCAGTAGTGTAATGAATGGTCATAAGAACCAACTCTTTAAACCAGGATCTCGTATAGGACATGTCAATCATATAAAATCAAAACACATTCCACAACAATAATCAGAGGTAATAACTAAATAACGAAAGTCTTTATTACTATTGAACTGAGGTCTAATAGTGATAGATAAATAATTAAATTCAATTATCTCCAAATGACTCAAGACATAAAGTAAAATAGTCAATTACATGTCACATTGCTTAAATATAGCTAAACTTAATCAAAAAACACATTGGTTGCATTCATGACGGATCATGCACATCCTCCATAGCTTCCA
The DNA here is from genome assembly GCA_028583415.1 of Protea cynaroides. Lineage (NCBI taxonomy): Eukaryota > Viridiplantae > Streptophyta > Magnoliopsida > Proteales > Proteaceae > Protea > Protea cynaroides. Next base: position 98,473,519 of record CM053276.1, on the reverse strand, counting down.
CTTCTATAGCCGCCATGTGTCCATGCAATGGAGCATTCATGTAGTTTTCAACAAAACCTACATCATCAACTAAAAATATTCGACGTTGAGAGGGTGAGCACACACCACTTATGCATTCAATTTATATCTTCGGTCTGGTTTTAAATTTGCAACTATGCTATAGAAAGGATTGGCGGCCACCACACCTCTATACACGAGTGTGTGAATCCACTCAATGAATCAAGCACCATTGATATCCCATATGCACCCACTATGGAATAGAGATAGAGCTAAAGTGTCCAGATCACACACCGCCATCACTTCCCCTGATGCCCTACCCATACTAGCACATATGCCCCTACTAGCGAGGGCTTACAAACTGGACTCACAACTGACCAATCCTAATGCCATTCAAATGCATCCAAGGCCTCATCCCAGCATCCCTCAATACCTCCATAAAGATAGAGCTAAGGCCCCCAGTAAAGTCAAAGACCACACAATCCGAGACCACCTCCCCTAATACCCTATAACATGATAGTTCTGCTAAGATAACGGCGATACGAAGATGCTAATGCGAATTGTGGTTTAGGGATCAGACACCCCTCCCTACACAATACACCAACGACACTCACAAACACATGCTTATTCTTACCATCATCAATCAATATAATTAAACAATAACGTAAATATATACGAATAGAAATAGCAGTAATATTGGATGACATGTGAGATGCACATTACAAGCATTCAAGCATAGAATCATTCATGGCATTGGACACAATAAAATAAAGGTAATTTATTATTATTCAATTAGTTTAGGTCTTGTTTCCTCACCTGTAAACGATAGGCAATATTTTTTCTAGCTTTGGAAATCACTTTGAATCTATTGGGAACCTAAGAAATTTATAAGTTTATGTTAGGGTTCAAGTATACCAAGTTACAGTAGTCAAAAATCAAAACAGAGCCTTTGTTGGGTGACTAATCGATCATGTAGTCTCACGTTTATGTTGACCACACGACGTACGGTTGACCCTATTGTCAAAAATTTATAAGTTTATGTTATTGTTCAAATATACCAAGTTACAATGGTCAAAAATCAAAACAGAGCCTTTGTTGGGTGATTAATCGATTATGTGGTCTCACGTTTATGTTGACCACACGACCTACGGTTGACCCTATTGTCGCACTACATGCGACCACACCTGCGACCACACGATTTATAGGAATTTCCCAAATAGCTGTGGTCGACTCACTAATCACCCTATGGTCAAACAGTGCTGCGACCACACGATTTCTACCTTTAAATCCAAGTTCTCCCTCTTAGCTTAATGACAGGACTCAACCTATGATCATTTTATGGCCATTAATTTATGGTTTTCACTATATTACTTACCCTAACCTATTCTCCATGATCTGTGCTTTGGGATTTGCTTAGAAAACCCCATAGTTGGAACCTTTCATTGGATTTGATATCTCAATTTATAACGAAAACTCCTACTCTATGTGTTCTACGTCTACAAAGATGAGTTCCATACCTTACTTGCTATAGAGAGTCTGAGTTTTCTCTACAACAACTCCCTTCTTCTCCAAATCTCCTTCTCCTTCTCTTCCTCTCCCTTTCTCTCTTAGGTTTAGGGTTTGTTATTGATTCAACAGAGTGAGAGAGGGTAGAAGGACGTCCTTTATATAGAGAGAAACTCTCCATATAGTGCCTCCAACAATTAAGAAAGAGATCTGCCTTTGATTTGAAAAGTTTCCAAATCACGGAGTCTATTCTGGGTTCGTGTGGTCATAAAATCCATAGACCACACATCTTAGAAGTGTCAACCATACGACCTATTTCAATTGGTCTCACTTCCTTCATCGTATGGTCAACCATACCAGCTCAGGTAGTCGACCATACCCTTAAATTTAACTATTTTTGGGTCGATTCCTTACCTAGCCTTATAGTTTCTTCACACGGTTGGTCTACTCGATCCGGCTATGATGGGAAGACCAAGCACAACACTATTAGACGAGATTAGAAGAGTGCGGGTCTTACAACTCCCCCCCCCCCTTAAATAAATTTCATCCTTGAAATTTACACATACCTTTCGAGTCGAATAAGTGAGGATATGGCTTCCGCATAGCATTCTCTTCTTCCCATGTGATTTCTTCCACATCTTGGCTTCTTCAGGTGACCTTAACATAATAGATGTCACGGTTGCAAATACGTTAAACCTTCCGATTGGTAATTCAAAAGGTACTACTTCGAATATCAGATCTTCAGTTAAATCTGGTGGATCCATCGTTAGAACATGTGTTGGATCTTGGACGTACTTCTTTAGTAACGAGACATGAAATACATCATGCACACCAGACATAGATGGTGGCAGTGCTAGCTGATATGCTACCTTCCCACGTCTCGCCAGAATCTCATAAGGTCCAATATATTTGGGACACAGCTTTCCTTTCTAATCAAACCGTTTTAACCCACGTATAGCGGATATTTTCAAAAATACCTTGTCAGCTATGATGAACTCAAGGTCGCGGCGTCGATTATCTACATACTGTTTCTGACGATTTTGAGTTGTCCTAACCCTTTCCTTGATTATCTTAACTACCTTACATATTTCTGCGACAAACTTTGGTCCGATAACTCTCCATTCTTCCACTTCATTCCAAAATAAAGGAGTTCGACACTTTCTACCATACAATGCTTCATAGGGTGACATCTGTATAGTAGCTTAATAGCTATTGTTATAAGAGAACTTGATCAATGGCAACTTCTCATCCTACGATCCTTTGAAGTCAGTCACACAAGCTTGAAGTCTTCTAAAATCTGAATAGTGCGTTACGTCCATCACCGGGGGGGAAATGCGGTTCGAACTTCAATGTTGTAGCCCCCCCCCCTAACCCTTTCCAAAACGTAAACGATCTATGCTTTCAGGTACACCTTATAGTCGGACTATATTATCTACATATAGCTTAGCTAATCGTTCCAGGGTATATTGAGATCGTATAGCAATAAAGCGAACTGTCTTCGTAAGTCGATCTATGATCACCCCGGCCCCCCCCTTCCGCCGTGGGGGTTTTGGGGAACCCCCGATGGAATCCATAGTAATGGTTCTATTTTCAGGCTGGTTGGTTATAGCAATCCTCTTTTTCCCCTTTTTTTGCCTTTACTTGTTGACAATTTAGGCATTGAGACACATATCAAGCTACATCTGCTTTCATTCCTCTTCACTAATATAGCTTCTTCAGATCACAGTATATCTTTGTACTTCCAGGATGTACTGAATAAGAGGTAGAATGAACTTCCCTCATTAATCTATTTTGGATATTTGAATCTTCACTTTCAGGTATGCACACTCTTCCTTTGTACTTGAGTACCCTTTCAGAGTCCAGTGTGAAATTAGGAGTGGTCCTACCCTTCTCAGATCTTTTTGCACTGTCCTTAGATAGGGGTCAGATTGAATTGCCATTTTTACTTCATCCAACAAATTGGGTACAATCTTCACTTTAGCGAACATGTTTAAAAACTGATGAATAAACCCTAGGTCTATCGAACCACCCAATTTATCTATCACGAATTGTTCATTGCCGTAATTGAATATTCTTCCTACAACACACAATGCAGCATTTGTACTAGCTTTTTATTAGGCTTTTTTAATGCCTTCCTACTCAATGCATCAACAACTACATTAGTCTTTCCTCGATGATACTGGATATCACAATCGTAATCCTTTAGCAATTCTAACCACCTTCTTTATCTCATGTTCAACTCCTTTTGAGTAAACAAGTGAGTGAGACTTTTATGGTCTGATTTAATCTGAAACTTTTCACCATATAGCTAATGTCTCCATATTTTGACGGCATGTACCATTGTTGCTAGTTCCAAATTTGAGTAGGGTAATTCTTCTCGTAAACCTTCAGTTTCCTTGAAGCGTACGCAATTACTTGCTCTCCCTGCATGAGAACACATCCCAAACCCAATTCACAAGCATCGGTGTACAAGATAAATGGTTGTCCTAGTACCAAAATGGTCAAGATGGGAGCATATATTAATCTTGCTTTCAGCGTTTGGAAACACTCTTCACACTTGTCGGTCCAAATAAACTTTTCTCCTTTCTTAGTCAAACTGGTGAGAGGTACGATAATTCTGGAGTAATCTTCCACGAACAGTCGATAGTACCCAACTAAACCCAAGAAACTTTTAATTTTTGCAACATTCTTAGGTGCTTCCTATTTCAAAATAGCTTCAATCTTACTAGGATTCACTTTAATTCCTTCAACTGATACTACATGGCCTAAGAAAGCTACTTTATTTAGCCAAAACTCACATTTAGTAAATTTGGCATACAGTTTTTCTCTTTTCAGGAGCTGAAGAGTGGCTCTAAGATTTGCTACATGAGTCTCTTTGTCCTTGGAGTAAACTAGGATGTCATCTATAAACATAATGACCGATGTGTCTAGCATGTCATGGAATACCCGGTTCATAAGTTCCATGAAAGTTACAGGGGCGTTAGTCAACCCAAAAGACATAACTAAAAACTCTTAGTGTCTATATCTGGTTCTAAATGCTGTCTTTAAAATATCACTATCTTTGATCTTCAACTGATGGTATCCTAACCGAAGATCAATCTTGGAGAACACCTTGACTCCTTACAACTGATCAAATAAATCATCAATCCAAGGCAGGGGATATCGATTCTTGATCTTGAGCTTGTTCAGTTTCTGATAGTCTATACATAGTCGAACACTACTGTCATTTTTCTTCACAAAAAATACTAGCGCTCCCCATGGTGATATGCTGGGTCAGATATAACCCTTGTCCAATAACTCTTATAATTGAACCTTCAGTTCCTTCAGTTCAATAAGAGCCATTTGATAGGGTACCTTAGGTATAGGTGCGACTTCGGGTATAAGGTCTATAACGAACTCCGTCACTTTATCTGGTGGCAATCCTAGTAAATTTTCAAGAAATACATCAAAAAATTCCTACACAAGTTCAAACCTTCCATTCGTGGTGTTTCTTTGATGATATCAACCACTGATACTAGGCACCCAATACCTCCTTTCTCGAAGTATCTCCTAGCCATTAATGCAGAAAGAATAAGTTTCCACTTACGGGAAAGTTTGGTTCCTGAAAAACTGATATTCCTTGTCCTTGAATGATATCTTCTTTTTGGCACAAAGTAAACTCACAGAATGCTGGGACAACCAGTCCATTCTTAAGAAGACGTCGAAGTCTGCTATCTTGAGCTGTACCAGGTTTGCTTCCAAACTTCATCCATTTATAAAGACTAGACATGATCCGCAACCTTTGTCTAGTTTTGTTTCTAATCCCATAGGCAACCATACTAATAGGTTATGGTCTAAAGGTCTGGGGGACACAATTAATTTCTTCTCAAAAGACACAGATACAAATGAGTGGGTGGCTCTAGAGTCGAAAGAACTCTGGTGGGTATGTCAACTATAGGTACGATACCTGTGATTTTTACCTAAATTAGTCTATATGTTTACACAAGACATTCCAAAACATAAAGTTAAGTCATACCAGTGACCACATTAGGTGATACGATAGCGTCTTCAGAGGTTACAGCATAGAGCTTTCCTTGTTGTAGTTGCTTCATTCACTTAGGGCAATCCCTTGAATAATACCCTTCTTGATCGCAGTTGAAGCATTTAACTCCAACATTACCTTGCTTTTGCTAAGGTTGAGCCGACTGAGTAGTCCTAGCTGCTACACTGAAGCCTTGAGTATGGAATGACTTAAAGGTCTTTGTATTCCCTCTATTAAATGAATTTCCATTAGGCCTCTTCAATCTTCTGTTTTGAGCAAAGTAGTTCTCCCTTTGACTAGACTCTAGAACTCTTGCAATCTGCACAGCTTTATTATATATTTTTTTTCTAGTCCCGAAACATGCTTCCGGATGCTTCCCCTCAGTCCCATGATGAACCTATGGGTATTAGTATCTTCTTCGTACATACTGGCAGAGTAAAGAAAAATAACTCCTAGTAACGCTGTTGGTAAGCATCAATAGTCATTTGTCCTTGATATAGACTCAAAAATTCTTTCTCCATCTGATCCCTGAAGCTTCTGGGGAAATATTTCTCGAAGAAAGCCTTTGTAAAGATGGCCCAAGTCAAATAGGTGTGCTTGGTCATAAGATAACCTCAGGAGACTTCCACCAATGATGTGCATCTCCTTTCAACATAAAGGTGGCATATAGCACTTTCTCTTCTTCCGTTATAGTCATCATCATAAAATTTCTTTTCATCTCGTCAATCCAGTGAGCTAGCCACAATGGGTCTGACGGCTTGCCCATGAATTCCTTGGGTTTCATCTTCAAAAAACTCTCTATCAGCCTAGAATGGTCAAGCTGACTTTGAGAATAGTAACCGTATACAGGTGGCTGATTCTAGTAATTTCCTGAGTTATTCGTCTCTAGTTGTACTCCGAGGTTTTGCATTGGGGTATGCATTATTGGAGTCTGTTGCACTGTGGGTACGGTGTTATTCTCCATAGGTGCAATGGGCACCGTATTATTAACAACGGATGTAGGTGGCACAACGTTGCTACCCGAAGGTGTTGGTGTGGTATTTGCAACTGGTGGTATAATTCTCAAAGCAGCTTGCATGTTCATATACATCTGATGTAACTGCTGTACTTGTTGTGCCAAATTCATCACTACTGTGACCAATTGGGTTGGTGGTGTTGGCAGGTTGGTTGGATTGGCCTGAGTGTTGACTTCTTGGGGCGCAACATTTTGATTCCCATTATTTTCGGCTTGTTCTTTCGGGTTTTCGTTGACATTTACCTCCGCAAGTGGTGGTGGAGGTGGATTTGTGTTATGTCCCCTTTGACTTGGTCAACATCCAACCATTTCAGACTCTCGGATAGGATGGTATCTGAAAGGTTAAAGACATGTGAGACAAGGTAGTATATAGTAGTATCATGTTAGTCCCACAGTAAAAGGACAAAATTCTGAAGCACCAAGTCTAATAAAAACATAACACGTAACAAAATATTCGTATGGTCGATATCGTACAGTCACGCTACAAGTGACCATAGGTGAAACCATACGAACCCTGGAAACTTCCCAAGGCCCTGTGGTCGATCGTATGGTCGACGGTGTGGTCGACTCTTTGGGTCAAATTGTGCGACCATACAATTTAAAAATCAGGTTTTGAACCTGTTTCGAGCCTCTCTTTTTTTTCCCTCTCTTTTGTCTTCTTCTGAGTCTCAACTCAACTCGCCACCACTAGGTTGCTACAGTACCAACCGCACATCTTGGGTCATTTTTCTTGGTCTTCTTCCACTCTTCTTCACTCTCAAGGTACATTCTCCATTCCCATTCTTCTCTTGGTCAATTTATCATAGGTTTATACTATCTTTTACTATTTTCTTCCAATTAAAATTTGTTCAACTATAAAAATTTAATTTTTCTTGTTGGGTTTTGCTATTGGGTACCCAACAGACGAAAGCCTTCAAAAAAAATTTGGGTTTCATTAGTTGGTTTGGCCAGAAGCTTAAAAATTTCAATTTTGACCTAGAAATTGGGGATTTTTCCCAATTTTCAAAATTTCTTCAAATTTGATTTAATTGGTTGCAATTCTCTACTAGATGACCTTTGCAAGATGGTTTGTGATCCATGTAAGTCCTCCTGCCCAATATTTGGGTGAAAAGTGAGGCTTTTCCCATTTTAAGCCGTTATGCTACCCAAATTTCTGGTTTTTTAACTTATTTTTCTTTGTTTCTTTTTCTTGCAGCTAACGTCGCCCGAACTAAGATGCCTAGACACTATGATGCATCTTGCTTCCATTCTGCTAAAGCTGAGGCACAATACCCATGGTACCGATAAAAGAAGGTTGAGGTGGGTCGATTTGTTAACCTGCCAAGTCTAGCCCTATTTGATGTAAAGAGGGCATTTGATGATATGGGCTATAGCTCCCTATAACCCAGTATGAGGGTTGCACCCACCCGGAGTTGGTTAACTATTTTTATTACAACCTTCAAGTAGAAGGTGATCCAGATGATATAGATAGTGGGAGAGAGCTCCGACGGATTACTAGTTGGGTGAAAGGGGTTCCTATTTCTTTCAACACCCAACAGTTAGCAAATCTTTTGGGTATCTCAAGCTTCGGTCCGTTGGTCTATTGTGCTCCTAAAGAACCCAAGTTTTTGTCAGAGAGGATGCATACAGAGTGTGCAGTCAAATTCTACGGGATAATTGTTGGCAAATAAAGGCAGTCAATCTCCATCCTGAACCACGTGTATACTATAAGATTATCCAGCATAATCTTATCCCTCAGAGTGGTCATTATGAGATGGTCTCTCAGTTGACTCAGTTCCTTCTATATTATATCTGCACCAGACAGCCTGTTTGCCTCCCATATATCATCATCTGAACTATGCACAGAGCCACGATGCCTGATCTGAGGGGTAACTTGCCCTATGGATGCTTGATCACCACCTTACTCTCTCTCCTACAGGTAAACTTAGAGGATGAGAGAATCTATGAGGACATTTTTTCAGCTGACCTTGATTGGGATGCCATCTATAGGATGGGGATGCAAAAGGTGCAAGTTAGTGACGATGAGAAGAATGCTAGGAGGCGTCCTTTTACTCAGGTAGTGATAGCAGATACGGAGGCGGCAGCGGCAGCAGCAGAGAGAGTGACGATGATGAAGATGATGACCGAATGTACATGGATGTAGATGACATTCCTCCTCCATCACCCCTGCACACCACTGAGGCTGGCCCTTTTCGGACTACTTCTTCGGCAAGTCCCTTGCGCCCACCACCAGATGACATGATAGCGCTACTCTGTGAGATTCAGGATGCCCAGTATGCTACGGATCAATGGATAGGAGAGATCCTGGATGCTCAGTGCACCACAGACCAACGGGTAGCAGATCTGATAGCCAGTCTCCCTAGCGACCCAGACACAGGTAGCCCGGCTCATGAGGGTATATGCTGAGGACTATGATAGAGACCGAAAGGCACCTCCTCTACCTACTCTTCCAGTTCCATGATTGTTCTTCTTGTTTTTCTTTTGTTTATACAACAGAGTAACTATCTAGGTTGTGGACCGTACTTCGATTCGGATATACATTTTTTCATTTTCAAATTGTCATATATATATATATATATATATATATATATATATATATATATATATATATATATATATATATATATATATATATATATATATATATATATATATATGTTTCATCATTTATAGTATGTGCATTAATCTCTTTCTTAGTTTATGTCACAAACATCAAGGCGCTTATGATGTGTTCTCATTATAGCTTATAGTTTATCCTAAGTCAATTCATGTGTCACACCCCAATTCTGAACCAACCAAAATGGTGTGATGAACCGTCTATGAACCAACGGTTCAACCAGGATCTCGTATAGGCCGTGTCTATTTGATTAAACCAGATACAACCACAACCATAATCAAAGTAAATAAACAATAGCGCAAGTCTTTAATATAAATGAACTGAGTATCTAATAGTGATAACATAATTAATTATCCAATTATCTCCAAATGAATAAAGACATAAAATAAAATAAAATAAATCAATTATATGTTTCGATAAACCAACAACTAAATCTAATCGAAAACACATGAGTTGCACTCGCACGACGAATCATGTGACTCCACCATAGCTTCCACATCCATAGCAGCAACATGCCCGTACATTGGTGCATTCATATAATATTCCACAGTAGGACCTGCATCATCAACTAAAATATTCGACATTGAAAGGGTGAGCACACATCATGGCTCAATGAGCAAACAAAACAATGCAACAAACATATGCATGCATTCAATTCATATCTTTGGTCTGGTTTATAAGTTTGTAATGTGCAATAGAAAGGATTGGTGGCCGCCGTACCTCTATACACGAGTGTGTAAAGCCGCCCAATGGATCAAACACCATTGTCGTCCCACATGCACCCATCATGAATAAAGATAGAGCTAAAGTGCCCGGATCAAACACCGCATAACACTTCCCCTGATACCCTACCCATACCAACACGTAAGCCCCTATTGGCGAGGGCTTGCAAACTAGGCTCGCAACTAACCAATCCTAATGTCAAATAGTGTATCCAAGGCCTCACCCCAGCATCCCTCAATATGTCCATAGAGATAGAGCTAAGGCCCCCCGGTAGAGTCAGAGACTACACGGTCCGAGACCACCTCCCCTGATGCCCTACGACATAATAGTTCTGCTAAGGTAATGGCGATACAATGATGTTAGTGGGCAAGACTTGAGTAGAGATAGAGCTAGAGTCTGGTGACCAGGATGAACCACAGTGTCACGTCCTTCCCCTGATGCTCCACTCGCATCAAGCACACTAACCACACACATACATTCACATGCCTATTCCTAACATCATCATCATCATGTTATAAATATACAGAAATAAATATGCATGAACAGTAATAATAGGAATATTTGATGACATGTGAAATGCATATTACAAGTATACAAGCATGGAATCATTCATGGCATTGGACTCAATAAGTAAAATAGTTTACAATTAGCCAATTAATTTAGGTCTTATTCCCTCACCTTTAGTCGATGGTTGTTCCTCGTCCAAGCTTTGTAAAACATTGTTAGACCACTTGGAAACCTAATAAATTTATAGATTTTAAATTAAAATTAATTTCCATTAATTCGGACTTCCAGAAGCTGAGTGGTCGCAGGTGCGGCTGCACCTGTGGTCTCAGTTTCTGCGACCATAGGGTGTGTGGTCGCAAGGTGTGGTCGCATATCATGCGACCATACATGCGACCACACCCTCCCTGAATTTTTCCCGAGGGCGTGTGGTAGCATATCATGCGACCATACATGCAACCACACCCTCCCTGAAACTTTCTCGAGGGTGTGTGGTCGCTATGTGTGGTCACATACCATGCGACCATAATTTCCCTGGAACTTTTTTGAGGGTGTGTGGTCGGTTATGTGGGTCTCGAATTTTTTTGAGAGTGTGTGGTCGATTATGTGTGTCTCGTGTGGTCGCATATCATGCGACCATACATGCGACCACACATGTGATGGTCGACTTTTCACTCCCAACTCAATTCCTTCATGTTTTAATTCCTTTGCTTATCATCATGATCCTAATTCCTATGATTGTTGTAAGGCTTAAAATTCATATTTTACACAATCCATCATCCTAATAGATTCCCTCCATGGATCTCTTAGAATTTGTCCATGGTTTGATGATTGGGGTCTCACTTTGAATCACTATCTCCTCCATGATCTATTCTAGGTATTCAATAGAAGTAGGGGATGGTTTCATACCTTATACTTGTTCAAGATTCAGAGTTCTCTCTGAATTCCCTTCTCTTAGTCTTCCTCTTTAGTTCTCTTTCTCTTCCTCCTCTTTTCTTTCTCTCTCTTTTAGTTTGAGTTCTAAAATGATGAAAGAGGCTAAGGAACGTCCTATATATAGAGAAAAACCCTCCATATAGAGTCCTACTTAGAGTAGAAAAGAACCCCCTTCGGATTAGAAAGGTTTCCTAATCACGGAGTCTGTCTGAGTACGTGTGGTCGAAGGTGTGGTCGCAGAACCCGTCGAACACACAGTCAAAAACTGCGACCATATGTCCCAGACTTCTATGGTCGCTTTAATCTGAGGTGTGGTCGACCACACCTGTTTAGGTATTCGACCACACGCTCCTAATTAGCTAATTTTGGGTTCAATTTTATACCTAGCCTTGTAGTTTCTTCACGCACTTGGTCCGCTTAGCCCGACCATGATAGGGAGACTTGATACAAGGCGGTAAGATCGGATAGTATGATATGGGTCTTATAACTCCCCCCTCTTATTATAAATTTCGTCCTCAAAATTTGCACATACCTTCTGAGTCGAAAAGATGAGGATATTGCTTTCGCATAGCATTCTCTTCTTCCCATGTGATCTCTTCTACATCTTGGCTCCTCCAAGTAACCTTAACATAATAAATGTCATGGTTGCATAGACGTTGAACCTTTCGACTGGTAATTTCTGTTGGTGCTACTTTGAATGTCAAATCATCAGTTAGATCCGGTGGATCCACTGTTATCACATGTATTGGATCTCTAACGTACTTCTTCAGTAATGAGATATGAAATACAACATGCACACTTGACATAGATGGGGGTAGTGCTAATTGATACACCACTTTTTCACGTTTAGCTAGAATTTCATATGGCCCGACATATCTCGGACTTAGCTTCCCTTTTTGTCTGAATCGTTTTAAGCCTCGCATAGGTGATATTTTCAAGAATACCTTATGACCTACGACAAATTTAAGGTCTCGAAGTCGATTATCTGCATACTGTTTCTGATGGTTCTGAGCTGTTCTAACTCTTTCCTTGATAATGTCGACTACTCGACAAGTCTCTTCAATAAACTCTGGTTCAACAATACTCTGTTCTCTAACTTCATTCCAAAATAAAGGAGTTCGATACTTCCTACCATACAGTGCTTCAAAGGGTGACATCTGTATAGTAGCCTGATAGCTATTGTTATAGGCAAACTCGATCAATGGTAGTTTCTCATCCCATGATCCTTTGAAATCAATAACACGGGCTCGAAGCATGTCTTCTAAAATCTGAATGGTACGCTCTGACTGTCCGTCTGTCTGAGGACGGAATGCAGTACTGAACTTTAAAGTTGTACCCATAGTTTTCTATAATCCTTTCCAAAATTTTAAGGTAAAGCGTGGGTCTCTGTCGGACACAATGCTTTTAGGTACACCATGCAATCTGAAAATATTATCCACATATAGCTTGGCCAACCTCTCTAGGGTATACTGAGGTCGTATAGCTATGAAACGAGCTGTCTTAGTCAAACGATCTACAATCACCCAAACCGCGTCAACTACTCGGGGAGTCAATGGTAATCCAGTGACGAAGTCCATAGTGATGCAGTCTCATTTTCATGCTGGTTCTGGCAGTGGCTGCAACAATCTTGCAGATCTTTGCCTTTCAGCCTTTACCCTCTGATAATTTAGGCATTGAGACAAAAATTTAGCTACATCCGCCTTCATTCCTCTCCACCAATATAGCTTCTTCAGATCATGATACATCTTCGTACTTCCAGGACGTACCGAATAAGCGGTGGGTGTGAGCATCCTTCATTAGTCTGTGTCTAATATCCAAGTCTTCATTTTCAGGAACACATACTCTTCCTTTGTATTTTAGTACCTTTTCAACGTCCAAGGTGAACTCAGGAGTAGTTCTACCTTTTTCGATGTCTTCTTGCACCGTTTTCAGATAAGGGTCTGATTTAATAGCGGATTTTACTTCGTCTGTCAGATCAGGTACAGTCTTCAATGTGGCAAACATATTTGAAAATCGATGAATAAATCCTTGGTTGGTTGATCCATCCGATGTATCTATCACGAACTGCTCATTACCATAATTGAAAACTTCTCCTGTGACACACATTGCCGTAGTCGTGTTAACTTCTCCCTGGGATTTTATCATTGCTTTTCTACCCTGATCTCTTTTTCATATACCTCAAAAATTATCTTGTGATTATTACTTACTTTCTTTTTCACGCACTCTTTTATAGACATGACTCATATCCATCTATCTAGCATTCTTGAAATAGATTCTCTACTACTTCGTCTGAGGTTTCTTAGCTATATAGATTATTCTGAATTCAATCATCTTCCTTCCAATAATTCCTTATTAACTAAACATCTTATCAATGAATGTCGAAAAATGTAAGAATCAGAATATTTATCCAAAAGTAATTCATTTCCTTCTTTCGAATTCAGTATGATGAAGGACACTTGTTTTATCTAATGAACTTAGGTTTAACGGATCAGGAGTAAATCTATGGTAATTCAACCATCATCCAAAGGTCATTAAGTTGTACGATGATCTGAATACATGGAAATAGAGGTTCTACAGCTCTTAACATCATGGTTATAGGTTCTATCGAGTATATAATGTCATTAGTTGAGGCACTACAGGAGTAAATCTGGAGAAAGTTTTGGTACATCAATAAATCAGGTATAAATCGAAAAGATGTATGCTCAACATGATTAAACATTTAACTGTTCATTCAGTTCATATCTCTGTTCATGTTGTCGATCATGAAAGTGGCTCAGATTGGTATAATCAGGACTAATACTAAAGAAACAATATCTATAACTCCAATTGACAGATTCAATTGAGAAGGTATCCTGTCAAAACATGAGAATTTAAAATCAGGTATGTGCATCCTCTATAATCATAAGAGTAAGTCAATAATGCACCGCATCCTATATAAACCTATCTAGTTATGTGGCCACAATAGATTTGATCCTTTGCTGAAAACGTTTGAGGCTTTATTTTCAAAAAATATTCCTAAACCCTTGTTGGATCATTCTGCCATGATGCAGCTATCCCATACATCGATGGATGATAAGGGTAACCACCTTGATATACTGCTTGTTATGCACCAAGCTTCTGCACTGGGGTATGTGTTACTGGGACTTACTATATGGTAGGCACTGTATTATAGCTAACAGGTGTTGGGGGTACAGTGTTGCTACCAATTGGTACAGTACTTGGTTTGACCTGAAGGTGTTGATGTAGCATTGGCAACTTGGATAGTGATTTCTATGGAAACTTACATAACCGGTATCATCTGTTGTTGTTTTTGTATTTTGTCAGGCCAAGTTTATTACATCCGTAGCCAAGGCACTTGATAGTCCAGGTAGATTGGTAGGAGTGGCCTGGTTGTTTACCTCCTTTGATTTGTTCTAATCTGATTATCATTATTTAGCATCTGCTCAGATGAGTTTTCACTACCTGTTCTCGACCCAGATAGTGGTGGGGTCAAGTTGCAACCTCTTCTTAATGCCCAGTGGGCAATGGATCCACTTGTGGTGGATCTCACTCTGAGTCTCCACGTCACCCAGGAGTATAGTTTTATCTTCTTTTATAGTGTGTATGGCCATTGTTCTCCTATCTCTGTTGATTTAGCCCGAGATCTTTCCTTTTACCTCTACAGGGATTTAAGAATTACTAGCCATTTTTCTTCTTCCTCTGTCATACATCGGATTTCACATCTTGTGAGTACCAACTCGGTATTTCAATTTCCTACTTTATAGATGCCCCCTTCTTGCTATTGTATTATATCCTTTGTATACTTAGACAACTGTCCGACTTATAGATCATACCCTATATTATTTGTTTATCATGATACATTTAGATTTTTTTTTTCTGTCTGTGTATACATATGGTTCCACCTTTTATATGTACATTATTGTCTTGTTTAAGTTTTGTCTCAACCAACACAGGTGCTTATGGTGTGTTTGTATTAAAGCTTTTAATTTATCCAAACTCAGTTCATGGACTCTAGTAGAAGTATTCAAGTTTGATGGGCAAGGCCTGAGAGCTCTGATACCAAGTTGTCACACCCCAATACTGAACCAACCAGAATGGTGTGATGAACCGTCTATGAAATAATGGTTCAACCAAGATCTCATATAGGCCGTGTCTATTTGATTAAATCAGATATAACCACAACCATAATCAGAGTAAATAAACAATAACAGAAGTTTTTAATATAAATGAACTGAGTATCTAACAGTGATAACATAATTAATTATCCAATTATCTCCAAATGACTAAAGACATAAAATAAAATAAAATAAATCAATTACATGTTTCGATAAACCAACAACTAAATCTAATCGAAAACACATGAGTTACACTCGCACGACGAATCATGCGACTCCACCATAGCTTCCACATCCATAGTAGCAACATGTCCGTACAGTGGTGCATTCATATAATCTTCCATAGTAGGACCTGTATCATCAACTAAAATATTCGACGTCGAAAGGGTGAGCACACACATCACGGCTCAGTGAGCAAACAAAACAATGCAATAAACATATGCATGCATTCAATTCAAATCTTTGGTCTGGTTTATAAGTTTGCAATGTACAATAGAAAGGATTTGTGGCCGTCGTACCTCTATACACGAGTGTATGAAGCCGCCCAATGGATCAAACACCATTGTCGTCCCACATGCACCCATCAATGGAATAGAGATAGAGCTAAAGTGCCCGGATCAAACACCACATGACACTTCCCTTGATGCCCTACCCATACCAACACGTAAGCCCCTATTGACGAGGGCATGCAAACTGGGCTCGAAACTAACCAATCATAATGTCAAACAGTGTATCCAAGGCCTCACCCCAGCATCCCTCAATACGTCCATAGAGATAGAGCTAAGGCCCCCTAGCATAGTCAAAGATTACACGGTTTCGAGACCACCTCCCCTGATGCCCTACGACGTAACAGTTCTGCTAAGGTAATGGCGATACGACGATGTTAGTAGGCAAGGCTTGAGTAGAGATAGAGCTAGAGTCTAGTGAGTAGGATGAACCACAGTGTCACGTCATCCCCTTGATGTTATAAATACACAAAATTAAATATGCATGAACAGTAATAACAAGAATATTGGATGACATGTGAAATGTACATTACAAGCATACAAGCATGGAATCATTCATGGCATTGGACTCAATAAGTAAAACAGTTTATTATTAGCCAATTAATTTAGGTATTGTTCCCTCACCTTTAGTCAATGGTTGTTCCTCGTCCAAGCTTTGTAAATCACTTTTAGACCACTTGGAAACCTAACAAATTTATAAATTTTAAATTAGAATTTATTTTCATTAATTCAAACTTCCAGAATCTGAGTGGTCGCAGGTGCGGCTGCACCTGTGGTCTCAGTCTCTACGACCACAGGGTGTGTGGTCACAAGGTGTGGTAGCATATCATGCAACCATACATGCAACCACACCCTCGCTGAATTTTCCCCGAGGGCGTATGGTCGCATATCATACGACCATACATGCGACCACACCCTCCCTAAAACTTTTCTGAGGGTGTGTGGTCGCTATGTGTGGTCGCATACCATGCGACCATACATGCAACCACACCCTCCCTGGAACTTTCCCGAGGGTGTGTGGTCGATTATGTGGGTCTCGTGTGGTCACATATCATGCAACCACACCCTCCTTGGAATTTTCCTGAGGGTGTGTGGTCGATTATGTGTGTCTCGTGTGGTCGCATGATGACCATCACACTCCCAACTCAATTCCTTTATGTTTTGATTCCTTGGCTTGTCATCATGATCCTTCCTATGATTGTTCTATGGCTTAAAATTCATATTTTACACAATCCATCATCCTAATAGATTCCCTCCATGGATCTCTTAGAATTTATCCATGGTTTGATGATTGGGGGGGGTCTCACTTTGAATCACTATCTCCTCCATGATCTATTCTAGGTATTCAATAGATGTGGGGGATGGTTTCATACCTTATACTTATTCAAGATTTAGAGTTCTCTCTGAATTTCCTTCTCTTAGTCTTTCTCTTCAATTCTCTTTCTCTTCCTCCTCTTCTCTTTCTCTCTCTTTCAGTTTGAGTTCTAGAAGGATGAAAGAGGCTAAGGGACGTCCTATATATAGAGGAAAACCCTCCATATAGAGTCCTACTTAGATTAGGAAAGAACCCCCTTCGGATTAGGATGGTTTCCTAATCACGGAGTTTTCTGAGTACGTGTGGTCGCAAGTGTGGTCGCAGAACCTGTCGACCACACAGTCAAAAACTGCGACCACACGTCCCAAACTTTTGTGGTCGCTTTAATCTGAGGTGTGGTCGACCACACCTATTTAGGTACGCGACCACACGCTCTTAATTAGCTAATTTTGGGTTCAATTTCATACCTAGCCTTGTGATTTCTTCACGCACTTGGTCCGCTTGGCCTGACCATGATAGGGAGACCTGATACAAGGTAATAAGACCGGTTAGTACGATACGAGTCTTACATCATGACTCTTGTGGAAGTATTCAGGTTTGATGGGCAGAGCCTAGGGGCTCTGATACCAAGTTATTACAACCCAATTCTGGACTAACCAGTAGTGTGATGAACTGTCATAAGAACCAACAATTCAAACCAAGATCTCGTATAGGCAGTGCCAACCATGTTAAACCAAAATACATTCCACAATAATAATCAGAGGTAATAACTAAATAGCGAAAGTCTTTATTATTATTGAACTGAGGTCTAACAGTGATAGATAAATAATTAAATTCAATTATCTCCAAATGATTCAAGACATAAAGTGAAATAATCAATTACATGTCCCATTGCTTACATATAGCTAAACTTAATAAAAAAAAATACATTGGTTGCATTCGCATGACGGATCATGCGCATCCTCCATAGGTTCCACTTCTATAGCCGCCATGTGTCTATGTGATGGCACATTCTTGTAGCCTTCAATAGTAAAACCTGCATCATCAAGTAAAATATTCGACGTCGAGAGGGTGAGCACACAACCCAGCTCAGTAAGGAAACAGAACAATACGCAAATATATGTATGCATTCAATTCATATCTTTGGTCTGGTTTTAAGTTTGCAACTATGCTATAGAAAGGATTGGCGACCACCGCACCTCTATACATGAGTGTGTGTAAATCCACCCAATAAATCAAACACCATTGTCGTCCCACATGCACCCACCATAGAATAGAGATAGAACTAAAGTGTTTGGACCACACACCGCCAATACTTCCCTTGATGCCCTACCCATACCAGCACGTATGCCCCTACTGGCGAGAGCTGACAAACTGGACTCGCAACTAACCAATCCTAATGCCATCTAAATACATCAAAGGCCTCACCCCAGCATCCCTCAATATGTCCATAGATATAGAGCTAAGGTCCCCCGGCAGAGTCAAAGACCATAAGGTCTAAAACCACCTCCCTTAATGCCCTATGATGTAATAGTTTCACTAAGATAACGACGATACGATGATGTCAATGCGAAGCATGGTTTAGGGATCAAACACCCCTCCCCACACAACAGACCAACCATACTCACAAACACATGTCTATTCCTATCATCATCTATCAATATAGTAAAATAATAGAGTAAATATGCATGAACAGGAATAACAGTAATAGTGGAGGACATGTGAGATACACATTACAAGCATTCAAGGATAGAATCATTTATGGCATTGGACACAATAAAAGAAAGGTAATTTGTTATTATCCAATTAGTTTAGGTCTTGTTCCCTCACCTGTAAACGATATGCAACATTCTTCTAAGCTTTGGAAGTCACTTTGAATATATTGGGAACCTAAGAAATTTATGGGTTTATGTCAAGGTTCAAGTGTACCAAGTTACAGTAGTCGAAAATCAAAACAGAGCCTTCGCTGGGTGACTGATCGATCCTGTGGTCTCATGTTTATGTCGACCACACGATATATGGTCGACCCTATGGTCGCACTACATGCGATCGCACCTACGACCACATGATTTCTAGGAATTTCTCAAATAGCTATGGTCCACTCACTGATCACCCTATGGTCAAACAGTGCAGCGACCACACAATTTCTACCTTCAAATTCGAGTTCTCCCTCTTGGCTTAACAACAAGACTCACCCTATGATCATTTTATGGCCATTAATTTATGGTTTTCACTATATTAATTACCCTAACCTATTCTCCATGACCCCTTTGGGATTTGCTTAGAAAACCCCATAGTTGGAACCTTTCATTGGATTCGATATCTTTCGATATCTCAATTTATAATGGAAACTCTTATTCTATGTGTTCTACATCTACAAAGACGAGTTCCATACCTTACTTGCTGTAGAGAGTCTGAGATTTCTCTGCAACAACTCCCTTCTTCTCTAAATCTCCTTCTCCTTCTCTTCTTCTCCCTTTCTCTCTTAGGTTTAGGGTTTGATATTGATCCAAAAGAGTGAGAGAGGGTAGAGGGACATCTTTTATATAGAGAGAAACTCTCCATATAGAACCTCCAGCAATTAAAAAAGAGATCCCCCTTTGATTTGAAAAGTTTTCAAATCACGGAGTCTATTTTGGGTTCGTGTGGTCGTAAAATCCGTCGACCACACGTCTCAGAAGTGTCGACCATACGACCTATTTCGACTGGTCCCACTTCCTTCATCGTATGGTCGACCATACCAGCTCAGGTAGTCGACCATACCTTTGAATTTAACTATTTTTGGGTCAATTTACTTACCTAGCCTTGTAGTTTCTTCACACGGTTGGTCTACTTGATCCAACTATGATGGGAAGACCTGGTACTATACGGTTAGACCTGATTAGTAGAGTGCAGGTCTTACAAGTAAGGCCTTGGATACATGTGGGACGGTTATGGCGTTTGATCAATTTGGTGGATTCACACACTCATGTATATAGGTGCGGTGGTCGCCAATCCTTTTTATAGCACAGTTGCAAACTTAAAATTAGACCAAAGATGTGAATTGAATGCATGCATATGTTTGCGTATTATTTTGATTGCTCACTGAGCCGTGATGCATGCTTACCCCTCGGCGTCGACTATTTTTAGTTAATGATATAGGTCTTACAGTTGAAGATTATATAGAGGCGTCGTCGTACGGACACATGGCAGTGATGGATACTCAAGTTATGGAGGATGAGCACGAAGCATCGTGAGAGTGCTTTCAATGTCTCTATTCTTAGATATTTTTCTGTTTAAAAGTTATAAAACTTTGTAATAGATTATTAAGTATGTTTTGAGTTCATTGGAGATAATTGGGTTAATTATTTACTTCATCATGTTACACACTCAGTTCAATATTATTAAAGACGTCTGCTATTTATTTTATTATCTCTTATTATGTTATGGCATGTGTATTTGGTTTGGATGTTGGCATTGTTGTTATAAGATCCTGACTAAACCATTGGTTCTTATGATGGTTCATCACACTTTTGGTTTGATCAAAATTAAGGTGTAGTAACTTTGTATCAGAGCTCTATGGCTCTGCCAATCAAACTTGAATACAGCTACAAGAGTCCATAAACTGAGTTAAATGAAAATAAAAGCTTTAATAATAATCCACCATAAGCACAGTGTTGCTTTAGACAGAAAGTAAACAAGACCATAATGCACATAACATAAAGGTGAAACAAAAATATATGAATATATTGATGAATTTGAAATAAAATCACATAATGTATATCCGAAATCAAAGTACAGTCCACAAACCGGACAGTTACTCTATAAATATCAAAAAGAGAAATGTATATATACTGGAAGGAAATATGGAGATCTATCACTGAACTGGAGGAGTAGGAGGAGGAGGTGCCTCTCGGTCCCTATCATAGTCCTCTGCGTATACTCTAGTGAGCTAGGCTACCTACACCTGGGTCGCTCGAAGACTAGCAGCCAGGTCTGCTACTCGCTGATCTGTAGCACGTTGAGCCTCCCGGATCTCTAGCAAGAGTGCCATCATATCATCCGATGGAGGGTGTAAAGGACCAGCAAAAGGGGTAGTATGAGAATGGCCAGCTCTAGTGGAATGTTGTGGTGAATGAGGGGGAATGTCATCCATGTCCATGAACATTCGATCGTCATCATCGTCATCACCCTCTACCGCAGTTGTAGCTCAACGTGGTGGACGGACCATGGCATTCCATTCCTCGTCGTTGACCTACACATTCTGCATCTCCATCTTGCATATGGGCTCCCAATCAAGGTTCGCAGAGACCGTATCCTCGAATATACTCTCACCCACCATGTCCACCTGTAGGCGGGAGAGGATAGTAGTGATCATATGATTGTAGGGTAAGTTGTCCTTCTGGCCAATCGTCGCAGCTCGATACATGGTGCGAATGATGATGTAGGGCAGGCATATAGGCTACCTGGTGCAAATACAGTGTAGCAGTTACTGGAAAAGCTGTGAGACCATCTGGTAGTGCCCACTCTGTAGTACTAGGTTGTGCTGGATGATCTTGCAATATACTCTGGGCTCTGGGCATAGGTTAATCGCATTCATTTGCCAACAATTATTTTGGAGGATCTAGTTCCTTAACTTAGTGCGCATCCCCAACATCAGAAACTGGCGCTCTTTTGGGACGCAGTAGACCAGTGGACCATCATTGGAGATACCTAGAAGGTCTGCCAACTGCTGACAGTTAAAAGAAATGGGTACCATTTTTACCCAACTTGTGATCCTAAGGTCTCTACCTTTATCCACATCCTCTGGATTACCCTCTATCAGCAGATTATAGTAGAACTGTTTTACCAATTCGGGACGGGTACACCCCTGGTATAGTATCACCGGGAGCCAACCCATAGCCTGGAAGGCATCTTCAACATCATAGAGGGCGAGGCTGGCTAAATCTACAAACCGGCCCACTTCCACTTTCTTGACTCGAAACCAAGGGTACTGTGTCTCAGCTTCAATTGACCTGAAGCGAACAACATCATGGACCTGAGGAACCTTGGTAAGAACCATGTTATCAGCAAAGAGCATAAACCAATAAGCAAGTAGTCAGTTATAGGGAATTCTGAAAATTTTTGGCATTATAACGACATAATTAGGCCAAAAGCCTCATTTTCGCCCAAATGCTTGGACTAAAGGACTTATGTCAAGGGAAACACAATCATACATATCAAACAATAATACATGATCAAGGAATTGAATCAAATTCAAGGAATTTCAAGAAATTTGGTAAATTTGACAAAAATCCCAAATTTTAGGGCAAAAACTTGATTTTCGGGATTTATAACAAATCCATCGACAAAATCCCGAAATAAGTTGAGGGCTTTGCTTTGCATTATGCCCAATAGTAATGCTAAGTAATAAAAATGAAATTTTTACAGTCAAATAAAGTTTAATTTGATAAAACATGAAAAAGACGACAAAAACCTAGGTTTAGCAATCCGAAGGAATGAAAGGAAGAAAGACATTACCTTTAGAATGAGTTTGGAAGTCATTACTCGATGGTGGAAGCAACAAATTTGTGTGGCAACACTGTAGCAACTCAATGGAGGTGAGTGGGTTCGACCTCAGTAGAAGACAAGGAAAAGACTGAGAGAAAAGTGACTCGGTTTAGGTTAAAAACCCAATTCTGAGTTGTGTGGTCGCACAATTAATCAACCACACAGTCAACCACACAGTCAACCATAGACCCTCGGCCCTGTCACAGGATTTGTGTGGAAGCATGAGAGGCCGCACCATGCACGACCACACAAAGATTTTTTTTTTTTTGGCTGTAAAGGCTATGAAATTTTGGGAAATTGGTTGTTTTGAGATATTTAGTAAAATGTTATGCGACTGATCATAAGAACTACCATTTTGTATAACTTGTTACCTATGTTGGCTATGCAGACACCTTATCAGTAGACAATCTGAGATGGCTCGCCGTACTCATAGAAATAGTCATAAAGGCCGTAGCCCGACCCCACCACCATTTGAAATGGGAAATGCAAATGAAAACTCTAAAGGACAAATAGGAAACAATGTAAACAAGAATAATGTACCTCGGGGCAAAAGCAATTAGGCCACCCCAACTAATTTACCAGGGCCACCAGATAATTTGGTTGCGATTATGACGAATATGGCCAGACAGATGCAAAAACAACAACAGATATTATTGGCTATGTAGGTTGCCATGGGAATTACGACTCCAGTTGCAAATACCACACCACCACCTCCCAGTTAAACTAACACGATACCGATGGGTAGCAGCATTATGCCTCCCGCACCCGTTATTGATAACACGGTGCCCATTGCACCTGTGGAAAAAGCACCGTGTCCATAGTGCAGTAGATTCCAGTAATGCATACCCCTGTGTAGAATTATAAAGTATAATAAGGGACGAACAACCGAGGAAGTTACCAGAATCAGCCACCTGTATACAATTACTATGCATAAAATTAGCTTGACCACTCTAGGCTGATAGAGCATTTTCTGAAAATGAAACTAAAGGAATTCACAGTCAAGACATCAGATCCATTATGGCCACCCCTACTGGATTGACGAGATGGAAAGGAATTTCATGATGATGACTATTACAGAAGAAGAGAAGGTGTTGTGTGCAACTTTTATGCTGAAAGGTGATTCACATCATTGGTGGAAGTTTACTCGCGGATATCTTCTGAGCAACCACACCCATCTGACATAGGCTATTTTCAAAGAAGCCTTCTTCAAGAAATATTTTCCCAGAAGATTTAGAGATCAGATGGAGAAAGAATTTTTGAGTTTATATCAAGGACAGATGGCTGTTGACGCTTACCAGCAGCGATATGAAGAGTTATTCTTCTTTGCTCCCTCTAGTATGCAAGAAGAAGATACTAAAACCCATAGGTTTATCATGAGACTTAGGGGAAGCATTCGAGAGCATGTATTGGGACTAGAAAAGAAGATCTATAATAAAGCGGTGCAGATTGCTCGCGTTCTGGAGTCAAGTCAGAGGGAGAGCTATTTTACTCAAAACAGAGGTATTAAGAGGCCTAACGAAAATTCATTCAATGGAGGAAATTCTAAGACCTTTAAACCATTATGGGCACAAGGCTTCAATGCAGCAGCTAAGACTACTCAGTCAACTCAACCTCAGCAAAAGCAAGAAAATGCTGCAGTTAAATGCTTCAACTGTGATCAAGTAGGGCATTATTCAAGATAATGCCTTGAACCAAGGAGCCAGCTACAACAAAGAAAGGCTTATGCCATGACTTTTGAAAACGTTGCCGCATCACCTATCACAGGTATGACCCAACCTTTCATTTTTATAATACCTTGTGTGAGTATATAGACTAAACTAGATAAAATCACAGGTGTTGTACCCATAACTGGCATACCAGCCAGAGTACTTTTCTACTCTGGAGCCACCCACTCTTTTGTATCTATGTCTTTTGAGAAGAAATTAAATGTGCCCTCAAACCTTTAGACCTCAAGTTGTTAGTGCAGTCGCCTATGAGATTAGAAGCAGAATTAGACAAATGTTATGGACCATGTCCAGTCTTTATTGGTGGACAAATTATGGATGCAAACTTAGTTCAATTGGAGATGGTAGACTTTGACATCATCTTAGGAATGGACTGGTTATCTCAGTACTCTGCAAGCTTACTGTGTGCTAAAAGAAATTGACCTTCAAAGGCAAAGATGGTGCATAATTTAGTTTTTCGAGAACCAAACTTCCTCGTAAGTGAAAACTCCTTCTCTCTGCGTTGAAGGCTAAGAGATGCCTTGAGAAAGGAGCAACTCGATATCTGGTATCTATAGTTGATGACCAAGTAAACACCATGAATGGAAGATATAAAATTTATGCAACAATTTTTGGATGTATTTCCTGAAGATTTACCAGGGCTGCCATTAGATCAAGCGACGGAGTTCGTTATAGACCTTTTACCCCGAGCCGCACTTGTATCTAAGGCACCCTATCGAATGGGTCCTAATGAACTGAAGGAATTGAAGGTCTAACTATAGGAGTTACTGGACAAGGGTTACATCCGACCTAGTATATCACCATGGGGGGGCGCCAGTGTTGTTCATAAAGAAGGACGGTAGTGTTCGATTGTATATAGATTACCGAGAACTGAACAAGCTCAAGATTAAAAATCGGTATCCGCTACCTCGGATCGATAACTTATTCGAACAGTTGCAAGGTGCCAAGGTGTTCTCCAAGATTGATCTTCGGTCAAGATATCATCAGTTGAAGATCAAGGACATTGATATTCCGAAGATAGCTTTTAGAACCAGATATGGACATTATGAGTTTCTAGTTATGCCTTTTGGGTTGACTAATGCCCCTATAATTTTCATAAAACTTTTGAACCGAGCATTCCATGACATGCTGGATACATCGGTTATAGTGTTCATAGATGACATCCTAGTCTATTCCAAGAACAGAGAGACTCATGTAACAAATCTTAGAGCCTCTTTCAGCGACTAAGAAGAGAAAAACTTTATGCCAAATTTACAAAATGTGAGTTTTGGCTAAATAAAGTAGCTTTCGTAGGCCATATAATATCAACTGAAGGAATTAAAGTGGACCCCAACAAGATTAAAGCTATTGTAAAATGAAAAGCACCTAAGAGTGTTGCAGAAATCAGAAGTTTCTTGGGTTTAGCTGGGTACTATCGACGGTTCATGGAAAATTACTCCAGAATTTTTGTACCTCTCACCAGGCTAACTAAGAAAGGAGAAAAGTTTGTTTGGACTGACAAGTGTGAAGAGTGTTTCCAAACACTGAAGGCAAGATTAATATCGGCTCCCATCTTGACTATTCCGGTACTAGGACAGCCATTTATCTTGTACACTGATGCTTTCAGATTGGGTTTGGGATGTGTTCTCATGCAAGGAGAGCAAGTAATTATGTATGCTTCAAGGCAACTGAAGGAACATGATAAGAATTACCCTACTCATGACTTGGAGTTAGCAGTGGTGGTACATGCTGTCAAGATATGAAGACATTACTTATATGGTGAAAATTTTCAAATTAAATCAGACCATAAAAGTCTCACCCACTTGTTTAGCCAAAAGGAGTTGAACATGAGACAAAGAAGGTAGTTGGAATAGCTAAGGGATTATGATTGTGATATCCATTATCATCTAAGGAATGCCAAGGTAGTTGTCGACGCATTAAGCCGAAAAGCATTAAGGAAGCCTGAGGAAGAAGCTAGCACAAATGTTGCGATGTGTGTGAGAGGAAGAGTATTTAATTATGATAATGAGCAATTTGTGATAGATAAACTAGGTGGTTCGACAGACCTAGGGTTTATTCATTGGTTTTCAAATATGTTCGCGACATTGAAGATTGTACCTGATCTGATGGACAAAGTGAAATTGACAATCCAATTGGACCCCTATCTAAGGACAGTGCTAGAAGATCTAGAAAAGGGTAGGACCACTCCTGATTTCACTCTAGACTCTGAAGGGGTATTAAGGTACAATGGAAGGGTGTGCATACCTAAAAGTGAAAATTCAGATATCAGAAATAGACTAATAAGGGAAGCCCATTCTACCTCTTATTTAGTACATCCTGGAAGTACAAAGATGTATCATGATCTGAAGAAGCTATATTGGTAGAGAGGAATGAAAGCAGATGTAGCTTGATATGTGTCTCAATGTTTAAATTGTCAGCAAATAAAGGCAAAAAGGCAAAGACCAGCGGGCTTGTTACAACCACTACCTGAACCAGCCTAGAAATGGGACTGCATTACTATGGACTTTGTCACTGGGTTACCATTAACTCCTAGATCAGTTGACGCAATCTGGGTGATAATAGATTTACTTACGAAGACAACTCGTTTCATTGCTATACGACCCCAGTATATAATGGAGAGGTTAGCCAATCTGTATGTGGATAACATTATCAGATTACATGGTGTACCAGAGAGTATTGCATCAGACCAAGAACCCCGCTTTACGTCGAAGTTTTGGGAAGGATTGCAGAAGGCTATGGGAATAACATTGAAGTTCAGTATCGCATTCCACCCTTAGATTGACGGGCAGTTGAAGTGAACCATACAGGTCCTAGAAGATAAGCTTCATGCTTGTGCTATTGATTTTAAAGGGGCTTGGGATGAAAAATTACCATTGATCGAGTTCACTTATAATAATAGCTATCAAGCTACTATACAGATGTCACCCTATGAAGCATTGTATGGTAGAAAGTATCGTACTCCTTTATTTTGGAATGAAGTTAGAGAGCGAAGAATTATAGGACCTGAGTTTATCGAAGAAACTTATTAAGTAGTTACAATAATCAAGGAAAGAGTGAAGACAGCTCAAAACCATCAGAAACAGTATGCGGATAATCGATGTCGAGACCTTGAGTTGGTAGTAGGTGATAAAGTATTTTTAAAGGTATCGCCTATGCGAGGTTTAAAATGGTTCGATAAAAAGGGTAAGTTGTGTCCTAGATATATTGGACCTTATGAAATTCTTACTAGACGTGGAAAGGTGATGTATCAGCTAGCACTACCACTATCTATGTCTGGTGTACATGATGTATTCCACGTGTCATTGTTGAAGACATACATCAAAGATCCAATGCATGTCCAAATAGTGGATATACCTAATTTGATTGAAGACCTGACATTTGAAGTAGTGTCATTCGAAGTCACCGGTCGAAAGGTTCAACGTCTTCGCAACCGTGACATCTATTATGTTAAAGTAACCTGGAGAAGCCAAGATGTGGAAAAGATAATGTGGGAAGAAGAAAATGCTATGCGGAAGCAATATCCTCACCTATTCAACTCAGAAAGTATGTACAAATTTTGAAAATGAAATTTATTCAAGGGGGGAGCTGTAAGAACTGCACTCAACTAACCAGGTTTAATCATGTCGTGCCAGGTCTTTCCTGTAAGACCCGTATCGAACTAACCGGTCTTACCACCTTGTACCAGGTCTACCTATCATGGTCAAACCAAATGGACCAAGTGCGTGAATGAAAGAGCAAAACCAGGTATTAAACTTACCCAAAAATAGTAAAATAGAGGGCTGGATCGCATACCCAGATAGGTAGGGTCGACCCCCCCCCCCTCACTAAGAAGTCAGACCCCTGATATTTTAACTAGGGGTTGGACAACTTAGAACTGAAGGTCGACGGGACCTCTGACCCCCTCATCGACCCCCTCTCGGCCGACAGAAACCGCAAATAGGAAACTTTCCAAATTTCAATGGGATTCTTTCATAATCTCAATCGGACTTATTTTGGGAGATTCTACTCTATAAATAGGACGTCCCTAAGCCTCTTTCACTCCTTTTGAAACCCTAATTGAAAGTGAGAGAAAGATAAGAGAAGGAGAAGAGAAGGAAAGTTGGAGAAGAAGACTAAAGTGAAGAATTCAGAGAAACCTCTGAATCTCAGCAAAACCTAAGGTATGGGTACGTTTCCATTGATGATCTAAGACCTTAGAATAGTTCATGAAGAGGGTATGGTCTAGGAGAAACCCAAATCATACATCCATGGGAGGATTTCAATGAAATCCATGGAGGAAATCATGGTAGGCAAAGTAAGGAAGAAACCTAGAGTTCTAAGCCATAGAACAAGCATAGAATGGATTGTGAAAGTAAGCCATAGGACCCAACATGAAAGAATGGACTGTAGGATGAAATTCTTGACTCAAACCATGGGGGGTCGCATGTGGGGTCGATTGGGAATCGACCCTACCAGACCACAGGATCGACCCCCAGCATTCGGGAAGTCCAGGAATGGGGTGGTCGCACCTAGGGTCGATGGAACATCCGACCCTGGCGTCGACCCTACCCTGGGGGTCGTAGTAAACTGCTACCCTACCTATGACCCACCCTACGACCCTCGCTTAACAGCAAGCCTAAAAGTGTCGGAATGACTTCTAACTTAAATCTATCGACTTGTTAGGTTTTCCTATTGATATAAAAGTGATTCTTAAAGCTTGAAAGAGGATCTACACTCAAGCAAAGGTGAGGGAACAAGATTGAAACTAATTGGCCAATAATAAACTGTTTTTATTTTCTTGAGTCTAATGTCATGACTGATTCTATACGTGTATGCTTGTAATGTGTATTCAACATGTCATCTAATATTCCTACTATTAATGTTCATGCATATTTAATTTTATTTTGTTTATAACATGATGATGATGATGATGCTAGGAATAGACATGTGAATGTATGTGTGTGGTTAGTGTACTTGATGCGAGTGGAGCATCAGGGGGGACGTGACATTGTGGTACAGCCTGGTCACAAGACTCTAGCTCTATCTCTACTCAAGTCTTGTCCACTGACATCGTCGTATCGCCATTACCTTAGCAGAACTATTACGTCGTAGGGTATCAAGGGAGGTGGTCTCGGACCGTGTAGTCTTCGATTCTGTCGGAGGGCCTTAGTTCTATCTCTATGGACGTATTGAGGGATGCTGGGGTGAGGCCTTAGGTACACTATTTGACATTAGGATTGGTTAGTGGCGAGCCCAGTTTGCAAGCCCTCGCCAGCAGGGGCTTACATGTTGGTATGGGTAGAGTATCAGGGGAAGTGTGATGCGGTGTATTCCTAAGCACTTTAGCTCTATCTCTATTCCATAGTGGGTGTATGTGGGACGACAATAAACGTTAACCT
>CM053276.1:98310486-98443133 GCA_028583415.1 Protea cynaroides | reverse complement strand
TTGTTGGCCTACATATTGTAATTGTTGGCAAATTGGGCTAACTGGGTCAAGTTTGATGAGAGAGAGTGTCTGTGGATCCTACAGGTGATATGGCAGTGAAACAGGTATTACGGCTTTGTTACAGGTGCTGTAAAGCATGAAGCATGAAAGAGGAGAGAGAATTAGAAGAGAGAGAAAGAGGAGAGAGAAAGAGGAGAGAGAAAGAGGAGAGAGAAAGTGGGACCCTCCAAGGTGGCATGCCACCAAGGCAGCCAGCCTGGCCGAGCACCAAGGCAGCCAGCCAGCAGGCCAGCCGCATGGCACCACAGCAAGGCAGGCCCAGCAGGCCAGCCGCATGGCACCAGCAAGGTAGGCCCAGCAGGCCAGCCGCATGGCACCACCGCAGGCAGGCCAAGCAGGCCAGCCCGCATGGCACCATTGCGCACAGCCCGCAAGGCATGCTGCGCGCGCTGGTCCTTTCTCCCGCATGTCGTGCCCCTCCCCACCAGATGTTCGACGATTTTCTAGGAGAGAGAAAACCTCTCTGGAAAATCATCCCTGTAGCAAGTTTAACAAAAAGCATTGGTTACAGAGGCCATTAAAACCTCTTTCAGGGGCATTTTGGACAGTTTGCAAAAGTGAAAATCCCATATCAACGGCCCAGATGAAGCCACGCATGTCAGATTCCAGATGGACGATTCTAAACAATGCGGGCTAAGGTGTTTCTCAGACGGAGTCGTCCAATACTCCCGCGCATGCGCTGATTGGCCAGACGCAGATTAATAAAATGCATCGCATTACATGGAAGCATAGCCATTATCCAGTGTGACGCGTCTATGGTACCGTGGCACTGTTGATCTAGATCGAGCGGCTGTTGTTCAAGCCGACTTCCGGAGGCGGGATTATTCTGATCCAAGGGATCCCGTCAAATCCTGCCTTTTTGATATTAATCCGATGGCTGAGGTTATTGATTCCTTCCTCAGCCAATCAGATTATGACACCCAGACAGCGGGCGCGGCTACGGTGCGTCGCAGGTGCACCAAATGGAATTAAAAGATTCCATTTAGAATATTTCTAATGGCCGAACTTGTTTTTGCCATAACTTGATCATCCGGAGGCCAAATCCGACGATCCAAATTGCTCCGAGCTAGGTTTTTCATTCTCTATCAATTGAGAATGGTTAGAGAATCTAGTTGCCGCGAAAAACAGATCTGAAAAGGGTTTTTTGAAGAAAAAAGAGAAGAACTTCATGGATTTTGGTTTTTCTTGCTCTGGAAATTGAAGACAATCATTCTCCATCTCTGTTCATGCTGATGCCGATACACTGATGTGTCTTTGAAAGCTGGTAGAGCTTGGTTGCATATGACAAGGGATAAATTGATTATCAGAAGAAGAGGAATGTCGTCAGTTGTTAGAAAAAATTGGTTGTGAGATTTTCTCAACTCCCTTATTGTCTATTGAATTAATGTATTGTATGCTAGCATTAAGCAAAGAAAAAAAAGAAGAAAATATTGAATGCCTTGCTAGATTGGGATTTAATTGTAGGGCATCATTATAAGCCCCAAAAATTATCTTAGTTGTGGTGTGTTCAGTGGGTGCTGGACACTGCCTTTATGCCTGAATTCTGGCGTTGTTACGCCCTCTCAGTTTTATGCTGAGAAAATTTAGGGTGAGCATCCTTGTCCTGTAAAGGGCTAAAAGTTTAGTATTGAGTAAATACGAAGCCCATTGGGCATTACTCCATGGATTAGCCATCACTTACTGTGGTGGTGAACCACGTAATCTTTCTATGTTGTGGTTTGTTTTAATTATGTACTTTGTGAAGTGTGTGGAATGAATTGCAGGATGGGTGTGCAAATCTGGTAGACTTGGCCACTGAGTGGTTGCGAGATAGATTTACATACGATTGTGTGTGGGGCAGTCTGGTTCATCATAAGCCTTGGGCAACAAAGAAATATCAGGGAAAAAGTATTCACACTGATTCACCCCCCCCCCTCTCTTAGTGTCATTCAAGGTCCATCAATTGGTATCAGAGCACCAGGCTCAGTGAAAGCTAAATCAGCATCTGAGAGATCAGAGGGTAGCAATGGCACCAGGGGAAGGTTCATATAAACCCCCATTGTTCGATGGTACAGACTTTGTTTTTTGGAAAAGGTGAATGGAGATATATGTGGGATCACTTGGATTTGATGTTTGGGCTGCTGTTGAATTTGGCTACACTCCACATGATACAGTTTCTCCTAGTGCAATAGATAAAAAGAATTTTGAAAATAACAGAAAGGCACTCAATGCCATTCAAGGTGGTCTGACCAATAGTGAATTGTCCAAGGTCATGGATTGCAAGACTGCAAAGGAGGTCTGGGATAGACTAATAAACATCTATGAAGGAGATAAGAAAATCAAGACTGTCAAGCTGCAGACATTCAGAGGTCAGTTTGAGAATCTGAAGATAAATGAAGATATACATGAACAGGGTTAATGAAGTGGTCAATTCTATTAGAGGACTTGGTGAAGATTTGAAAGGTCATATTGTTTGTCAGAAGATTTTGAGGTCTCTCACTCCAAAATTTGAGTCAAAGGTATCTAGTCTTGAAGAAACCAAGGACTTGGAACAGGTTACTATTGATGAAATTCATGGAGCTTTAACAGCTTTTGAGATGAGGATTGATCCAGGAACCACTAGTGACAAGCAGGTAGCTTTCAAGGCTATGAAGAAGCTAAAGATTTTTGAAAAACAAAATGAGGAAGAAAGTGAAGATGAAGCCACAGCTCATTTCACTAGAAAATTAAAGAAGGGTACAAGTAAATACAAGAACAAGCTTCCTTTCAAATGTTTCAACTGTGGCAAGGTTGGACATTTTGCTGCAAAATGCCCCATGAAGAGTAAGTTTGACAGTGATGATGAAGAAGACAGAAAAAGCAAGTTTAAAGGAAAGAAAAATTATAACTTCAAGAAAAACAAGTCCAGCAAAAGGAATTTTATCTCTAAGAGAAGCACTGAAACTTCAGATGATGACTCTGATGAAATCTCTGAAGATGAGCCTAGTGAGGCTTTGTTTATGGTTTACATTGAAGCTCAAGAGAAGATCACAGATAAAGGAAAAATTGTGAATTCTATCTCAAGTGGTGATGAAGAGAGAGACAAGGAAGATAATTTTTCAAGCAATGATGAAGAGGGTGAGATAAATTTTGAGGAAGAACTTGTTGCAGCCATGAAGGAGCTTAAGAAGGAAAGAAAGCATAACAAGCTTGCCTCTCAAGAAGCCAAAAAGCAAAAGCAAGTAATTCAAGATCTGAAAGCTCAATATGAAGAGTCCAAGAAAATTATAGAAAATCTCAATACTCAGCTTAAACAGACATCTGTAGATTACTCCATGGTGTTGAATGAGAATGCAATTTTGAAAGTTCAACTTGAAGAACAACTTCCTATGGTTGAACGATTTGAAGAATTTGAAAATGATTTTACTCTTCTAAAGACAAAAGTAGCAGAGTATGAAAAAGAAGAGGTTGAGAGAACAAAAATTATCTCAACATGAAGATTTAAGTAAGTTTACTTCAGTGCATCCTAGTAGTAACAAGCTTGACAGGATTATCAATGCTCAAAGACCTTCCCACATCAAGTTTGGCCTTGGTTTTGATAAAGGACAGACATCAAAAATTGCAAATTCAAAGGGAAAAGAGCCCATATCTTTTGTGAAGGAAAATGAAAAGGGTAAGGACCCTATAGTTCATTGTCAAGGTGGAAACAAAATTTCTCTTCTTAAGACTAACTATGCAAGGCCAAGACAAAATACATGGCAAGGAAAGAGAATGGAGTATGACAATTTCTACAGAGAAAACTATCCCAGTGCACCACAGAGACAGATGAGATACATGGAAACTGCAAGGTCAAGACCTTATTTTCAGGGTTACTGCTACAGATGCAACAATTTTGGACATAAAATTGCTACCTGCAAATTTAACCTGAGAGATGTAAAATTTGAAAGTAGAAATCAATTTGCTCCCTTTGAAGGCAACTTTGTAGAGTGTTACAATTGTAATAACTTTGGGCATGTAGCAAGGAACTGTAGAACCATTTTTTCCTCTATGTCACATTTACAGAGACAGCATAGCAGGACAGAAGAGAGGCTCCAAGACGTAAAACATGTTGAGAAGGCATCATCACGAAGAGAGTTTGGGTTCGGAGGGACGGACGAGAAAGAGACAGCTCTTTGGTTGTGCGGATAGCTTTTAAAGCACAAGACAGCTCTACACCATGGATTCTTGACAGTGGGTGTTCTAGTCACATGACTGGAGACAGTGAAAGACTTCAGAAGCTTCAGAGTTATGAAGGAGGTTCAGTTAAATTTGGCAACAATGATGGTGCCAAGATAGTTGGAAAGGGAAGCATCAGCCTCATTAATGGAAATATAAAATCTCATGATGTTCTCTATGTTTCGGTTTGAAACATAACTTATTGAGTGTCGCCCATTTGTGATAGGGGTCACAAAGTGATTTTTAATGATCAAGGATGTGAGATCCGAAAGTCCGACAGTGGAAAGTTGATGGCATCGGGAAAAAGAATTTCTAGAAATCTCTATATTCCGTCCCAAGAGTTTGAAGAGAATTGTATGATGAGTCAAGAAGAGGAAACATGGCTATGGCATAGAAGATTGGGACATATTGGCTTTGAAAATCTATCCAAAATATCTAACAAAAATGTTGTGAGAGACATTCCTTCATTGAAAAAGCCTTCAATGATATCTGTGCATCTTGTCAGAAGGGGAAGCAGACAAGAACATCATTCAAGCCTAAGGAATACCACACTACTCAACCATTGGAGATAATTCATACAGATTTATGTGGGCCAGTGAGAACACACAGAGATTGCGGGAGAAAGGTACTTCATTCTGTTTATAGATGACTACTCTAGAATGACTTGGGTAATGTTTCAAAACATAAGTCGAAGCTTTGGTTAGATTCAAGATCTTCAAGACTCAAGTTGAAAATGAGACAGGGAAGAAAATCAAGTGTCCGAGATCCGACGGGGGAGGAGAGTACACCTGGGATTGACTTTGCGGAATATTGTTCGAGAACGGCATTAAGAGACAGGACTTCAGCTCCTAGAACACCACAAAGAAAATGGTGTTGCAGAAAGAAAGAATAGAACTTTTCAAGAGATGGCCAGGACTATGTTAACTGAAAATGACATGGAGAATAAATTCTGGAGAGAAGCAGTGCATACAGCAATATATGTTCAGAATAGGTGCATGTTGAGGCCACATGAAGACAAGACACCCTATGAACTATGGTTTGGTAAGAAGGCCACAGCAAAGCACTTCAAGGTGTTTGGTAGTAAGTGTTATATCAAGAACACCAGTCATGGTCTAGGAAAGTTTGATGATAGGGCTGATGAAGGAATATTTCTTGGCTACTCTACCTCTAGCAAAGCTTACAAATGTTACAATAAAAAACTTGGTAAAATTATTGAAAGTGCAGATGTGAGAGTTGATGAGCACAAGAATTCTCCTACAGGATCAAATAATGAAGTTCCTATTTTTGAAGACCTGGACACTGATCAGAATGACAATGAAACAGAAAAGGAGCAGGATGTTACAAATGTGCCAAGACAGAGAGCTGTGGTTGAGACAGAAGAAAGAGAAGAGCAGTCTGATTCAGAGGCAGATAGGCAGAATAAAAATGGCTCAAGAAGGGTAAAAAATAATCATCCTAAGCAATTAATTCTTGGTGATCCATCGGCTGGTATGCAAACAAGAAAGGTGAGACAACCAAAACAAATGTTTTCTTTACTATCTCATATTGAACCAAAATCAGTTGCTGAGGCATGTGAAGATGCTAGTTGGCTCAAGGCAATGAATGAAGAGTTGGATCAAATAGAGAAAAATAAAACTTGGGAATTGGTGCCAAGGCCTACAGACAAGAATGTTATTGGCACTAAATGGGTCTACAGGAACAAGCTCAATGAAGATGGAAAAATTGTAAGGAACAAGGCCAGATTAGTTTGTAAAGGATATGCTCAGGTTGAGGGCATTGACTTTGAAGAAACATTTGCTCCTGTGGCTAGGTTGGAAGCTATCAGGATATTTCTTGCTTTTGCAGTGCACAAGAACTTCAAAGTTTATCAGATGGATGTAAAGTCAGCTTTCTTAAATGGTGACTTGGAAGAGGAGGTATACATTGAGCAACCAGATGGATTTCAACTGAGTGAGGACCCTACACTTGTTTGTAAACTGAAGAAAGCATTGTGTGGGTTGAAGCAAGCACCAAGAGCATGGTATTCAAGATTGGATACTTATCTCTGTAAGTTGGGTTTCAAGAAAGGTTTGGTTGATAGCAATTTATATGTTAAATCTATGGATGGCAATCAGACAGTTGTGGTTGTATATGTAGATGATATCATCTTTGCAGGCCAAAAGGATGAATTATGTCAAGACTTTGCTCAGAGAATGCAAGATGAGTTTGAGATGTCCATGATTGGAGAGCTATCTTATTTTTTAGGTCTGTAGATAAGTCAGTTGAAAGATGGGTTCTTTTTATCTCAGACTAAGTATGTGAAAGAGATGTTGAAAAAGTTTACAATGGAGGAATGCACACCAATGAGTACACCTATGATGACTAATTGTAAGTTGAGCAAAGATGATGACTCTCCATCAGTAGATCATACTATGTACAGGTCAATGATTGGAAGTCTGCTCTACTTGACTGCTACTAGGCCAGATATTCTTCAGTCTGTGTGCATGGTAGCTAGATTTCAAGCTGGCCCAAAGGAGACACATGTGGTAGCTGTGAAGAGGATCTTAAGATACTTGAAGGGGACAATGGAGTATGGTCTCTGGTATGCAAAAAGCAAGGATTTGGTTTTGTCATCCTACTCAGATGCAGATTGGGCAGGTTGTGTTGATGATAGGAAGAGCACTAGTGGAGGTGCCTTCTATCTAGGTAAAAATTTGGTGGCTTGGCATAGTAAAAAGCAAGAGTCAGTCTCATTGTCTACAGCAGAAGCAGAATATATTGCAGCCACCTCTTGTTGCACACAGGTTTTGTGGATGAATCAAATGTTGAAGGATTTAGGCATTGTGTCAGACAAGCCTATTTCAATGCTCTGTGACAACACTAGTGCTATAAATATATCTAAAAATCTAGTTATGCACTCCAGGACGAAGCACATAGCCATTCGATATCACTTCTTGAGAGAGAAGGTTTTGGAAGGAGAAGTTCAGTTAGAATTCATTCCTACAACAGAGCAGGTTGCAGATATCTTCACAAATCCCCTTCCCAGATAACAGTTTGGTTACTTGAGACAAAAGTTGGGAGTGGTTATCCTCCCCAAGCATTGAGGAGCTTGAAGTGAGGGGGAGCAGTGTTTCATTCTCTTATATTTTTCTCTCCCTGTGTAGGACTTAGGGGGTGTCTATTGGTATTTATCAGTGTTACTGTGCTGTTGCATTTGTGTTTTTACAGTGCCCATAGGATTGGAAAGATGCGGTGGGCACTCCTATGTGGCACATCCCTTTGTTCTTGTTGTCAAAGGGGGAGATATGTCTGGGGATTGAGTAGTTGCCAACAATTCTAAAGGGGGAGATTGTTGGCCTACATATTGTAATTATTGGCAAATTGGGTTAACTGGGTCAAGTTTGATGAGAGAGAGTGTCTGTGGATCCTACAGGTGATATGGCAGTGAAACAGGTATTGCGGCTTTGTTACAGGTGCCGTGAAGCATGAAGCATAAAAGAGGAGAGAGAATTAGAAGAGAGAGAAAGAGGAGAGAGAAAGTGAGACCCTCCAAGGTGGCATGCCACCAAGGCAGCCAGCCTGGCCGAGCACCAAGGCAGCCAGCTAGCAGGCCAGCCGCATGGCACCACAGCAAGGCAGGCCCAGCAGGCCAGCCGCATGGCACCAGCAAGGCAGGCCCAGCAGGCCAGCCGCATGGCACCACCGCAGGCAGGCCAAGCAGGCCAGCCCGCATGGCACCATCGCGCACAGCCCGCAAGGCATGCTGCGCGCGCTGGTCCTTTCTCCCGCATGCCGTGCCCCTCCCCACCAAATGTTCGACGATTTTCTAGGAGAGAGAAAACCTCTCTGGAAAATCGTCCCTGTAGTAAGTTTAACAAAAGGCATTGGTTACAGAGGCCATTAAAACCTCTTTCAGGGGCATTTTGGAAAGTTTGCAAAAGTGAAAATCCCATATCAACAGCCCAGATGAAGCCACGCATGTCAGATTCCAGATGGATGATTCTAAACAATGCGGGCTAAGGTGTTTCTCAGACGGAGTCCTCCGATACTCCCACGCATGCGCTGATTGGCCAGACGCAGATTAATAAAATGCGTCGCATTACATGGAAGCACAGCCATTATCCAGTGTGACGCGTCTACGGTACCGCGGCACTGTTGATCCAGATCGAGCGGCTGTTGTTCAAGTCGACTTTCGGAGGCGGGATTATTCTGATCCAAGGGATCCCATCAAATCCTGCCTTTTTGATATTAATCCGATGGCTGAGGTTATTGATTCCTTCCTCAGCCAATCAGATTATGACACCCAGACAGTGGGCGCGGCTACGGTGCGTCGCAAGCGCACCAAATGGAATTAAAAGATTCCATTTAGAATATTTCTAATGGTCGAACTTGTTTTTGCCATAACTTGATCATCCGGAGGCCAAATCCGACGATCCAAATTGCTCCGAGCTAGGTTTTTCATTCTCTATCAATTGAGAATGGTTAGAGAACCTAGTTGCCGTGAAAAACAGATCTGAAAAGGGTTTTTTGAAGAAAAAGAGAAGAACTTCATGGATTTTGGTTTTTCTTGCTCTGGAAATTGAAGACAATCATTCTCCATATCTGTTCATGCTGATGCCGATACACTGATGTGTTTTTGAAAGCTGGTGAAGCTTGGTTGCATATGACAAGGGATAAATTGATTATCAGAAGAAGAGGAATGTCGTCAGTTGTTAGAAAAAATTGGTTGTGAGATTTTCTCAACTCCCTTATTGTCTATTGAATTAATGTATTGTATGCTAGCATTAGGCAAAGAAAAAAAAGAAGAAAATATTGAATGCCTTGCTAGATTGGGATTTAATTGTAGGGCATCATTATAAGCCCCAAAAATTATCTTAGTTGTGGTGTGTTCAGTGGGTCTGGACAACCGGCTTTATGCCCGAATTCGAAGCGTTGTTCGCCCTCTCGGTTTTATGCTTTGGGAAAATTTAGGGTGAGCATCCTTGTCCTGTAAAGGGCTAAAAGTTGAGTATTGAGTAAATACGAAGCCCATTGGGCATTACTCCGTGGATTAGCCATCACTCACTGTGGTGGTGAACCACGTAATCTTTCTGTGTTGTGGTTTGTTTTAATTATGTACTTTGTGAAGTGCGTGGAATGAATTACAGGATGGGTGTGCAAATCTGGTAGACCTGGCCACTGAGTGGTTGCGAGGTAGATTTGCATACGATTGTGTGTGGGGCAATCTGGTTCATCATAAGCATTGGGCAGCAAAGAAATATCAGGGAAAAAGTATTCACACTGATTCACCCCCCTCTCAGTGTCATTCAAGGTCCATCAAGTGCTAGCTATGTAAAGTGGGATCCACATGTTTGGTACGTCACCAGTCCGTCAGTGACCATACTCCACATAAACTAAGCATCCAACAAACATCATAAAACACATGTTATAATGCAAATGCATGAATAGTTATTTACAAATAATCATGAAATGTTATAAGCATAGGTCATTTATTTAGAAATACGTTATTAATCCTACATAAATAACAGAACTCGACCCCTCACTTGATGGCGAGAGAAGAAGAAGATTTAAAGTCAGTTGAAAACTTCTCCCGAAATCCCACGCAGATTTCCCTAAACATTTGCATAAGTTTTAGATTAGAATAGAAGGTTATTACCCAAGATTGACTAACCTATAAGTCCATTGTGCGGGTCCCAAGGCAAATTGAAAACCCTACGGTTAGATCCCCAAGGGATTCCACAATCAAATGATCAATTTGCAGGTTTGTCGAAGGAAAGAAGCCCGGTGGAAATATCCACCGGGTGAGTTATACTTAGCTTGGAGGAATGTTCCCCTGATTTGCATTGCCTTCTAAGCCTAACCGAAGGAAGGGAGCCCAATGGATAGTTCCGTCGGCCCAACTCCGCTGGTTGGGTTCATTTCCTTATGAGGTTACTAGAAGTACCCAGTGGAAATATTCCAGTAGGAATTTTCGCCGGCTCTGTGATCACCGATTGCTAACAGTGGCTCCCAAGTAACCAAGGGGTAAGCTAAAGGATAATAGCTAGGTTGAAAGGTCCACCAACATAAGTTTGCCAGCTTAGCCCACTAGATAAAAGTTATAAGTATGGGATAGCCAGTGGATGATAGCCCGGTGGAAAGTTTTACCGGCTATATCCGCCGACTAAACCCCAACACAACATATCGGAGCCAGGGGCAAGGGGCTAGCCCCTGCAGCCGGCCAAGCCCTAGAACCAGGCTTGGCTAAGCAACATTAAGCTCAATGAGCCGAGGAATTCATTCCCCATACTCCTCAAGTCCAAGTAATGGTAAAGGATCGTTCCCCCACCATCCCTAGGGTTCATTGAACCCAAAACACTCCATGATGGAGCATACACATTCTTACGGACATAGATGTTTTTTAGGTTCCATTAAATGTGGAAACTATCAGCCATTAAGGGGGGGAAGAAGGACGACCATTAGTGAGTGAGGGTTAAGGTACTTACTTGAAGGAAAGAGAGAGGAGAACATGGTTGGTAGAGCTTGGGTGGCTCTTCCTCCAAGAATCCCCAATATGCCTGCTGTAATTACTTCTCCAACAGTCAAAATCCTAGAAACCCATGCCTATTTATAGGTGAGAGAAGAAGAGCGACTTAAGGGTTGAGCCAGGACCAACCTCCGGGCTAAACCAGCGAAAAGGCAACTAGTGGATTGTGCCTCAGGTTTAGATCCGTTGATTGGGTTGAAGGGTAGGTCTGGATGTGCTGCTCTCAACACCCAACCCCATGGTTCACTTCATGTGTTCACTCGAGGCCCTCTAGAAATAGGAAATGACTAGGGAATGTTGATCCCATCTATGTCCTACCGTTGACAGCATGGGAAGACCAGGCACAGGAAAAATCTCATTTAGTGAGGGATTTTGGGTACAGGTCTTATAGTATTTGAGAGAGTTCTACAGTTTTCAACTGTTTTTAGCCTCGAAAAACACTTCTTTTTTAT
This sequence comes from Protea cynaroides, assembly GCA_028583415.1. NCBI lineage: Eukaryota > Viridiplantae > Streptophyta > Magnoliopsida > Proteales > Proteaceae > Protea > Protea cynaroides. The sequence goes on along the minus strand of CM053276.1, from coordinate 98,431,943 downwards.
GAATAAATATATTAATGACACCCCAAAAAAGGAAAAAATAGACTTGGGTATCCAGAAGGATAGAACCAGACTCCTTACACAAGCAAGAGCCTTAAAAGGATATAAAAAGTTAACCACCTCATACGGTAGTTAGGTCCCAAGAAGACAAAATGAATTTATTTTTCTCATATCCAGGGAAGGTCTAGAGATAGGGGTAATAGCTCCACGAACATCGAAGATATTGGCCTCCCAAATCTAGTTGAAAGATCTCTCTTTGGCTACCCACATTCTAAGATTTATCTCGATCTAGAGATAGTATACTGTCATAGAGAAAGCAAGCTTGGAAATTAAATCACAGGAAGGCTTGTTTTTGAACTTTTTGGCCATCCACTTCCATTCTTGATCGAAGGCAAAGTACCTCTTCTAGTAGATTGGTATTTTTCGATTATCTTATCCCAAATAGTGTTGGAGAAAGGACAAGTGAAGAAAAGATGATGAACATTCTCTTTAGATGCCCAACAAAGACAACATCGAGAGCTAGAGATGCTACCTCGATCGCAAAGTAAGAAACCAGTAGGGACAGAAAGAGTCATTGCCCTCCATAATATGAAACTATGGTGTGGAGAGTGACCTTGAAACCATACCACATCAAACCAAGGAACCTCGGTATCTCAAAATTTCACCAATACCCAAGCCGAGGAAGATGAAAACATCCCATTAAAGGTGGACGTCCAGCATGTAATATCACCACTCCCAATAGGTCTTCTAGGGATAGAGTGAAGAGCTGGCCAAGATTGAGACATACTAGAGGAGGAAGCCTGGCCAGTGCACTACAATCCTTCCAAAATAATAGAAGAGACGGTAATAAGTTTGTCATGCCCAAAATCAAGACGAATTCATTCTCCATAGGAAACTATAAGGATGCCATGAGGGTGCCAGTTGTCCAACCAAAGTAAGGAGGATCCATCATCAATAAGAGATTTGATGGAAGGGAAAGCAATCTGCCTATGGAGAAAGATTGTCCTCCAGACCTAAGAGGAATCATGGCTAGCTGAAGCTTGAACAAACTTGTAAAAATAGAGATCGTAATAGCTTGTTAACTTGATAATTTGTATTAAGTTTTACTCTTGTATTTATAGTTATACAATACATTTGAATACATTTGAATTACAAAATGTTTGCTAATTCTTAGCAGGTAGTTATGGTGGAAAGCGAGATATGAGTTGTTGAGAGATTAACGGAGCGATAAGGGGGGTTGATTAAGATAATGTTGAGCTAGCATTATCGCATGTGATATGTTTTGTGATAATGCTGAGCTAGTAGAGGTGATATAACATATCACATGTGATAATGCTGAGCCAGCAGCATTATCACAAGTGACAGGTTCTATTAGTCCCTCGCAAGCTGAGTGGTGTGGAGCAAAGCCGAAGCTTGGTACATAAATAATGGAGTCGGTCAGTAAGTAAGCCTTTAGTAAACATGGCGGTGATCTGATCCTTGTTGTCAATATGGTGGACAGAGATCAACCCGCGACCAACAAGCTCTCTGATGAAGTGAAAGTTGAGAGCTACATGTTTCATCCTAGCATGGAACACATGATTAAAGGCAAGAGAGATAATTGAGAGATTGTCAAACTAGATTGCTATAACAATTGTAATTAGGAGTCAATTTTGTGGAACAGAGCGCACAACCAAATAACTTCAGTGGCAATATGGGAAAGGCAGCAATACTCAGCTTCAAAAGATGATCTTGCAACGGTAGTTTGCTTTTTAACACTCCGGGCAATAGGGTTGACACCAAGAAATATATAGTAGCCACCAGTGGACTGGAAATCAGTGGGACAATCAGCCCAATCGGCATCACAGAAGGCAGTAAGTTGCATTGGTCTAGGCCGAAGAAGGAGCTCATCAGTGATGGTACCCTTGAGGTATCGTAAGGTACGTTTGAGAGTGGCGAACTGAGTATCTGAGGGAGCTTGGAGAAATTGAGAAACCTGGTTTACTGCAAATAGCACATCAAGTCTGATGAGCATTACATACTAGGCATCGGTCATAAGGGGGCTGTCATCAGAGCCCAATTTTTGTGAGTTGGCTAGTGAAGAGACAGGTTTACACCCAATTATATTTGTCCATTGCAAAACATCATAGATATACTGAGACTGATCTAAGTAAAGCATGTGGGGCTCTCTGGTGATGTGGATACCCAGAAAGAGCGAAAGGGGGGCCAATGTCCTTCATTTTAAAGTGGCTGCCAAGGAAAGAGATTAAGTGGAGTAGAGCATTGGGTTGATTGCCTGTCAAAATCATGTTATCCACATAAAGGAGAAGATGGATGGTGACAATCTTCTCATGAAATATAAAAAGGACAGATCCGATCGAGATACTGTAAACTCGTAGTCAACTGGACAATCAGTGAATTTGGCACCAAGCACAAGGAGCCTGTCAGTCCATATATAGCCTTATGCATGTGGAAGACATGAGAGGGATAAGTGGATTCCACATACCCTAGAGGTTGAGCCATGCAAACTATTTCTTGTAAATCATTGTGTAGGAATGCACATTCAACATCCAATTGCTGCAGAGGCCAAGAGTTAGTAACAAGCCTCACGACAAGGCTGAAGGTTTTCAAGAAGTCAACACCTGGAAGCTTCTGGAACCCTTTGGCCACAAGATGGGTCTTAAATCTTTGAATGGAGCCATTTGAATTTTGCTTGACCCTATACACCCACTTGCAAAAGATAATAACCATGGAAGGGTTGGAAGGCACAAGAGACCAAGTGCGGTGCTATTGTAGTGATTTAAACTCTATCCATGGCAAGGCGCCAATGAGAGGACTTGACAACCTGCGAGTAACAGTTTGGAGTGATAGGAATGGTGGCAGTAAGGGCTATGGGAATAGAATGTAGAGTATAAAAGAGGACTTTTGGTTTATGAATCCCAGATTGGGATTGGTGTGCATAACATGGGTGCAAGTGGGAGGTGGGGGTGGTGCGATAGGGGCAAAAATGGAGGGAGGAGACTGCTTAATGATGGATAGACCTGACATAGCAGTGAAGGCCAGGAGCAAAGCCGAAATGGAGGATATAGGCTGGGCATTACTTTTCGAGAAAATCAACATGTCATCCGCAAAAGCAAGATGGATTAAAGCAAGATCCTTGCATCTGGGAAAGAAATCAACATTGTTATCCTCGAAAACACTTTGCTAGACATGTTTTTAGATGATGAAAGAAGCAGAAATGTGTTTGGAACCATTATAACATAAGCATTTTTGACAATTCCACAACACTATTACAAAATTATAAGGTACATTGAGATTATAAATATAACTTTTGGGAACAGTTTTTGTACATGGACCGTGAACATACATGATCAGGGCATCAATCATTTATTTAATAGGAGAGAATAGTTTTGAGATTGCACTTCTTCATTTGATCATCCGACATTTGGAAGTACGACTATGTATCTACACAACCGTATACGAAACCCTTTGCCATAACTTTTTCCCACAGCATCACAAATTTATGTGGCATTATAACAAGTAGACCCACGTGGCCAATATTGAAACATCCAATAGTTACAAAAATTGTTACTATTGTCGTGTCAGGATCCTCTGTAGTGCGGTAGCGCAGCAATGAAGGGATCCAATAGCTGGGAGCATTGAGTGTGTGTCCCAATGCATCCTAGTGGTCAAGATCCTCACTGTCATGCTACAAAGGATCTTGATCAACTATTGTATAAGCGTAAATAAAATGCCAGTGTACATGTTTAATCCATAACTACCAAATTCATGGATGCTATGTAATTTTTAGCCACTTACGCTCTATTTGTTTTTATGAAAAAAATGGAAAATAAAAAAATTTCCTTTAAATAGAATTTTCCACTGTGACTTTGATTGGTTACAAGAGGGATTAAGAGAAAGAAAATAAAATTTTCAAACTTAAAAAAACAACATATGCTATCACATGACTATGTAACTAACTCTAAATCATTCCATATATGGTTATTAACTTGCATTTTACTTGCATCCAAATCCCTTGCAATTAAAAAATAAAATTAAATATACATCTAAAAAGTATCATACTATATATAATATGAAATTTAAGTGGTTTATAAAATCATGTTAAGATATAACTATAAAAATTCCCTTTTTAGGTTTGAAAATTTTTATTTCCTTTTCCTTTAATTTTCCTTGCAACAAAACTGAACCTTACTTTCCTTTGTTTTCTTTGCAGCCAAACAAAGCCTACAATCACCAATCCCAGCCAAAAAGCCTACAGCCATGGCAATTCGATGCAAATACCCTCACCAGCACACCTTTTGCTTCATTTTTTTTCTTTTCTTTTTTTTGTTGTTGTTGGTATTGGTATTGGTACATCAGCCAGCAACGAGTTGATGCTTCGTTGAGAATCATCCTATAAAGCAGGTGCTCAAATGGAACAGTTCCATCAGTGATATCAACCTATGAAGTAGGAAATATAATGGCTTTAAGACACCCCTTCCTGCCATTTATATATGTTTGCGCCGTCATCCACTTGAATCAGCAACATGAAAAGCATAGTTAATGTAAAGGCAGAACGCAATTAAGTATTTCATCTTACTTAAACTGCAGATAGTAATGATAGAATTTAGGTGTTCAACTATAGACTGTAACTTGCATTCAGATATTACCCCAATATGATTATTTTATTGAACTATTAATCATGTTCTGCTGGCCATGAATATGTACATAGAACGATTCATGCTAAAACCTAGACAAATCAATGATAGACTATAAAGTTTAGGAAGCAGGAATGGGTGTACAATGTACTCGGACCATTCAAAGAAAAGAAATCCAGGAGATGCAGAAGCTTTCATCTTTGGTAAGGACCCTCTGACTCCTCATTTTCTATTTCTTTTATGTTCTGAACAATATCTTGAACTCTTCTTGATAGGTGTTGGGTGTGATCTTCAACATCTTTCAAAATCATGTTAAGCTGTTCTTGATATGCGGCACACCGACGTTGACATCGTCGTTTCTCATTGTACAGCTCAAGTGATAGCTCTCGAATTTTTTTATCCTTCTCATCCTGCAACAGGCAAAAAAAGGAATAAATTCACGTTATTGTAGTCGAAATATCAGATATAAGTTAGAAGGAGTACTCGCAGTAGGTGAGGAAGACACCATCATACAATTTAAAAGGTCCAGTCAACCAAATCTTTCCCACCAAAAATTATCAAAATCCTTTTATACATTAAATCAACAATGGATGTTTCTGTGTTACAAATCTAGATTATTTACATTTATTATTGCCCTTGTAGCCAGCCATATAGGTAATGGTCCTAAATTAACAAGGGAACAAATTGAAATATGCAGGTATCCAAGTGGATTATGGAAGAGAGCTGGCTTTAACATGGCAAAAGGTTCTCTGGATGGCTAACAAAGTACAGTCTTCCTATGTGGTCCACCTAATTATCCCACGTGGAAGAGTGACGTGTCAACTCAGTCAATTGAATAGAGACAGGGCCTGGTTTTTTTTTTTTTTTATTTTTTTTTTTTTTTTTTTTTGGGGGTCCATATGTCAAATTAAGAACCTAATTTCCATATATTGAGGCTTTGAACTTGTATTTTCATCCACCCATTTGTTTTCAATGATTCTTTTTAAATGATCCCATTTCCTTAAGGATTTTTATGGCTTTATTTTTCAAATTGGCCAATTCCACTTGGGCTGCATCTAGGCATGTGAGCTGCGGACCTTGTAAAGTAGAAGAGACGGACAGAAGGGCTTTCTAAATTCAAAAGTCAGAAAATAGTTAAAGAGTTGGAAAACTGAAAGAAAGACAGATAACTTTATTGATGCAAATTCATGTACAATCACAATGCCCTGTTTTGGATATCTTGTATGGAACTAAGTACGCAAATCTATTCTAACTAAATCTGAAACCTAATAAACCTATTGGACTTCGAAAGTACTCTACTCTAAATGCAAATCTATTCTAACTAAATCTGAAACCTAATAAACCTATTGGACTTCAAAAGTACTCTACTCTAAACTGATCGAATAAACTTAAAGAACAACAACAACAACAACAACAACAACAAAGCCTTATCCCAACAAAATGGGGCCGGCTACATGGATTCTTGCTCTCCAATCAGCTCTATTCGATGTCATACTTGAAACAAGGCCCAAGCTATGCATGTCTTTCCTCACCACCTCACCTAGAGTCATCTTAAGTCTACCTCTGGCTCTTCGAGATCCTTCGATTTGAATCAAATCACTCCTCAGTTTTAGATCATCTAAAGATCTCCTTTGAACATGTACATGCCATCTCAAATGACTTTCAGCACTACTCCCAAATCAATTATAATACACTTATTCCTTACCTTGTCCTTCTTAGTTTTGCCATACACACCCATCTCAACATCCTCATCTCAGCTACACTGAGTTTATCTATTTGATGCTTCTTAACTGCCCAACAATCCGCACCATACATCATAGCCGGTGGAATGACAATCCAATAAAATTTTCCTTTAAGCTCCGTTTGTTTTGACATTCTATAAAATTTTACATGCAACATTTTATTTGTGAATTTTTTTTTTCTTCAATGTTTGTTTCCAATACGTAAAAGAAAGACAAAGTTCCTTTTTTGTCCCCCTTAGAGATCACTATATTTTACCTCTTGGAAACAGACATTGAAAAAAAAAATTACACATAAAATGTTACAAGTAAAATTTGTCAAAACAATCGGAACCATAAGTTTTATAGGAATAAGCCGATCATAGAGCACTCCAAAGTAGACGCACCACTCCACTCCATCCATTCTATTTTAATCATCTGTGGAAGACCCACACCCCCATATCTCCAACTAACTGGGGTTTTGCCTTTGGTAGGTCTTCCCATTCTGTTAGCAGTAGGACCCGAATAGGATCGGGACAACACGTACTACATCTATGTAAGAATAATCTATCCTTACCTTGGCATGAATTTCAATTGGGAAAACTTAGGAGAATCCATAAGACGAACCATGAGGTTGGGTGCTGAAAGCAGCCCCAAAGGCTGCCTTTTTGTCCCAACTGGCGGATGTCTGCCAGTGGCAACATGCACCCGGTGGAGCCCACGGATTTGACTTAAAAAGTCAGACCCTCTCTTTCACTTCACCACTATAAATAGGTGGGAGTAACTGCCCCACATATTAATTGTTGGATTTTAAGACACTTGGGGCCTCCACAATGAAGAAGGAGCTCCAACAAAAGATTCCTCCTCCATCATTGGCCCTCCAAGATTGGGAATCAAGTCTCTCTCACCTAGGGTTACCAGTAAATACCCATCTCCTATTAATCAAACCTCTCCACCCAAGAAACTAACCTAGATAAACCTAGGTTTACTAAATAAACTATAGACTCCCACTCAAAGAACACCTAATGGGGTTGATAAGTCCCATACAACCTAAGTGGGAGATTTTCCCAATATTAGAATGACTTAAGGAAGCCATTGAGAAGAAATCCCACATATTTGAACCAAGAACTTGAGCAAACCCTAGCTTCTCGGGTTTGGCCCTTAGCCCCCGGTTCAGCTAAACTTGTTTAGCTTAACCAGCAGATGTGACCGGTGGATTGTCCCACCGGGTCATCATCCACCTGTCACCCAACACTTAGACAAATGTAATTGACATTGATCAATGGACTCCAAACCGGTGGGACCTTCCTCCCAATCATCTCCCATCGATCAGTCACAATAACCCTGGGGGCATTCTGACCCTGAGCAATGGATCCCCACCAGTAGGACCTCCTCCGGTAAGTTCACATCGATTGGTCACAATAAACTTAGGTGTTTTGGGACTTGAGCGGTGGATCCCAACTGGCAAGACCTTTACCCCCGATCAGTAACCACCAATCATGGACATAAATAGGCATCCGGTGGATCTTCCACCGGGCCATTAGCCTCAATCAACGGATGCAAAAGGTGGATATACCCACCGGTCAGCACCCATCGGTTACTCACAGAAGGATAACCTAAACGGCGGATGTGATCGGCAGATCCTCCCACTAGTTCACTCCTACCAATTAAACTGCAAAAATATAGATTAAGTGTAAGGACCATTTTGAATCCAATCATTGGGTTACTAGGCTGCCTTGGGACCCGTGTAGTGGACAACTAAACCGAACAACCATTCTTAATACGTTATTAACCTAAGTCTAAATCTTATGCAACACTTAGGGAAATCTTTGTGGGATTTTGGGAGAAGTCTTTGATCGACTTCACATTGTATTCTCTTCTCGCTGTTAGGTGAGGGGGTTGGATTCCGTTAATTTAATTATAATGCTGCATGAATGTGTGCTTGATGATTTCGTTTATGACATGTCATCTTATAACTGTATTAATTGTTCATGCATTGCAATATTATAAATTGTTCTATAGTTATGTGATGATTGTTTACTCTGTGTTAAGCATGGTCACCGATGGACTTGTGACATGCCGGCCACATGGACCTCGTTTTGCATTGCTAGCATCCAACAGGAATATGTCCGATGAACTAGAATTGGGATTTCTACTGGAGTGCGGCCATGTTATATTATGTGATTGCATATATACTGTATGTAGTTAGGACATTCATTCCATGAACTGAACCCTTGCCAATAAAGAGTTAGATATTGGCATAGGTTTAAGATACAAGGGGTAAAGTTGGGAACCCTATTTCTTCCCCTACGTGCCTGGGTCGGATTATGGGTGGGGATGAGGTCGAGGTCTAGGACTGAGACGCCAAGACAGGGCCTATGATGGGGGATGACAGCACACTTGGTCTAAGACTAAGCATTGGTGTCTCATCCTTAGGGGTGTAGGATCTACAGTGGGACTATGAATTTTGTTCCCTTTACAATCAATTTTACACCCTTAACCTTGCAATAGGATCGATTACACCAGCCCTAGTAATAGGTTAAATAATAAACCAGAAAAACAGCAATAAAGAACTTATCTTTCAGGTCAATCCAATTGTTGGTTGATCAAGTAATTTGGAGGGGTTGTAGGTTGATATGCTCTTGTAACAATGTCCAAATTTGAAGTCGATCCGATCAACCATTGAAGAGATATCAATTTTTAAAGTTGCTGTGATACTCTAGTATCTACCCAGAAACCGATGGCTGAGTGTGAGCTGACTGGGTTGATGTTGTGGTGGCTAGAATGATTGACCTCCTTCACTCAGCAACAAGCATTCTTGAAGGAATCCTCCCAATATTGAAGTCTTCAAGGGATCAAGACTTACAGCAAGATAAGGGTCGGAGGCAGCACAACAACTAGAAAGTAAAAGGGAGCAGAGGATCGATAGGTTTAAGGGGGAGGGGAGGTAGGGAGAATAAAGAGAGAATGAGAGAAGGGAAGGGTGATTGCGGCTGAGTCTCACAGCCAGAGAGACTCAGCTGCAAATCGCAGACAAGTCTTTTCCTTTTTTCCAAACTCCTTGTTCCTCTTTTATTTATATTTATAGAATTACTTTGATTACAATAGGTAAGTAGACTAGTCAGTCCTTCATTGTTGACAACTAGCAAGGAAAGGAAAGTCCAATCTTGTAAAAGAACTTTACAAAAAAAAGTCTTATTGCTTAATAGAAACTTAAAATTAGGCAAGCATCTAATATTAGCAATAATTATTATAGGAAACAATTAAATATAGCTAACAACTAACATAGCAATAACTAATATAGAAGATCCCCTCGTGGACAGCTAGCCGGCACCTGTCCATGGCTAGCAGTCCAACCGGCTAGGTTGGTGGTTTGGCTGGTGGCTCGGCTTCGCTGGCTTATTTCTCCTATGGTATACTTGTATTGCATCACCTTTTCCCATCCATGAGTTAGATCCACAACGTACTGTAGTGAATCTCAAGATGGCACTGTCAGACTCATTACACCAGACTTAATTAATGAAATCATTCTTGCATGATTGCATTACTTAACCCCCTCGCTGAGTTGGGCTGTGAACTCACCCCCGATATCGATCTCTTTTCAAATTTTGACACAAGATCCTATTCCGTGGCGGACTTTGTGGATTCCCTCATTGTTGATCCAGACCATACTGTTGATGCAGGGGACTAGACTGAGGACGTCTAAGGCGATGGATGTGTATGCGGCAAATGCGTCTATGGCGCTTGAGCCATTTAATTTCTGATTTTATTGATAGACTAGATTAGTCTATTTTTTGGACTTCGATCCATGATACATTTTTTTTATTGTACGTGTTATGTACATAATAGTATACTTAAATATGTTATGAGTTTTGTATTTCAAAAACATAAACTTGTAATTATTCAGGTATCACTTAGATCATCAGTTTACTTATATACATTGTAATATATTTCCGCTACTATTGTTATCTTTTCTTACTCTGATTATTGTGGATTATTATATGTGCATGATTTTTGGGTGGTTTGGTGTTCACATCAAATGCGAGATCTGCGGTGGTTCGGGTGGTTGGTAAGCAACCCAGTCACTTACTTGAAATATCAGAATGGACTATGACAGTTAATCTCTGCTTTTATCTCATCCACAAAAACAATATCAACATTAAAAATCATACACCAAAGAACCTCATCTTGAATATCTCAGGTTAAATCATTTATGTTAAGCGCAAACAAATAAAGGCCTAAAGCTGATCCATAATGTAACCCAATTGCAATTGGGAATTCGCTACATTGGCCCCTCACGTTCTTACACTAGTCAACATACTATAATACATATCTTTGACTAAGTCCACATATTTGCTTGAAACACTTCTCTTCTCTAGCACTTACCAGATTAATTCTCTTGGGACTATCAATAAGCTTCTTTCTAAGTCAATAAAGACCATATGGAGGTCCTTCTTCCAATCTCTAAATCATTCCACAGTCTCCTACGTAAGTAAAACTTTTGTCATGGATTTCCCTGGCATAAAACCAAATTGGCTCCCGTAATAGTAGGGTTTTTTTTTTTTCCTCAAGCAAGTTTCAATAGCCAAGGGGTATGTATAACTGAAGAAAACCTGATACAACCATCTATAAAATTCAGTTCGCAAGTTAGCGAGTGGTGGAAGCCTAACGCTAACGATATTGACGTGAAGGTGGTACCTACAATTGCACCACCAACGAAAACTTCAATACCATCAACAGTTATATGAGCATTAGTGACTGAATTCAAGGAAAACGAAGAACATGTTTGACAAATCCATGATGACAAAGGAGAGACCAATATTGATGTTCCTACTGTAGCAATTTGCATTGAAGAGGTTATAGCTAAAGACCACATCAGTTACAATGTGGATGGTTTTACTCAAGTCAGTGAGGTGGACATATGTGATCTTAATCTTTCTTGTGCAGCACCATTGACTGAGAATGAGAGTCACAGTGATCATGAGGTCATAGACATTGAAGAAGCGACTGTAGAAGACAAAGAGTTACATGTGATCCCCATGAATACCTCCTGCACGTTTGAATCTTTTCAAGATATTGAATATATTGATCTTATTACCTCCCTAATATTTTGAAGAGAGTAGATCCAAGGCGGCAGATTTTATTATGAATTTTCAAGCACACCTAGATTTCCAATATCCAAGAAAGATGTGTGCAGACCCCATGGAATTGATTCTTCACCATTACAAAACTCGTGGACGAGTTTATTTTAAGTGAGGGGAGGGGGGAGTAGATGCAGTACAAGGACTAGCCGTGAACCGGTTCAAGAACCAACATAAAGACCAGCCGACATTGGTCCATAGAACCAGCCAAAAGCTAAGCCAAAATACTGTTCACGGTATTGTTCACGTGAACAGTACCAACATAATTTTTAGAAAGTTGTCTTTTTCCTAAATTCAATAAGTTAGATTTATTTCCATATAATTAGTCATTAGTTTTGTTTCCTAAATTTGTTTTGTTACTAAGATTGGTTATGATATGAGTCAGTTATAGATGTTATTTGTTTTGGAAACTTTCCTAAAAGTTATAAAGGAAAGTTTCTCTTTTTTATTTTTGGACATTCCTTCTAGGAACCAGTCCTCCTATCTTTCGTATTTCCTTTTAGCATTATAAATAAAGAGGAAGAAGATGCTGGCAGCAGAGTTGGTCAGAGTTTATTATTAAATTCTAGTTGAGTCTCACTGGTTTTCAGATGATAGCAGTCCTCGTATCTTTCATATTTCCTTTTAAACTCAACCGAAACTCCTATTCTGTGCATTCCCGTTTTCAGATGATAGCAGTTTATCGAAAATTCATAACTTCTTCATCCATAGTTGGATTACCATCAAATTAAGTACGTTATGAAGCACATCCTAGAGTATTTTCCCTCCAAGTTTGAAGACCTTCCAATGGCTAGATTCTGAGATAAGTAATTTTTCCTACTGTTATACAATTCTAGTTTTGTTAAAATACCTGTTTGAGACCTACGGGCGAAATTGGTTTTGATCCCACCCGTTGGATCAAGTTCATCTTTTGGAATATTGTTCTTCATATCCTAAGGATCAAGGATCCCAAACTTTGAAGCATTCTTACCGTCAGATTTGAAGTTGGGAAATTATTTGTCCAAATCAATAATTTTTGTTTGTTATTAAAGGTTAAATTTGGGTTGGACTGTGATAAGATCCTGTAGCAAAGAGGGATCTTTGAATTGAATGGGCCGAAACCCTCTTTGCCATCATTGGTTAGCCAAGATAATCCATAGATTCCTAAGCTCTTCCATACTTTTATTGGAACCTTATTTGGATATGGTGTTTTGCCTATATTCGTCCTCCTTAAATTACTTTTGAAACTCTAATTTTTTTGTATGTAGCTATGACCTGTGGTGTCTTTATGAATAGTGCAACCTTCGAGACACTTACTCAAAGTGTCTTCATTAGTAGGCTCTAGAAATAGTCGTTCCATCTCTATTTAATGTTTTCATCCCTTACTAGAACACTATCATTTGCATCTTTAATACATTTAACATAGTCTAAATCACTACTCTTCCTTTCCTTCTCTAAATCATTGTTCTTCCTTTCCCTCATCTTAGCTATTTTATAGATAGTTTTTTCTCCTTCCTTTGTGCTCAGATTGTTATAAAGATCTTCATATTTCTTTTCCATTACTTTTCCCACAATCTTTTTGGCTTCATTTCTGACAAGTCTATACCTTTTTAGATCTTCTATATCCTTTGTCTTTTTCCATGTCTTAAAAGTATCTTTCTTAGCTTTAATGGCTGCTTCAACCCTGAGACTCTTTCAGCTTCTGATCCGACATGATTCATCTATTTTTCTGAATCTTCAACCGTACAATCAGCCCATGCAAGATTCTGAAGTTCTATACTACATTATGTTTAGAGTCCTCTATTCCACTGTAACTGTGGCAAGTGTATTTATGTTCTCTTTTTACTTCAGTCTATGCATTTATAGTGTTTCATGTTCTCTCCATTGCAGAGCCTTCAAAATGAAGTCAGACTAGAGATTTGTGGAGATGAACTTTTAACTAGGAAGACATGGTGAAGTTTAATTATGTAGATGATGGACTGATGGTTCACGTATTGACAAGGTTTCAGCGCAGATATTATTAATGGTAAAAGGCTGCGCCATGTGCAAGGATACTAGCCTCTCGTTAGTTGATTACCCTACAGGCCTACAATCAATTTCAGTCATACTGCCAATAGACTTATCAGTACAAATTAATGTTACTTTTCTATACTTGATTCTGTATTTTCTCCAAGTCTAAATTTTACTGTGACTTATTTACTGATACATTCCATATGATTAAAAAGTAATCTTTGGTTCTGTATGTTCTCCAAGTCTAAATTTTACTGTGACTTCCTTATTTACTGATACATTCCATATGATTAAAAAGCAATCTTTGGTGGGAGACAAATGGAGATAATACCCCAAATAAAGGTATGCTATGGTATCAAGTTTCACATGAGGCTACTAGGGATCCAGTAATTATCAGAGCAAATACAAATAGGTAAACATGAAAAATTTTCAATTGACTTGGTCATGCCTAAGGGTCGAGGGCGGGAGAAAGAACACTCGGGAAAGAGAGGCCAGCCAGGTCGATCGGGGAATGGAGGAGGCGGAAGAAGAGGATAAGAGGCAGGAGGAGATCTTGGCGCCCTCGAGCCTCCTTTGCACCGCCTTCCTCATAGAAGCCGCCGGGTTGACCTGTAAGTATGTAACTAGGGAACTAGCACAGGCTTAAAACATTCTAAATATTTGTCTAGAAAATGAATACATTAGAAGCAACTAGGCCAATTACTATTTAATCTGCTTGACACAAATAGAACTTTAAGTTTTGGGGTTAAAGTGAAAGAGAAGTCACCCAACCGTCTTGTTACAAATAAAATACAACAGAAAGTAGACAAGAAAGATCCAGAGCATCAAGAGCCTTTCAACAGATTCTGGACAGCATATCTTTTGAAATCCGAACCAAGCTATTTCCCATTGAGACAACCTGCCCGGATTCTTAGAAGGATAGACATATTGCTAGAGCTTTGGGATTTACCTATCCAATTTGATGTGGATAGGACTCCCTGTTGAGCATCCTTTTTTCCTTTTGGTTTCTTGGTTCCCCTTCTTGGGGTCTCCTATTTGTGATTCCTGTGCTTATTGAATATATTCTTCATTTACCGAAAAAAAAAAAACAAAGGAAGATTCAGAGCACTCAAGGCTACCTACAAGCAACTCTGTTGAAGAGGGCAAACATATCAGCCCCAGTCTTCCAATTTGGAATTCCCAGTTTAAGGTTGGAAACATTTTCCCAAGGACAGGCACGAATTGGGCCCCAGTACCAATATAAGACCTTTATGTTACACCCTTAGACTCTTTTGGTAGCCCTTATTACAACTTACGACTATCTCACAATGAGGTTAAACTTTTTAATTCCAAAAACATAATTGAGGTTTAATAACTCCTCGCTTAGTTAGGTCATCGACACACTCATTAGCAGACAGGCATCTAATCAAATGATATGGCCTTCACCAAATACAGATGATTAATATGTCTCTAATATGCATGAATCTGCATAGGCAACACTCTCCAGTGCAAACCCAACCAATAAGAATAGCCAAATCTCACTCCACTATGACCTGCTGAATTCCTGATCTGATCAAGTTAGAAGACCAGTCCGAAGACGCATCATCTCTAGTCAGAAGAAAATGCTGTACCACTAGACCCATGTAATGTTTTACACTAGAAATTCCAGTCATATAATGAAAAGTGAAATCATTGAACCTGGAAGGCCAAGTATTTGAATGAACAAACAGGTGCTTTGCATTAGACTGGTTGATGTTGGGTGTGTTTAAGGTTGGCATCCAGAAGAAAAGGTTCAATGTCAGGTTCTGTTTGGATTGGACATTGTTCATTAAGAGTCTAAGTCAAAGACCCATTATCACCCTCACTCAGTGGCAAAGTGTGTATATTTACACAAGGCTTGAGAATTTGATAAGATAGGTCATTTCAAACCCAATCAAAATTGAAATATTTCCTCGAAATGGTCGAAATTCGGTAAAAATTGGGGAAATGAAGGGAAACAAAAGAAAATTAAGGAAATACTTAAAATTTTGCAATGAAACTTTAGGAGATGCCTTTTTAAGCATAAACACATGAATGATTAGATTAAAAAAAATTGACAGCTTGGTTTCACGCCCAATTTTGATAGTGTAAAATGCAGGTACTGTGTCCTTTCACCTATATAAGTTATTATATACATAATTAAAATATTGACATCAAGTGAGCTATTCATACTTATGTCCATGCAATTTCATGAGCGAACAAACATTAATCTGGCTAAAGATAATTAGATAAGCCTAACAATGCAAATTCTTTTTTTTCTTTTTTTCTTTTTTTCCTTTTTCTTTTTTCTTTTTGGGAAATGGTTTCGAGGATTGAAGCAAAGATGCTTCAACCTTGCAAAACTCTAACATACTTTCGTAGTATGATGTGAATCTCAATTCTCATGTACGCATTCAAACATAGGTCAAATCTAAATAAACAATTGAACCCATATAATATATTCTAAGGACTTAACTCTTTCTTGAAGTTTCAGAAAGATTTTTGAATCTCCTTCCAATCATATCATGGGATCTTAGATGAGTATGGGACAGGTTTGAATCTCCCAAGATTTTAAGTTGTAGAACAAATGTAAAGCATTGTCACAATTTTGACTCATTTCCCCAATTTGAAGCATTTTGATTCATTTCCCCAATTTCAACCATCTTCGACTGATTTCGCGAAGGTATTTTATATGAAGAAATGTAATTATGTAACATTTTGATCATTTTGATATTTCAATAATTTTTTCTTGCTTATTTTGATGAAATATCTTATTTTTGGTATTTCCTATGTGGTCTGTTTTGAGGACCACGGGGTTCGAAATATTTCCCAAAAGTTTAACCATTTTGACTGAAATTTTGAACATTACATTTACACTCAATAAATATTTCACATTATTTCACATTGTAGACAGAAAATTTGTAATACCAGTTAATGTAGATCCTTTGGTAAAGAATGTGCAAATAATTGTTTCGAGAAACTAAAATTGTAAGGGAAGATCACATTTAATTAAAACTTAGAAGAGCAAAAGTCTTATGCAGTCATAGGAACATTTCATTCCATGGAAGCACAGCATAACCAATTATTTAGGAAACTTTAGCTAGAGATGGGGGTTAGGAGGGAGTTCTGTACATGGAGTCATAGGTTGTTGCATGAGCTGAAGATTAGGAATTATACATCTTTAGATTGTCATCATTGTGAAATTGTACATCTTTAGATTTTCTTTTAATGAAATTCTCAGAATTACTTATCAAATAAAAAGGGAAAAAATGTAAGGGAAGATCCAAGATGTTGCTTATGGAGAGAAAAAGGACTGATTACACTTGCAGTAGTAGCATTTCATCTATGAGTTTTTTTTTTTTTAAACAACAAGATGTTGGACTTCTTTTTTCATTTTTTATTTTTTTTTTTTTTTTTTTGGGGGGGGGGGGAGTCTGAGTGAAGACTTGATTTAATTATCCTTTTTTCCAGTAGACAGATAACGTATAGATTTTACCAATGCACAGAATCAGTGGAAAGACTATCCATACAATGAATGATTTATATTGGATATTAAAGCATTCAATATTCCAGCAATCTGTCTGTGAACTAGTGAGCTGTAAAACCTAACTTAGCAAGACATACAGACGTTCCATACAAAAATTCCCAATACTTGTAATCAGTTCAAGTCTACTATTATTCCATCTATGACAAAGACATGAAATTCGAAGCAAATTTACAAGAGCTATTGCGTATTGATAATGAAATGTTTTCCATACGTTTTCCTTTTTCTACATCTAAGAAAAAAACATATTCTTAGATTTTCTTGACCCACCACCCCACTATCATTTTTCAATCCACCTTCTCATTTTTCCAAGATATATCATCACATAGGTGAACTGATATTCAAAAAATTAAAGGGCGAACGCATTGACGTATATGACAATTGAACACAAACATACCTCACTGATTAGAATCCTTTCTGATCGCCGCCATGGAACTTTACTAGGACTCATTAGTTTGTGGCTGTGCTCCTTTACAAATTTAGTGACTATCCACTTTACTCCATCCCTTAGGGCAAGCCTTAACATCGCATTACATCCTTCTCTAGTAACCGGCGGTGGAGGAAGAACTCTATCCTTCCTGTATACATACTTTTTTGCACGAAAGCCTTCTTTTGAGCATACAAAATCTTGACCAATGACTTGATTGTTTAGACGTGAACGACGATTATGATGAATGCGCACGGTGAAACCTGTACGCCTTCCATATGAAACATAAAATTCCCTGGCCTCGTCTCTTGATTTGAACTCCATGCCAATATATGGTTCTAAAACATCGGAATTGTTTGGCGATTCTTCCATCAATTGGTTATTTTCATTCACACACAACTCCAAATCCTTTGAGAGCTCATCTTCTGCCGCTTCCTGATCAAAGGTTTCAGCTTCCAAACCTCTGTTGCTCTCTTCTAAATCAAGTCCTTCACCAAAGATACTCTCCATTATGATCCTACAATAAAATTACACAAAACCAGGCTTAATAAATCCACCAAATACCCTAAGAAAGGCAGAAACTGAAAAGCTATTAAACAAAAAGGGTTAATCAACTTGTGGCCGTGGGATTTGAGCCCAGGCCTCTATGGCCACAACTTAGAATTCTTCACACCAAGATACAACCACAGGATGTAACTGAAAAGCAAAATAAGAACTGACATCTTAACTAAAACCCCGAAATAAGACAAATTTATAAAAAGAATAATCCATTGGATAACATGTAAGAATCATCTATTCAATCATGTCTAAACCAAAAGAACAAAGAGCTAAAAGATAAATATAGTAATGCAATTAAGAACATATATGAAGCTTAGAAGATAAAGTAATGTCTTGAAATCAATAAGTAACAAAAGAAAATCATTAATAGATGCAAGCTCTTAAAACATAAAATAAAAAAAAATTCAGTCCTTCATATAGAAAGAAAAGAATTAAACAGTTAAATCCCAATAATCTTTAACAGACAACCTCTAACAGTAATAGAAAGTCAGTCAAATTTAAACAGGACCAGCGCAAAGACCATCCTCGATCATTAGCAAAAGATTCCCAGTGCACTCCCCTGCATCCACATTGAGCATGTACAGGATAGGAGTTCAATCTTGCTAGGAGACATACCACCATGTAGGAGAGATAAATACGATTATGCTCAAATTCTTCTTTACTGTACATTGAGATAGTGATGCAAAGTTCAAATCTTGAAATTATAAGTTTGTTTTGGCCTTTTCAACAATTGTATATTACAATGAAGTAAACTCTTCCTACTTATATTACATACAGTTTTTTTTCTTCTCTTTTTTTTTTTTTTTTTTTTTTTGGTTGGGGGAGGAGGGGGGGTGATATACAGAAGATGGCCAGTGGTTATGATGCAGATCTGGATTATTCCATAAGAAAGGGCAGCAAGTCAGCTAATGGGCCTGGGCCAATGAGAGCTCAGCTAACCACCAATCAACCAGCCCAGCCGTGATCTCACCAACCAGGCCAGCCGAGATCTAGAGATCTCTATTACCGCCAGCAGTAGTATGAAGTTAGGATTCTTGTTGATTAAGTTTCCTAAAATTTAGTTTCCTTGGTTCCTAATTTTAATTTAGCAACTTTCCCAATTTCAGTTTTAGAAACTCTCCTATTCTATAAAGGAAGTTTCAGTTTTAGTTAGGACTCTCTGTTTTAGAAACTTTCCTATTCTTGTTTTAGAAGTTCTCCTATTCTTGTTTAGGAAGTTTCTGTTTTGGATTTCCTATTATGTTTGTAACCATTAAGCTTATAAATAAGAGAAGCTCAGAATGCTGGCGGCAGATTTGGACCAGAAAGAAAAAGAGTTAAAGCTTTATTTCTGGTTGAGTCTCTCAAGGTTGTGAGACTCAGCCTAATTGTTTCTTCTTCCTCTTGATATTCTTATCTTTGTTTATGTTTACAATCATTCTACCCTAGTGGACGACACTGTTTTCCTGCAGAGACTATTGACGCCTTGCTGATTTGTTCCAACTGTTATTGACATCAACTGAATAGCTACCAGATCTGGGTGGTACCCTTTTCAGTCTCCTTGCGGCATTTGCAGGTCTCCCAATTCTTATCTGATTGATCCCAAACTCCTTCAAGTGTAGAGTATTCCCCACCAATTTCTAGCTTATTCAACAGTCCGATTATAAGATAAGTTGATTTCATTACTGAGATACGAATCTGGTCCTGTTAAAATATCTGTTTGAAACCTACGGACAAGATTGGTTTCGATCCCACCCGTTGGATCAAGCTCATCTTCTGAGATATTGTTCCTTATATCCTAAGGATCAAGGATCCCAAATTTTGAAGCATTCTTACAGACGGATCTGAAATTGTGGAATTATTTGCATAGTTGTCAAAGCGACAAGGCGATCCAAGGCGTTTGAGGCCATCCTGGGCGCCTAGGCGTCACCTAGGCGACCAAGGCATTCCCAATGTATTTTTTTTATTTTTAAAATATTAATGCTATATTAATGTTTATATATATATGTAACATTCTACATAAATAAACATTTAAGACATAGCTAAATTAATATAAGAAAACCAACAAAGAAACAAATAATTGAGTTAAGTAGGCAATACGTATTTATGACTAACATTTGCTTATTTCTAACAAATTTTACCGGAGGGTAACTTCTTTAATATACTTCGGATTCAAGCAATCTCAAATTCGTTGCAAAGCTAGTATAATCAGCTTTCCAACAAATCCTAGATTGCTTGAATCCGAGTTATAATGAAAGAGTTACACTCCGGTCAAACCTTGTTCGAAGTACGCGAATGCTAATAAAAGTCGTCTGAATGTAAATTATTTTTTGAGCATCAAAGCAAGAGATTATTTTGGCGCACTCTTGGTTTTTAGTGATGCTTTACTATAATAAGATTTATAGAATTTTTATATTTGGGAAAAAGACTAGTATTTTGAAGTTGAAAACCACCCCTGCACCCGAAAATACAGTTTTTGTTCTTGAACTGGAGGGTTGACTTTTTATCCTTCTGGAATTTGAATTTTAAACTATTTTTATTAGATTCAAATAGGGGGTATTTGCTTATTTATGAATAATATCTTAAGTAAATGAAATTTCATTTACTTAAATGATATTAATTATAAATAAGTACTGTCTGATAAATGTTGTTCCTGTCTGGCATAATAAATCCTGTGAAGCAAATTCAGAGATCAAAGGGAAAAAAAAAACACATATAAGACCCAAGGCGTCCAAGGCGGCGCCTAGGCGACGCCCAGAGAGCCTGGGCGGTCACCCATAAGGCGCCCAGGCCTTGGAATCAAGCCTGGACGCCTAGGCGACGCCTTGACAACTATGATTATTTGTTCAGTTTCAATTACTCCTGTTTGTTGAATTTAGGTTTGGACTGTGTAGAGATCCTGTAACAAAGAGGGATCTATAAATTGGATGTATTGAAACCCTCTTTGCCATCAGGTTAGTTGTTATAGAATTACAACAAGTGAAGACAAGAATTAAGTTATTTAATTTTTTATACAAGGACTATTTTTCCTTCTTTTTTCCCCTTTCTATAAGTTTGAGAGATTACATATTGAGAGAGAAGAAAATGAACATACAATGGAAGGCCTTATTGACCATAAGAGGGCAAAAACATTATTGCAGCTCATGAGAATAACTGAAATTCTTAATTATTAAATTTCTTTGTAAGTTGAAACCCAACAGAAGGCCTCACTCAAAGCCTTTTCAAAAACCATATGTTGAGCAGTGAACAATTGCTTAGCATAGTCAAGGTTCAAAATCTCGAGTCTCGAGGGTGTCTCGACCCTCGGAGAAACCGAGATCTCAGAAATCTCGGTTGAGATCTCAGAAATCGGTCGAGATCTCGTGAGACAATGCACAAAAGCCGTGAAGTCTTAAAATGTGTGTTTCAACCCTAAAATGACAATTTTAAGGCTTGATACTCTAAGGAAACCCTATTCTTGCATATATATATAAACATATTTAAACTATAAAACTGTATAAATAATCACACTTGGTGGTTGTTTGGGTTTACACCCATGTTTAGCAGTGTCGATGTAAAGTTCAAATGTAAACCTAGGTAATATTGGCTATTCTATATAATGTTACACTAATAGAAGATCACATAAGACCAAATGAACCAGTAAAATAATATTTTAAGAGAAGAATAAACATAATAACACTTAATTAGTTAATTGCAAGGAATCAAGTATCATGTATCGGTACTGTATCGGTCAGCTGAAATTAAGAGATGTATCGTATCGTGGATACGGTGGATACGCACGGATACGCATGGATACGGGGCAAGATACGCACAAAAATGATTAAGGAACATACAAAACACAATTTAAACATAAAAACACTATAATTAGCAACATTGAGAAATAAAAGGTTTCTTGCATCATGGATACACATAAACTTCTAACCGAATACCCTACCGTATTGTAAAACAACAAAAAAATGTACAAAACCAGCCTTTTTATTAAAACCAATTTCTAATCCTATTGGAAACCATTTTCCTTAAAAAGACAAATAAAATCAAAAGCTATCTCTTCAGTAAATACCCATCTCAGTGGAAACAAACACAAATATACCAAACCCTTACCATTTTTTATAGTTTTCCCTACAACCAAAACTGGCATTAAGAAAAAAGTAAAGGAAAGCAAGACTTAAAACTTAACAAAATTGTAAAGGAACATTGAGATCAGAAGAAAAAAGAACACACATCATGGCATAGAAATCAAATTCATGGAGTCATGTACACCCCACAGATAATCGACAAACAACAAGGATGTAAGAAAAGGAAAGGAAAAAAAAAGAAGAAAAATATATGGGCCTTAACTTGTACAAGACCACATATATCTTAGATCTGACAACAAATTTCTCTTTAACAATAAAAAATGTTGATTCATGAAAAAAAAATAGGTTAGAGTCATGTACGTATTATTGTTACTGCTACTGGAAAGACAAATCAGGACCAAAACAAGGAATCGATGAATAAAAATTGAGAGAGAGAGAGAGAGATAATAGTTAAATTTTACATGAAAAAAAATAATATTATCTGAATTATATTTCTATTTTTTAACCAGAAAATAAAAAAATAAAAAATAAACTCGAAAATTATAACTGAGAAGCAAAGATGATAGATCAGTGGTCTACACATCTTATATAAATAGTAGAAGAGGAAAGGATTAATTTTTGGAAAAAAAAATTTTCAAAATTTCTTCTGTTCTTCCAAAATTCCTCAAATCAAACCTCAAATCAGTGTTTAAATCCATACATGTAGCATGCATTTATCAAACAGGACCATAGTTCATTGATTCATGAGAAAAAACAACACAAAAATCGATTTATTATGAAAAAAATTGAAGTTGAAATTCATACATTTAGGGTTTTCAGCCCTTCGAGCTTGAAAAAATTATTTCAGGCTCTAATCTTCACAAAAACCCAGTTTGATGCTACCTTCCTAGTCGTTTTAGGGCTAAGAATCAAAGCCCTAAGGTTTTTTGGAAAAAAAATCAAGTTGCAAAGGAGTATTGAAGCTTCAATGGTTGTCGGCTTTTGAAAAAACACGAACAGGGTCTGTTTTTGAGTAGTATCGATATTGCTCGACACTTAGAAGGCTGTATCGACCAGTATCGAGGAGTATCGAACCGTATCCTAGTCGATACAAGTTGGTTTTTCTTTTTTTCTTTTTTTTTTAAAAATCAAAATTAAAGTGTATCGATGCTTGTCGATGCGTATCGAGCGTATTGAGCCATATCGATACAGCTCGATACGCTAGATACTATACTTTTTTTAAAAATGAAGAGATGAATCGACTGGTATCGTATCGACTAGTATTGATACCGATATGTATCGGCCGATACGGTGCGTATCGTGTCCATACTTGATTCCTTGGTTAATTGTCATAGTAAAAAAATCCAAAGTAGTCAAGTAGACTATACAATCATAATTCATACATTATGTCAAGACCAATTGAGAACTAGTTGAAAAATGTCGAAAAATGGTCAAGAACTGGTTGAAAATGTCAAGAAATAGTTGAAAATGTCGAGACCAGCTCGAAAACTAGTCGAGATGGTTGAGACACCTTATCGAGGCAAGATCTCGTCTCGAGCCCCTTGAGATCTTCGAGATCTCGCCGAGATTTTGAACATTGAGCGTAGTCGGTTGGTGTCTTGCCAGTTGTGTGCAACCCATAGTTGTCAAGGCGGCAAGGCGAACCAAGGCGATGGAGGCCTGACTGGGCGCCTAGGCGACCAAGGCGCCCAATTTTCCAAGGCGACCCAAGGCAGCCTGGGCGCCTAGGCGACGCCTTGACAACTATGGTGCAACCAGCCAGTAGGGGTGGACATAGTGGCATAGACTCATTCTCCTCTATTACCGATGTGCTGATAGGAGGGATGGGGTAGTGGGACCTGGTCCCCGCTGCCAGGAGGAAGCCTATTAAATAGGGGGCACATACACTTGGTAGCGAGGCTGTCTTGTGTGTGTCACTTAGGGTACAGGTTGGGGTCATGCCCTGTGCTCTACCTAAGGTTCGAGAAAACAACGCCCGAAGTAGTGGGGTGAGTCCCAATATGACTATAGCAGATCATAAACTAGAATTAAATAATAAATTTACTTCATGCATTGTTTAACTGTATGCCTATTTTCCTCACTGAGTTGTGGTTTGCTTACCCCCCCGATTGATCGTTGTTTTAGGCGCTCTTCGGTATCATTTTTGTTAAACTTTTTGTTTTTTGTAGATGTTTGGTATCATTTTTAAGTGCTATTTATGAAAAGAAAAAAAATAAAACAGGCCCAAATTCAAAAAGAGGTCGAGATCTGTTTTTGACTTTTGGCCAAAAACCATTTTTGATGTTTTTTGCACAAAACACTTAAAAGCATGTGTTAAAATAGAAGGTTAAGAAAGTAATTTAACTTATTTTTATAAACCCATCTTCTTCATTAGCAGCCATAGGGAGTTTAAACAGGATTTTCTTGATTTTTCAAACGGATTTTTCGATAACCGCCGACTCATCTTCTACATCCCCTCAATCTCTGATATTTCTTCATAAACTTCAATTGGTGGCAAAACAGTTTCTTGACATTTTCGAAACTGTGACAAGATTTTCTGCTTCATGGAATCGGATTCTCTTCGCCGGCCAATGAAACCTCAGAATTCCTCCTCTGCTTTTCCATTCTGTTTGATCATTTGTCTCAAGCTCCTCTTTACAGACCAAGATACAGGGTAACGGCTTGGACAATCCAGGGGAAGAGCAAAAGCTTAAAGCTTTATATGACCCACCAACAGCGGTCATCCATGGCTTTGTACGTCAGCTGTTTGACGAAAATGGCCCAACATTGTCACCAGCAAGGAGAGCAACAACTGGGTTTCAATTCTCACTAATTCATTGTAACTTTTCTTTTTCTGTTCATTTCACTCTTTTCTTCTCCTCCTCTCCACATTTCTTCGCTGTTACTTGGGATTCTGCAAAATGGAATGCAACGACAAGCAGCACCCGCAGCTGCTCTGCTTGTCCAAATCCCCAAGTCATCATTGCAATGACTGGTTTGTTCTCTTTGGGTTTTTTTTTCTGCTTTCATGTATTACTCCTTGTGTGTGTGTGTTTTTCTCTCTAATAATATTTCAATGTAGGAGGAAGCTTTTTTTTGTGTTTTCTGCTTGTAGATGGGATGAATAAGTAATTTAAACAGGTGGAGTTAATGCATCTTGATGAGTTTTTTAGGAATTGGGTTGGTGTTTATTCGATTGTAGTCAAGGTTCAAAATCTCAAGTCTCGAGGATCTCTCGACCCTCTGAGAAACCAAGATCTCGACCCTCCGGTCAAGATCTCGGCGAGACACTGCACAAAAGCCACGAAGGCTTAAAATGTGTGTTTTGACCTTAAAATGATCATTTTAAGGCGTGATACTCTAGGGAAACCCTATTTTAGTATATATAAACATATTTAAACCATAAAAATATATAAATAATCACACATGGTGGTTGTTTGGATTTACATCCATGTTTGGTAGTGTCGATCTGAAGTTTAAATTTAAACCTAGAGTAATATTGGCAATTCTATATAATGTTATACTAATAGAAGATCACAGAAGACCAAATGAGCCAACAAAATTATATTTTAGGAGAAAAATAAACATAATAACACTTAATTAGTTAATTATCATAGTAAAAAAACAACCCAAAGTAATCAAGTAGACCATACAATCATAATTCATACATTATGTCGAGACCAGTCGAGAACTTGTTGAAAAATATCGAAAATGGTTGAGAACTGGTTGAAAATGTCAAGAAATGGTCGAGACAGGTCGAGACTAGCTCGAGAACTGGTCGAGATGGTGATGGCAAAGAGGGTTTTTCAATACATTCAAATCAATTACCCCTCTTTGCTGCAGGATCTCTACACAGTCCAACCCAAATTTAACACTTTAAAAACAAGTAAAAATGATTGAATTTGACAAACAATTACTCCACTTCAAATCTATCCAATAGAATGCTTCGAAACTTGAAAACAATGATCTTTAGGATATTATGAACAATATACTAAAAGATGAGCTTGATCCAACGGGTGGGATAGAAACCAATCTTCCCCGTAGGTCTCAAACAAGTATTTTAGCAAAACTAGAATTATAAAATTATGGAAAAACTCACTTATCTTGAGATTCAGTAGTTGGAAGGTCTTTGAACTTGGAGGGGAAGTACTCTAGAATGTGCTTGATAACATACCCAAATTTGAAAGTGATCCAACCATGGATGAAGAAGTTATGAATTTTCGAAAAAAATCATTATTATCTGAAAACGGGAATGAACAAAATAGGAGTTTCGGTTGTGTGAGACTCAACCAGAATTTAATATTAAACTCTAGCCAACTCTCTCTCTACTACCAGCATCTTCTTCCTCTTTATTTATAATGCTAAAAGGAAATACAAAAGATAGAAGGACTGGTTCCTAGAAAGAATGTCCAAAAATAAAAGAGAAACTTTCCTTTATAACTTTTAGGAAAGTTTCCAAAACAAATAATATCTATAACTGACAAATATGACAACCAATCTTAGGAAACAAAACAAATTTAGGAAACAAAATTAATGGCTAATTTTATGAAAATAAATCTAACTTAATTGAATTAAGAAAGAAAACAACTTTCTAAAAATTTGTTGGTACTGTTCACGTGAATAGTATCGTGAATAGTGTTTTTGGCTTTTGTCGGTTTGATTTTGGCATTCCCTTCCTTCGGTTTTCTTGTGTAACTTGGACTGCATCAGCTCTCTCCCACTTAAAATAAACGCGTCCACGAGTTTGGTAATGATGAAGAATAAGCTCAGTGGGATCGGCATACATCTTCCTTTTATACTGGAAATCTGGTTGTGCATGAAAATTTGGAAGAAAATCTGCCACCTTGGGTCCACTCTCTTCAAAATATTGGGGAGGTATCACAAGATCAATATGTTCAATATCTTAAAAAGATTCAAACGTGCAGGGGGTGTCCATGAGGATCACCACATCTAGCTCTTTGTCTTCCACAGTCGCTTCCTCAACGTTTATGGCCTCATGATCACTGTGACTCTCATTATCAGTCAATGGAGCTGCACAAGAAAGATTAAGATCACATATGTCCACCTCATTAAATTGAGTAAAATCATCCACATTGTAACTGATGTGGTCTTCAACTGATGTGGTCTTCAATGATGACCTCTTCAATGCAAATTGCTACAATAGGAACATCAATGTTGGTCTCTCATTTGTCATCATGGACTTGTGAAACCTGTTCTTCGTTTTCCTTGACTTCAGTCACTAATGCTCCTAGAACGGTTGATGGTATTGGAGTTTCATTGGTGGTGCAACTGTAGGTACCGCCTTCACGTCAATATCATTAGCGTTAGGCTTCCACCCCTTGCTAACTTGCGAACTGAATTTTATAAATGGTCGTGTCAGGTTTTCTTTAGTTATACGTGCCACTTGGTGGTAACTTTGTCGATGGAAGAACCTTATTTAGAGATGTTCAGGTACGTATTCTCTCGTTAATTCGTACTTCATCTCTTCCCAAGTCCTAGGCTCTCGTCCTCGAACTTTGAGCTTATGTTCATGGACTTTCCACCACTCACGGGCAGCTCCCAAAAGTCTGGATTATGCTAATTTTAATTTCTAAAGTTCAGAAAGATCGAACCAATCGAAATAATCATCCAATGCACACAATCAGTCACGAAAGGCACGAAAGTCTTGTGGGTCTTGTCTACCATAGAAATTTTTTAAGTCTAGCCTTCCTTTATGTGAAATTTCATATTAGGGAAGTCTCCCATCATACTCATCATCTGGTAGATCTTGATAGTCCTTTCTAAGGACTCTTGGGGAGCCCTAAGATTATTTTTAGGCACAATATTGGCTGTTGGATGTTGCCGTCCAGCCTCCTTGGTGTTCATTCTCTCCCACATATGATCAATCTTGGCATTCATCGCAACCAATTTTTCAAGAATCAAAGTAAGGGGATCATTGGACTGGTTAGGAAAGTTATAACTCTCCTCAGCCATGTTTTGATACCAATTGGTGGCAAAGGGGGTTTCAACACATCCAATTCATAGATCCCTCTTTGCTGCAGGATCTCTACACAGTCCAACCCAAATTTAACACTTTAACAAGAAATAAGAATGATTGAATTTGACAAATAATTACTCCACTTCAAATCTATCCAATAAAATGCTTCAAAACTTGAAAACAATGATCCTTAGGATACAAGGAACAATATCCCAGAAGATGAGCTTGATCCAACGGGTGGGATAAAAACCAATCTTGCCCGTAGGTC
Source organism: Protea cynaroides (assembly GCA_028583415.1). Taxonomy (NCBI): domain Eukaryota; kingdom Viridiplantae; phylum Streptophyta; class Magnoliopsida; order Proteales; family Proteaceae; genus Protea; species Protea cynaroides. The sequence goes on along the minus strand of CM053276.1, from coordinate 98,403,656 downwards.
TCAAACAGGTATTTTAGCAAACCAGAATTATAAAATTATGAAAAAAACTCACTTATCTTGAGATTCAACAGTTGGAAGGTCTTCGAACTTGGAGGGGAAGTACTCTAGCATGTGCTTGATAACATATCCAAATTTGAAAGTGATCCAACCATGGATGAAGAAATTATGAATTTTTGAAAAAAAAAAAAAAACACCTATTATCTGAAAAAGGGAATGAACAAAATAGGAGTTTCGGTTGTGTGAGACTCAACCAGAATTTAATATTAAACTCTGACTAACTCTCTCTCTACTGCCAGCATCTTCTTCCTCTTTATTTATGATGCTAAAAAGAAATACAAAAGATAGAATGACTGGTTCCTAGAAGGAATGTCCAAAAATAAAAGAGAAACTTTCCTTTATAACTTTTAGGAAAGTTTCTAAAACAAATAACATCTATAATTGACTCATATGACAACCAATCTTAGGAAACAAAACAAATTTATAAAACAAAATTAATGGCTAATTTTATGGAAATAAATCTAACTTAATCAAATTAAGGAAGAAGACAACTTTCTAAAAATCTATTGGTAATGTTCACGTGAACAGTACGTGAATGGTCTTTTTGGCTTTTGTTGGTTTGATTTTGGCATTTCCTTCCTTTAGTCTTCTTGTGTAACTTGGACTGCATCAAATGGTCAAGACACCGTATCGAGGCAAGATCTCGTCTCGAACCCCTCGAGATCTTCGAGAAATTCAAGATCTCGCCGAGATTTTGAACACTGATTGTAGCAGAAATACCGTTTGTGCTTTCAATGGAGGAGAAGCTCGTAAAGCTGATATATGTTAATTCTTTTTCATAGAATATCAACTGTGAATCTCTTTAACATATGCCATCTCCAAGACAGGCATTTAGGTTTCCTTCTTTAAAATCTAACATCTTTGATCTCCCTGATCTCTTCTGCCATCATTCTAAGAAACCCCATCTCAATTTGATTTTCGAATGAGCCCCCATCCCTCTAAAAGCTGACAGAGTAGAAGAAGATGTAGAGTATGAAATTAAAGTTCTACAACCACAGCCATCTAAATATCATGCTCTTTGATGTGTTTCCATGACAAAGTGTAAGATAGACCTTCACCACCATCGTCGTCGCTGATGTAGAAAACGACCATGATAAGGAGTCTCACCACCGTCGTATGCTGTTGTTGCTTGCTTTTGGTATTGTGAGGATTAGCTTGCAGTTTCATCACTGTTTGTTTAGTGTAGAGGATTGCAGACTGTTTCACCACCATGATAAAGCAAGTGTTTTTTGAATAAATATTATTTTAGACTCAGGTATACCAAATCTATTTCTCATTCTACAATCTATTTTTTATTGTAGCTACCAATAACATTTTATTTTTGATCAAAAATGATTTTCAAAAATACTTTTTGATAAATAGACAAAAACCAAAAACAAAAATGATACCAAAGAGAGCCTTAGATGTGTTTGCAGGAGAGATGCCTCTTGCTAAGTTCCTGGAAGCTCCCATTGCCTTAGTGGCGAGCATTGGCAATGCCAAGGTACCCCTTGAGGAGTACCATGGAGATCTATGCTAGTGCCCCACCTGCGCCTATGGTGGTCCATGATACCGTGTGGAGCTGGTTTCTTTTTGTTCCTTTTACAAATTGGTATACTTGTATATTGTGGGTTGTAAAGGAAATACTATTTTTTGGGCTACATCATTGTAAAAGCATAATTTACAGTTAAATTATAGTATAACATTCAGATATCACACTTATGGATTCTTATATATTACATTCTTCTGCTGCTATTTCTCTTATTTTCTCTCATTATGGTAATGTAGTTTTTTATAAGGTTGAGATGGAGGTTGGGGTGTACATCGCTTGTGTAGGATCTTGGGTGAGCTGAGATCATCAGTGGCCGATCCCTTTACACATCCGGTCGAACCGGAATGGGATGTGACGTTTTATTTATTATTATTATTATCAGTATATGTATAAATATACCAGATTCAGATTCTATATCAGATTCCAGATTAGTTTCAATCTCAATTTTCTAATAAGTTTTATACCAGATTAATCTCAAATTTATTTTAATATCATATTAATTTCAACAAAGTTGTATCATTATATATATACATCAATTTCAAATATCCTACCAGAGTAAGAGTTTATATCAGTATAAGCAGCCCAGAATTATATTTCAGTCTACATTTCATGTGCAGTAGTATATTCAGTATATGGTTTGAGTTCTGGGTGTGAGTAAGGGGGGGAAGAAAGATCCCCTTCGATTAAACACAAAAGATTGGGTAAAGGGTACCAAAGTAATCATATTTGCTTTCACTACTAACGCCCCCTCTTCATCGTCAAACCCCCTTTAAGGAACTCACTACAACTCCTTCATTCAAGTCCTCCCCTTTGCTATCCAACACCATAAACCCCAATCTATACTTCTTTTCTTTTCTTTCTTTTTTTGTGAATAAATAGTATATTAGAACAAACCTAGGTATCCAAAGTATAGAGTCAAGCTCCTTACAGACTAGGCAAAAGGCCCGAAACAGGAACTAAAAGGAAACACAAACCATTTCAAACATTGACCAGATTCCAAGAAGACAAAATGAATCTAATTCTATCAATTTCCGACAAGGGAGAAGATAAGGGCATCATGATCTAGATTTTTCCATCCACTTTCTAAGGTCCCTCTGAAACCAAATATGGTATACAGTCACAACAAAAGCGAGCTTAACAAGAGTGTTACATGGGGTTTTTCCTTTCAATTTCTTGATTATCCACTTCCATTCTTGACCAAAAGACCGAAATATTCTGGCCGTAGGCCAACATAAATGGCACTCGAAGAAGAGATGTTGGACATCTTCTTCTGAAGCCCAACAAAGATCACAACTAGAACGTTAAATGATACCTTGGTCACAGAGAAGAGATCCTGTCGGGAAGGATTGAGTCAAGGCTCTCCAAATAATGAAACTATGATGAGGAGAGTGCCCATGGAACCACACTACATCATACCAAGCAATCTTGGGTCTTCGAAATCAGACAATCCCCCAAGCTGAGGAAGCCAAGAACATCCCATTCGAAGGCCTTCCATCCAAACATATAACCACTCCCCGTGGGTCTACAGGTGATAGAATCCAAAGCATCCCAAACCTGCACAAGCCGAGTCGAAGAGACTCTACCTATACAACATGCCCCATCTGAGTGGATAAAAGAGACGGTAGCAAGTCTGTTCCACCCATACTTAAGCCGAATCCTTTCTCCATAGGTTAGCACCAAAATGCCATGAGGGTGCCCATTGTGTTAGCGTAAGACTTAGACTCCTAATTAGTTTATTAGTTTCCTTAACCAATTAAAGTTGTTAGTTTCCTTTTCCTATTTGAAGTTTACTTTGTCTTTAATTTGTGATTAGGACTCTGACTTGTAAAGTCCTAGGTTATATCTAATAGTTGTTTTATATTTTTTATAAATACAAGCTACAAGAAGAGGAGCAATACACACATCAATTCTCCCCATCTTCTCTTATTAGTCTATTTTGTTACATGGTATTGAAGCAATCCCCTGGATTGTCGTTTTGAAAATCATTTAAGGTTCTCCATTAGGTGTGCAACCACCACTATTGCTGCTCCTACTACTGCTGTTGCTACTACTACTTGGTCCACAGTAACCTATATTGTATTGCTACTACTATTTGATTTATAGGTTATTTATAGTGACCTATATTGTGCTGCTACTACTACTATTGGTGCCACTATTACTGCTACTACTCCTACTACTATAACTACTACTTCCATTGCTACATTGTTTCAAGCTGAAGCTCCCACATTGCCTCATGCTCCAGCTTGAGAGGGGGTGTTAGCGTAAGACTTGAACTCCTATTAGTATATCCTAATTAGTTTATTAGTTTCCCTTACCAATTAAGCTTGTTAATTTCCTTTTCCTATTTTGAGTTTACTTTGCATTTAATTTGTGATTAAGACTAACTTGTAGAGTCCTAGGTCATATCTAATAGTTGTTTTCTATTTTCTATAAATACAAGCTACAAGGAAAGGAGCAGTACACACATCAATTCTCTCCATCTTCTCTTATTTTTCTGTTTTGTAACAGTTCAACCACAGAAAAGTCTAGGCTCCATCATCAATAATAGATTTAATGTATAGGAGGACTAGATGCCTATGATGAAGGATATTCATCCACGCCCAAGAAAAATCATGACCTGCAGTAGCTGTCAAAATAAAATCTTTCCTTAGATACCTGCTATGAATCCAATCCACCCATATGCAGACTATGCAGTCCTTCTGCTTCGCTACCCGCCATTTTTTTTTATCAATTTGATAATGCAAGCCGTATTAACCTCCTGGACTCTTTGAAGGTCCAAACCTCCTTCCTCTTTGGGTAAACATACCTTAGGCCAGCCATTAGAATGGAAAAAATTGTTGTTATCCACCCCTTTCCACAAAAAGGCACTCTAACACCTTCGATCTTCTGAATTATCAAGCTAGAAAAGCCAAATATCCTGATCCGGTGCAAGTAAGAGCTTTACATGACCGTCTTAACAAGTTCTAATCTTCTTGCATGGGATGGGAACCTTGCGTTCCATAACTAAAGCATTTTTCATAAATTGTCAAGGATTGGGGTGCAATGAAGCACTGACAATCTCGAAGAGATCAGAGAAAGGCCAAGATAGATGTCTGGCAAGCTACACATGGGGAAGTCCACAAAACATTTGAGGCTCTCACGAAGCGGGTTATCAACCCCAGGAGAAACATGAAAGACTTTCGCTTGTTAATAAATAATCCCGACATAGAACTACGAGAAAGAAGCACATTTGATATGGCTGAGATCGACTTCACATTAGCTTTCGAAAATATCATGATATCATCTGCAAAAGCCAAATGATTCAGTTTGATATTCTTGCATTAGGAAAAGAAGTCAATTATCTTTTGATGGGCAATAATCTGAAGAGATCTAGATAGACCTTCTAGGAGAGAGTGACAAGAGAGGAGACATAGGACATCCCAACCTGATACCCTACCTTACATTGAAGAATCCCACCAAGCTACCATTAACCAACACTGAGAATCTGCTCTGGAGATATACTGCAAATTCCAAAAGAAGAAACAAACAGGAAAATTCATACTCGTAAAGGTTTTCATAAGATAATCCCATCTATCATTGTCATAAGCTTTGTGAAGGTCAATCTTTAAAAGAGCCGGTGGAGGATGATTTCTTCTATCAAAGTCCCGAACAAAGTCATTACATATCATGATATTATCCACAATATTCCACCCTTAAATGAAAGCCGATTGGTTTTGGCTAACCAGATCATCAACAACTTCTTTCTATCTATGAGCAAGAATCTAAGCAATAATCTTATAGATTGTATTGCAAAGAGCTATAGGTCTGAAATCAGTAAAGGAGCACACCCCCTCCTTCTTAGGGATAAGACATAAAAAGGTTTGATTCACTTCTCTCAGCTGGCCAGGTTTGGAAAAGAAACCACTCACAGCTAAGAAGGTCCGCTTTGATAATTTCCCAAGCTAAATACATCAGGACCAGGAGCCCTGTGGGCTTTCATAGATTTAATTGCTTTAAGAATCTCATCCTCAAAAGGTAAGGATGGCAAGCAATCCTTTTGGTTTTCAGATAAGACTTTATCAAAAAGACCCATAGGCAATCTCTCAAGGGGAGGAAGAGTTGTCGGATTATACAAGTGAGCCTAATAATTTTTATTGTCTACTTGATCTTTGCCACATCAAAGAAGGTATGCCATCCTCATTCTGCAAAGAGATGTGATTTCGGTTTTGTCTAGCTTTGACCAACTTATAGAAAAAACCTGTATTCCTATGTCCCGGATTCAGCCAATTGATTCTAGATTTTTATTTAAACAAAATTCTCTTCTTGAGTCAACAAAGAAGCCAGACTTGAAGATAGGGCCTTTTCAGCCTTAAAGAGGTTGCTGTCATCCACATAATCTTGTAAACGGATCTGAACAGAAGCCAATTCATTTCTACAATCGCGAACTGCACTTGAAATGTTAACAAAGCATCTTTTGTTACAAGGAACAAGGGCTCGCTTAACCTCCCTCAATTTTTGGGCAAATATGACAAATGGTTGGTGAGAGCCCAAGGGGATTCTCTCCCAAGAATTTCTCACAATCATCTAAAAATCACCATGAGTAGTCCACATATCAAAAAATCTAAATGTCTTAGGGCCAAAGGAAATATAAGGAGAGATAGTGAGGATAATCCAGCAATGGTCGAGAACCTTGAAGTTTCAAAGCAAGTCTCCGAAGAGCTAAATATCGAAATCCAACTGTCATTGACCAAGGCTCTGTCGAGTTTACAAGACACCGTTGGTCACCCAATCTCCTGTTATTCCAGATAAACTTCATACCATTTAATGTCAATCATTTCAATAGAATCCAGGCAAGCCGCAATTCTCCCACAGAATGATCATCAAAATGACATCCCCTCTTCTCATTTGCATATCCAACCACATTAAAATCTCCCATCAGTCCCCATGACCTCCTCCCAGATTGGTCTGAATCATACATAAATCCTCCCACAACCTCCTACGCTCAGGCGAGGAGTTGGAAGCAAACACAGCAGTAATATGATATTCACTTGAAGTAAGGCAATCAATAACTTTGAAATGAATGAACTGATCATAAGAGTGTACCATTGAAAAGGTGACCTTGGACCTATCCCATAAGCACCACAGTCTACCATTGTTGTGGTTGGAGTAGTTGAAAACCATCTGCCACCCAAGGGCAAGAGCCTTTGCAACGCCCAAGGCATTTTCCTCTTTCACTCTGGTTTTTCCAAGAATACAAAAAGAAAGCTGAGTTTGCTTAATATTTCTTCTAACTTCAGCTTGCTTGGCAGGGGAGTTCAGACCCCTAATATTCCAAAACAATCCTTTGATCATGGTGAGCACTAGGAGCAGTGAAGACAGGCAAAGAAATAACTTGCTTAGGATTGCACAAGGGCCCCCAGGACCGCAGAGTCTTGGTGAGAGTGCTTGGAAGCCCACAACAATCGTTTGCCTTTTCAACAACCCACTGGTTTTCCCAAAAGAGCTAGTGTGTTGTCCAACATATGGATCTTCTGCCACCGGAACAATATCTTCATTAGGTGAAGGTTCAAGAGTTTTAGTTTTCCCAGTCATCTTGGAAGCATGGCTAGAGCTCGATCAGAGATCATATGAAATTTCTTCTGCCATCGCAAAGGCTTCATTAATGAAAGGGATCTCCTGGTCCACTAAAACCCTAGGGGAGATGAGGTTACTATCGAGTGAAGGAGAAGAGGGAATAGCGCAAGGACCAGTGGTCAACGAGGGCGAAAGATGAGTGGCAGAAGGCGGAGGGGTAGTCAGGTAAGAACGATCACGAGATTTTAGATTTGGTTTCAGGATTTTTAGGGGGCTGGAGGATTGGGTCGGGTTAGAAATAGAACTAGTTTGGACCCGAGAGGGATTGTCTTCATAAGGGAGAGATCGGTTTCTGTCAAAACCGGGTTCAGAAGAGGGTTGAACCATGGTAGAAGAGGAGAGCCACCTTTTATTCTGATTCCTTCTTGAAAAATAAGTAGAAACAAGTTTGCAATTTGACACAGAGGAGAAGGGGCCTTCCCCAACGAAGCGAGAAGGGGCCTTTCCCAACGAAGCAAAAAAGGGGTTTGGCAATGGTTCAAAATAGGCAACAAAGACCTTTCCCACAGGTGACAGAGTGGCAGCAAGCGATGAGGATAGCTGAAAGAGGCAAGTCAACCGAGTCTTTTTCCTTATCAGCTTCAGCCTTCAACAGGATGGAGAGTGACATCTAAATGGAAATCCTCTTCCGCCAAAGATAGGCCTTCAACCTCTGCCTTGAGCATTGAAGCGATTACTGGTAAGTAAATCTTCAATTTTTGTGTTCAAACTTTTCCTGCTAGCTAGCTTTTCTAAGTGAGCACCCTCAAAATGACCATCATCGTCCTCTTCGTCTTCGTCTTCCTCTTCCTCTTGTCCCGACGTTTTCTTTTTTGCAACCCTAGTATCACCTGAGGTTTCCACCATACCTCTCTGCCTCCATCGCATGTGAGCCTGAGATGGTTTTTGCCAGGCTGAAGGGACTGCTTGGTTACCAACCTCTAGGGCACATGACCCAGTACCATGCGAGCAAATGCAAGTTGTGATTTAGACTTCGTACATCTATCCAAGAAGAAGGGGTGCTGGGTGCCAATCACCGAGCCTATCGAACTCAGAGCTTCCTCACACCAGAGGTGGAATGGAAGTCCTAGAAGGAAAATCCAAATGGGAAGGGATTTCACATTCAAATTGTCAAACCGAAGGAATTCATCCCACTGTCTCATCACTATAGTCTTGCCCACAACATACCATAAGCGGCCTTTTTCGAACACATTGATCTTGTCATCCTCATTAGCAAAGCAAAACACATACGTACCATTATTAGCAATCTCCACATTCTCACTCAATTTCCATTGACGTATAAGGGATTTTTCCACCAGCTAAAATGGAAGACGTCTTCCCACAAATTGACCAACCAATGTGTTTGACCATTGAGAAATTTCATTTGAGAGAGATTTGTCCAGGCAAGGAGCAACCTGACCCTCTTCTTCAATCATCAAAGCATTGTAATTAAGGGAGAATCCTTCGCCAAGGGAAAGGAGGGCAGCATCAAATAGGGCATTCCAATGCCCTCTACTTCCTTTTGTAAGCAACCCCACTCCAAAAGGGGTCACAGAATGGGCACTACAAATTTTGCCTTCTTCAAAGAGAGGCCAGGGGTGGGGCCAAGGACAGACAAGGGGGTGGAGGGGGACCATCACCAGAGGGGGGCCAGCCAAAAGAGGGGGGGGGGGGGGGGGGGAAGGGGGACATGCACCCAGTAATATACTTCTTTAGTAACTGTGAAAGACAATTTTCACTCCTCTCCTTCAAAACACACCCTTGTAACTCACTCCTACTCTTCTTAAGAGTTGCATGCTCTTCTCCCTCTTCTCTCTTCTCAGTGACCCACCCCCGGTATATCAAATCTATCTTCTCAGTTAATAAGCTTCATAACTACTGTTTCTGTTTGCTGAAATCTAGATCTGTTCTTCATATTCTATCAGACCTTTGCATAACTATCGCATTTAACTCCTGGACCTGTTTTGCAGTGAGGACTCACATACTCTTAACTGAGAACTGCAAAACCATACTGCATTGAGTCTCTCTCTCTCTCACACACACACAACACACAATTGGCTGACTCACAGCCCACTGATTCATCTATTAAGGATTCAGTTTTTAGTCCACCAGTTACAACCATTTGATTGTGCCATTTATTAGTAAAGAGAAGTCAAGTTTCACAACCAGCCAAATAAAAAATGATCCAATGTTTTACAAGAACAAGTCAAGCATCCTATAACAATTACTACAAACAGTTTGAAACTGCTGTGAACCATGTTGAAGGTTCTTTGGATAAAACTCAGCAAAAAGAACCCATAAGAAGGAATCACTATTACGAAAGCTGAGAAGGCAGTTATCTTTATTATGAATTTTGCTGCTCGGTAGGAAGACGAAGGAGATAATTAAGTACAAGTCATAATCGGCTATCATATAATGCAAAATCCTACTTATAGTGATTCTACCATAATTGCACAAAAAAAAATTTCAAATCCTATTTACATGCTACAATCTATATCTTCAATCACCAAACCACCCAAGGCAGGAAGGACACAGAGAAACAACCAAAAGAAATTGAAACTTCGATACATTCCACTAGAGAAATGAAGAAGTGGGTTCTTACCAGGGTTTTGCTTCCCGGTAAAGCCGTAAACTATCTCTGTCAATAAATAGGCTCAGGGATTCGAACACAAACCCAAGTCAGTAACTTCAACCATTCCCGAAGACCTTGCACTGATATAATCACCAAGAAAATTTGTATTTTGACACAATGAAGAAACAGAAGAAGGGGGAAAACTGCATATCCAACAAAGAGATTCTCATCAGCAATCAAAACGACAAACAATTAAAAGCCCTAAAACTTCTTCATTCCCAACATGCAAACTTAGAATATATATAAAAATAAAAAAAAAATGAAAACCCTCACCAGGCAAAACGATTTTCCAAATTTAGATTCACCCTGTCCGATGAAATTCCTTATGGGATTTCGCTTACAAGCGTGATTTGCAGGTATTTGAAGTACTCAGAATCTGAGAGAGATTTCAGTTCGAAGAGGGGTTCAGAGGTGGAGTTAGCATCAAAACTATGGGCGAAGCAGAACAGAGAAAAAGAGAGGATAGAAAGAGGGAGTGAGAGAGTGAGGAGCTATCAGATCTCAAAGATGGCTCCTCTTGGTCTACTGGTAAGACGAACAAGGAAGACAATGGTAAACAATTCATTGGTCACCCTTTCTCAATGGTTGAACGCTGAAATGGACCTTCATCGTTGCGGTCGTACACACGTGCATTCTTGCCACATGTAAGGATTTGCTGGATTCTCCATGCTCCGATTTTAAGCCGCTGCAACAAAAAATGGTTTTACCAACAAAAACAAAACCATAAAAAATGGGTTTTTTTTCCTAAGAGGTATGTATGCTGCCGGCTCAGAAGAATTTTCCAGGTCCCACCACTCATCGTATGAGAATCGGTATCATCGGTAGGGGGACCTACAAAGTCAAGTGAGAGAAAAAAATGCCATGCAGATGATAAAGCGCGTATGTTAATTGTGTGAGAAAGTATATCAAAAAAAATCCCCAAGTTGTGGGCAAATAATTTAAAGCTTCAGTAATACATGAAGATGGTCCAGCAACCTTTGAAGTGGAAGTTATACCAGCATTTGTCACTCTCCATCTCTCTCCTCTCTTGGCCCCTAGAGTATGATCTACCATCACCACTAAAGGGAGAGGATGCTCTGAACAAGTGGGTACCCTATGCCCCCATAGAGATTTTCCTATTATTTTTTTGTGGAAGGTTCCGTAGGCTACTGGCTTGGGGGAAATCTTCGAAGCCACACCAATGACTGGGAATGAATTGGTATCGTCATTAGAGAGAGAGACCCATAAGGTGTGGAATCCGGTCATCTCATACAAAAAACATATTATTTGAATCGGGTGGGTGAACATAGGGATAGAAACCCATAAATTGGGAAGCATGACTTGATTGGGGTAAACAACACCGGCCAATAAGATCACGTCAACAGATTGCAGGGTCAAGAAATAGCAACATGTGAATCTTTGACTAACAAGTTTGGTACAAGGAAAACTTGACACAACGACTAGCATGGATTTGGAGCACACAAAAGCAGGCTCAGACTAGCAGGAGCTGGGGCGTTGATATGGTCGCAATACTGCTCCCCTAGCTAAGCACGCAGCATTGATTATAGTTACTCTGAACAAGACACTGTAAGCACCCCATTTTTGCCATCCCCAGCCAAACAGAACTTTATTGGTGTAAGAGAGCGGAGGGAGATGAAAATTTGGAAAAGTACAGGGGAGGCGAGTGAAACTCTTTCAAACCAATAGTCGATCAATTCCTCTGTGCTCTCTCTGGTGTTCTAGGCTGAGCCAGAGTGTCCCCAATGTACAAGAGTCTTGGTAGGTATATTCAGAAGGGTTGCGGGTCAATTCAAGGTTTGGACGCTAAGAGGTGATTTCAAAGCTGATTTCGGTGGGTCCTACAGCAAAGTCATGAAAATACCTTCGAAATGATACCAGAATCACTCAATTCCGATATCAAACGAATAAGATGTCGCGATTTTAGTCAGATTGAAATTGGCTTATTAAATCCAAGGGCTTTTTCTGTAAATTATCATAAATTAAGGATTTATTGGGTAAATTATCGTGATTTAAATCGATCGGACTTCATTCAACCATATCTTGATCGTCCGGCATCCAAATCCGACGATTCAAGCGCCACTGTGCTCCATTACCTGTCCTCTTCAAAGTGGACGTGAAGAATTTTGGGCGAAAGCCGCCAGCGGGTCCCATGCAAAGTTGTCAGTAGGATTATCGTCAAAACTCCAATTCTTCATATTTTGATCATCTGAAGTCCGAATCAGGCGATTCAAGTGCCACTGTGCTCCATTGCCTGTCCTCTTCAAAGTGGACGTAAAGAATTTTGGGTGAAAGCCGCCAGCGGGTCCCATGCAAAGTTGTCAGTAGGATTATCGTCAAAACTCCAATTCTTCATATTTTGATCATCTGAAGTCCGAATCAGGCGATTCAAGTGCCACTGTGCTCAATTGCCTATCCTCTTCGAAATGGACGTAAAGAATTTTGGGCAGGAGCCGTCAGCGGGTCCCATGCAAAGTTGTCAGTAGGATTATCGTCAAAACTTCAATTCTTCATATTTTGGTCATTTGACATCCGAATCAGGTGATTCGAACACCAGTGTGCTCCTTTGTCCGTCCTCTTCAAAGTGGACATGGAAAATCTGAGATAGAGGCCGTTGAAATTTTTCATGCGGAATTACAAGCTGAGAGGATTCATAATAGAGAGAGAAATCAATCCAGTCCATACTTACTCAGCCCAACCCAGCTCAAGCCCAATTTAGTCCAACCCCGTCGAATTCAACCAATCCATCCTTACCCAGCCCAGACCAGTCCGGACCAAGTCGGTTCAACCCATGTGCTTGTATTTTTTGTAGTTTTGTATTATGTTCATATGATATATATTATATATTTATATATTATATAATATTTCTAAGTATTATATATATATATATATATATATATATATATATATATATATATATATATATATATATATATATATATATTCGGCCATGAATCTGATAAAGAGGAGAACCCGATAAGGAAAAGAGAGAGAGAGGAAAAGAGAGAGAGAGAGAGGGAGGAAGAGAGAGAGAGGAAGAGAGAGAGGAAGAGAGAGAGAGAGAGAAAAGGAGACCGTAAAGAGAGAGAGAGAGGATGGGAAGAGAGGGGAGGGAGAAGAGCCAAAAGGAGGGAAATGATTTCGGTGGAGGGAGTTGCCGCCACCTCCACCTTTCCCATAACCCAACAACAGTACCTACCGCCTCTTCCTTGAGCCACTTACCCCCTCACCGCCACCTCCTCCTTGAGCCCAATTCACTCCCCAAATCTCCTCATCAAATCCCTCTCCCATCGACACCTATGCTGCTCACTCACTCCCACCATGCTGCCCTTCACCGCCACCTCCTCCTTAAGCCCAATTCACTCCCCAAATCTCCTCATCAAATCCCTCTCCCACGACACCTATCCTGCCCATCGTCTTTCCCATACCCAACCGCAAGAACACTATTGAGCCAATCACCAAACTAGCCGGCCCAACTGTTCATCCCATCACTCCTTCATCGAGTCCCGCTCCCACCTGATCCGGCTCCAGCAGCAGCCATCTCGATTGGGGGGGTTTTCCTATAAAAACCCCACAGACCATCGAAGAGAAAAAAAAAAGGAGAAGAGAGGAGGAAGGAGAGTGAGACCCGAAAGAAAAGAGAAAGGGAGAGAAAGGCAGAGATTGAGCTTGAGAAGAGAGGGAGATCTGAACTTAGAAGAAGAAGAAGAAGAAGCAGCAGCAGCAGCACCGACAGATGGGGAAAGAGAAGATGAAGAAGAAGAAAGCAGATTGAAGGAAAGAAGAACAGGTAAGAAACTTTTACCTGTTACATACCTGAATTGATCACCTCATCAGCTCTATCATCAGCCCTTGATCTGGAATCTAAAGCTGGTTATATATTTATTGTGATGATTGAAATTAATCTGAACCCTTGATATGATGAGCTGAACCCTTGAACGATGCCATGCAATCTGCCCCCATTATTCCAACCATGAATTATTTTATCCATCCGATCATGAATGTTTGAAATCGTTATGAAATTGATGAATGTTTGGAATTGCTATGAAATTGATGAATTGTTTTGAAATTGATCCAGCAGATGCTTGAAGAAATTGAATGAAATTAATCCCATCACTTACTTGGAATTATTTATGGAATTGATCCGACCATGGTTTTATGTAATTGGTATGATCATGTGATGGAAATTGTAATTGGTTCAACCATGTGATGGGAATTTTAATGTGATTGGTCTGACCATATGATTGGAATTTTAATGTGGGTGATCCAACAACATGATCTGAATTTTATGAGAATTGATATGATTATGTAGTTGAAATTTTCATGAGTTGGTCATAGCCATTTATCTGAAATTTTGATGTAATTTTAAGTGATTCAAACCATTGGATTATCTTTGAAAGTGATGTTAATCAATCTAATGGTTGGATTGTGATCTTGACAATATAAACCGTTAGATTTTCTTTGGAATTGCTTTTAATCAATCTGAGCGGTCGGATTATCATGATGAGCGATATGGACCGTTAGATTATCTTTGGGAATGATTTAAATGAATCTGAATGGTTGGATTATGATCTTAAGTGATTTGAACCGTTGGATTTTCATTGTGAGTGATATTGAGGGATTTGAACCATTGGACCATGATCATGTGTGTTTTTGATGAATCTGAGCAATTGGATTATCATGATGAGTGATCTGAACCGCTAGATTATCTTTTGTGAGATCTAAGCCGTAGATCATAGCTATTTTGATGAGATATGAGTCATTAATCATGATTATAACTTGAGGTGAGATCTGAGCCGTTGATCTTGGCTGTTTTGATGAAATCTAAGTATTGATCATGATCATCATTTTTTGAAGAGATATAACCGTTAGATTGAGTATTTGATATTGTCTATGTTGTTGTATCCATGCATCTATCATGTTCCCTTGATTACGCTGTCATATTATGCACTATCATGTTTGAAATGCTTACAATGCTAGCTTTGTGCACACTGCCATGCTGATCTGTTGTTGTATGCTATGTTTGACTGATGTTTATGTCGGCAAGAACTTACTTTTCGCTACACCCTAGTCGAACTGCCGTGTATGTACACTGATAGAAGACACTCCTAGGTGTGGGGACGTACATGTAGGCACCCACATTCATGGGAAGGGAAATAATGAGAAAATGATAAAAGTCTTAATCAAGAATCATAAAGCCTAGCTAAACACAATTCCAAAATCAGGATTGTAAGTTACAAGGGAAATTTAGGACGATCCCTACCCCTCAGTTCATTTCCCCTACGGTGCAGAACCTAGATAGGTGTAATGTGAACCCAACCATAGATCATCTAGGATCATCATTCGGTCCGGCTGGACCACCCATATTCTGACCCAAGCGGGTCGTCCAATGAAAATCCATCTATTCCGAACTACGCGGATCCTGATTCTCAGGTCAATACCCTGAGTTATGTAGGTAGTTTGGGAAAGACCCAGATACGGACCCATACTCTAATCTTGTAAAATCATTTCATATCCTGGTCTCCTTGCTTGGTGAGACTCTATTCCTGTGTTGTGCTTGCGAGTACAAATCTCCTTGTTTGGCGAGGTCGTACTTGCGAGTACGCACCCTTAGCCTTGCAAGTACGCACCCTTAGCCTTGCGAGGCTCTATCAAGAAGTCGTACTTGCGATTACGCACCCTTAGCCTTGCGAGGCTCAATCCCGAAGTCGTGCTTGCGAGTACACACCCTTAGCCTTGCGAGGCTCTATCTTGAAGTCATGCTCGCGAGCATGCACCTCCTTAGCCTTGCGAGGCTCTATCTTGAAGCCATACTTACGAGTACGCACCCTTAGCCTTGCGAGGCTCTATCATGAAGTCGTACTTGCGAGTACTCACCCTTAGCCTTGCGAGGCTCAATCCCGAAGTTGTGCTTGCGAGTACGCACCCTTAGCCTTGCATGGCTCTATCTTGAAGCCGTATTTGCGAGTACGCATCCTTAGCCTTGCGAGGCTCTATCATGAAGTCGTACTTGCGAGTACGCACCCTTAGCCTTGCGAGGCTCAATCCCGAAGTCATGCTTGCGAGTACACACCATTTGCCTTGCGAGGCTCTATCTTGAAGTCGTGCTTGCGAGTACACACCATTTGCCTTGCGAGGCTCTATCTTGAAGTCGTGCTTGCGAGTACGCACCTTAGTCTTGCGAGACTATCTTACACTCTAATCCCTGAGAGCCACACTCTACTCCCTGAGAGACATACTGTAAGACCCGTGTCAAACTAACCCGGTCTTACCACCTTGAACCAGGTTTACCCATCATGGTCGAGTCAAATGGACCAAGGGCATGAAGGAGATCGAGATCCCAGGTATAAAATCGACCCAAAAACACTTAATTTTAGGGGCGGGTCGCACACCCAGCTAAGCAAGGTCGGACCCCAAAACAGAAAGTCAGACCCTCAGTTTTGAAGGGAGGGTCGGACAGCTTAAGACCCTAGGGTCGACGGGATCATCGACCCTCCCATCGACCCTCGGTTTCTGACGAAACTGAAATTAGAAAATTTCCTAATTTTCGGTTGGGATTCTTTCCAAATCTCAATGGGATTATTATAGGACATTCCTAGTCTATTTAAAGGACGTTCCTAAGCCACATTCACTCCTTTCACAACCCTAATTGAATTGAGAGAAAGAGAGAAGAAGGAAAAGAGGAAGAAAGGAGGCTAGGAAAAAGGCTTAGCAAAAAGGAGAAGAAATTGCAGAGAAAAGTAATCTTCTCAGGTATGGATATTAATTCCATGAGTTTCTACAGACCTTAGGTTAGATATGGTTGAGTGTAGGATTTCGGAGAAACCCAAACCATCCATCCATGATTAGGTTTTCATGGAAAACCATAGGAGGATGCACGAAAGCTATCTAGATGGATTATACATGGTTCTAGACCATGGAATTACTGTTGAATGAATGTAGGAAGCAAGCCATAGGACCCCAAACACGAAGAATGGGTTAAAAGTGGAAATTGGACCAGAGTACACCAAGGGTCGCACCGAGGGTCGATAGACCATCCGACCCTAGGTGTTTCTGACCATCGACCCTCAGCATTCGGGAAGTTCAGAATGGAGGGAGGGTCGATAGACCCATCGACCCTAGCATCGACCTTCAGTTGACAAAATGGTTTTTAAATTCCGAATTAATTCTAATTAAATTCTATCGACTTTGTTAGGTTTTCTAGCAATATAATAACATCATAAAGGTGATTCTAAAGCTTGGGAAAGTATCTTTTAGCAAGCTAAGGTGAGGAACCTTAACCCCAAACTAAATTGGTTAATAATAAACTGTTTTCTATTTCTTGAGTCCTATGCCATGTTTGATTCTATGCGAATATGTTGTAATGTGCATACAAGACTGCCATCCAATATTTCTATTACTTGTTCATGCATATTTACTTTATTGTTTATAACATGATGATGATGATGATGATAGGAATAGGCATGTGATTGTATGTGTGTGGTTGATGTACTTGATGCGAGCGAGTATCAGGGGAGGTGTGATGAGAACGTCAATAAACGTTAACCTTTGGCGGGTCTCAGCACTTTAGCTCTATCTCTAACTCAAGTCTTGTGCATTGACATCGTCGTATCGCCATTACCTTAGCGGGAACTATTATGTCGTAGAGTATCGGGGAGGTGGTCTCGGTCCTTGTAGTCTCGACTCTACCGGGGGCCTTAGCTTTATCTCTATGGATGTTCCGAGGGATCTTTGGGGTGAGGCCTTGGATACACTTGTTTGGCATTAGGATTGGTTAGCAGCGAACCCAGTTTGCAAGCCCTCGCTAACAGGGGCTTACGTGTTAGTATAGCATTATATAGCAATAAACGTTAACCTTTGTTGTATAATGTTATGGTAGGGTGGATGGGGGCGACAATAAACGTTAACCTTCGGGCGGGCTTCCACACCCTGTGTATAGAGGCGGTGTCAATAAAAGTTAACCTTTGACCACCCAACCTTTCTATTGCACATTGCAAACTATAAACCAAGACCAAAGATATGAATTGACTTTTTGCATGCATATGTAGTGTTGCATTGTTTTGGCTACTCACTGAGCCGTGTTGTGTGCTCACCCCTCGACGTCGAATATTTTTAGTTGATGATGCAGGTTATACAGCTGAAGATTTTATGAACGCATCGGCGTACGGAACTGTAGCAGCTATGGAAGTTGGAGCTGAAGACGATACACACGACTCCTTTTGCGAGTGCAACTCGTGTGTATTCGATTAGATATTTTTATAGGTTTCTTGATTGGATTATAGACATGTATTTGATACTTAATTATTTATGTCTCGGTTTGATACAGAATAATTTTCCAATTAAATTATTAATATCATTTTAGTTCACAGTTCATTTATTTATAAGATTTCTGCTAATGTATATTTACTCTGATTATGATTGTGAATGCGTGTAAAGTTTGGATAACGCGGGGATAGCCTATTAGAGATCCTGGTTGAACCGTTGGTTAATTAGCGGTTCATCACACCATTCTGAAATGTGCGGAATTGGGGTGTGACAACTTGGTATCAGAGCATCTTAGGCCTTGCCCGCCGAACTGACACACATTCTAGACCATTGTGAACTGAGATAGGATAAATTAAAAGCTTTAATACAAACACACTGTAAGCACAAGTGATGATTGAAACCGAATTAAAAAGAGAATAATGCATCTATTAAAGGGAAAACCAGTTACATACAATGAGTAAGAGAAACAAAACGTATATACATCGCTAAAGCGAGTACGATCCACAACCCTGGGACAATTACTCTGTAGTACAAGAAAAGTAAAGTACAATCAGGAAGCTGGAGGCGAAGGAGGAGGCGGTGCCTCACGATCTCTGTCGTAGTCCTCAGCATAGACCCTAGTCAACCAGGCCACCTGGGTCTGGGACGTCTGGAGACTAACTGTGAGACCGGCTATCCTCTGATCCGTCGCACGCTGCACCTCTAGGAGCTCTCCCATCCGCGCGTCTGAGGCGTGCTGAGCAGCCAACAGCTCATCCATCCTCAGATCAGATCTGCGCTGAGCATCCCTGATCTCCTACAACATCTCCATCATGGCTGAAGGTGGAAGTGAAGTATCAGTCGAGTGAGAAGGACCAACCTCAGGTGCAGGAGCCGCTGCAGAAGATGTACCAACTCTAGCCGCATGCATGGGTGATGGCGGTGGTATCGCATCGACATCCATATATAAGCGATCATCGTCGATCGGATCCCCACGAGCCCTAGCAGCAGCCTCAGCATCAGCCATCTCAACCCGAGTGTGAGGGCGCCCCATCGCGTTCCTCTCCTCATCACTAACCTCCGCATCTCGCAGTCAGAAACCGAGGGTCGATGATCCCGTCGACCCTAGGGTCTTAAGCTGTCCGACCCTCCCTTCAAAACTGAGGGTCTGACTTTCTGTTTTGGGAGGTCCGACCCTGCTTAGCTGGGTGTGCGACCCTCCCCTAAAATTAAGTGTTTTTGGGTCGATTTTATACCTGGGATCTCGATCTCCTTCATGCCCTTGGTCCATTTGACTCGACCATGATGGGTAAACCTAGTTCAAGGTGGTAAGACCGGGTTAGTTTGACACGGGTCTTACAACTTCCCCCAACTTATAAAAATTTCGTCCTCGAAATTGTACGTACCGTCTGAATCAAACAAGTCAGGGTATTGCTTTCTCATAGCACTTTCTTCTTCCCATGTAACCTCTTCCATGTCTCTACTTTTCCATGTGACCTTAACATAGTAGATATCTCTGTTACGTAGACGTTGAACCTTTCGACTAGTGATTTCTGTTGGTGTTACTTCAAATATCAAATCATCAGTCAATTCCGGCAAATCTACTATCAACACATGTGTTGGGTCTTTGACATACTTCTTCAATAAGGATATGTGAAATACGTCATGCACACTTGACATAGATGGTGGTAGTGCTAACTGATAAACTACTTTTCCACGCTTAGCCAGAATCTCATATGGTCCGACATATCTTGGACTTAGTTTTCCTTTCTGTCCGAACCTCTTCAATCCTCGCATAGGCGATACCTTCAGAAATACTTTATCACCTACGGCGAACTCTAGATCTCTTCGTCAAGTATCTGCATATTGCTTCTGACGGTTCTGAGCTACTCTTACTCTTTCCTTGATGATGTCAACCACTCGACAAGTCTCTTCAACAAATTCCGGTCCAACAATACTACGCTCTCCAACTTCATTCCAAAACAAGGGAGTTCGACACTTCCTGCCATACAGTGCTTCATAAGGTGACATCTGTATAGTAGCCTGATAGTTGTTATTGTAAGCGAACTCGATCAATGGTAACTTCTCGTCCCATGATCCCTTGAAATCAATCACACATGCTCGTAGCATATCTTCTAAAATCAGGATTGTACGCTCCGACTGTCCGTCTATTTGTGGGTGGAATGCAGTACTGAACTTTAATGTTGTACCCATAGCCTTTTGCAGTCCTTCCCAAAATTTGGAAGTAAATCGTGGATCTCTATCGGACACAATGCTTTCTGGAACACCATGTAACCGAACAATATTATCCACATATAGCTTTGCTAACCTTTCCAGCGTATACTGGGGTCGTATTGGTATGAAGCGAGCTGTTTTAGTCAGACGGTCTACAATCACCCAAACTGCGTCAACTACTCGAGGAGTCAATGGTAGTCCTGTGACGAAGTCCATAGTGATGCAGTCCCATTTCCATGCTGGTTCCGGTAATGGTTGTAACAGTCCTGCGGGTCTTTGTCGTTCCGCCTTTACCTTCTGACAATTTAAGCATTGAGACACGAACCTGGCTACATCTGCCTTCATTCCCCTCCACCAATACAGTTTCTTTAGATCATGATACATTTTTGTGCTTCCAGGATGTATCGAGTAGATGGTGGTATGGGCTTCCTTCATCAGTCGGTGTCTAATGTCCATATTTTCTGTTTCAGGTACACATATTCTCCCTTTATATTTCAGTACTTTTTCGTCATCCAAGGTGAACTCAGGGTTAGTCCTACCTTTCTCAATATCTTCTTGTACTGTTCTCAGATAAGGATCTGCTTTGATAGCTGTCTTCACTTCATACACTATATCCAGTATAATCTTCAATGCCGCGAACATATTCAAAAATCGATGAATAAATCCTTGGTTGGCTGATCCATCCGTTGTATCTATTACATACTGCTCGTTGCCGTGATTGAATACCATTCCGTTGGTACACATTGTTGCAGTTGTGCTAGCTTCTCCTTGAGATTTTATCATTGCTTTTCTGCTCAATGCATCCGCTACCACGTTCGCTTTTCCCGGATGATACTGGATATCACAATCATAGTCCTTCAATAGTTCCAGCCTCTGTTAGTTAAAACTCGTTTTAAACGCGTACCGTACTGCCGTACCGTACTCAACTGTTTAATACGCGTATTGCCGTATTGATCTCAAAAATACTTTAAAATACTTCATACTCCAAACCTTGTCGTTTAAAACCCGTTTAAAACGCGTACCATACCGTATTTGTATTTTAACGTATTTTAACCTGCATCTTTAATAAATAATGAATCGATTAATCCCATATTGTTTAATATTCTTATTACTTTCTACATGTAATCGATGTGGGATTAAAGGCTGCCACTTCCTCATAATTGTTTATAAACTCATTACTTTATTACTTGTTAGGGTGGGGTGTGAGTTATGGGTCATAACAATTGTATATTGTAAGCCACCATTGATCTCTCTCTCTCTCTCTCTCTCTCTTTCTCTCTTCATATGGATTTATACTTGAAGTCTTGGACAAACATAAAATATCAATTAACTACTTGACTGAAGATGATAATTCTCACCATTTTATGACCAAACACTTCATAAATGTCATCTATTCCTATTGATTTAGGTATAATTTTCCAATAGATTTACATGTTTCATTAATGTAATTCTTCAATTTATGGGAGTATATTGTCGTTTTTTTCACCGTACTGTATTATATCTGATCCGTTTAAAACCCGTACCGGCCGTTTTTGTTTTTTTGCCGTTCTCGAAATGTTTGACCGTTTTTTTGACCGTACCATTTTTGTTTTGCTCCGTTTAAAACCCGTTCCGTCCCGTTTTGTTTTTTTGCCGTTCCCGTTTTAACTAACTATGGTTCCAGCCATCTTCTTTGTCTCATATTCAACTCCTTCTGATTAAATAGATAAGTAAGACTTTTATGGTCCAACTTAATCTGAAATTTCTCTCCGTATAGGTAGTGTCTCCATATCTTGAAAGCATGTACTACTGCCGCTAACTCCAAATCATGAGTGGGGTAATTTTTCTCATGTACCTTCAACTGTCTCGAGGCATACGCAACTACTTGCTCTCCTTGCATAAGCACACATCCTAATCCCAATCCCGATGCATCAGTGTATAAGGTAAATGTCTATCCTGGAACGGGAATGGTCAAAATTGGGGCGGATATCAATCTGGTTTTCAGTGTTTGAAAACTCTTTTCACACTTATCCGTCTATACAAATTTTTCTCCTTTCTTGGTCAAACTGGTGAGAGGTATGGCAATCCAAGAATAGTCTTCTACGAATCTCCGATAATAGCCAGCTAGACCCAGAAAACTTCTAATTTTTGAGACGCTCTTTGGTGCTTCCCACTTCACAATAGCCTCGATCTTACTGGGGTCCACTTTGATTCCTTCTGCGGATACTACATGGCCTAGAAAGGCGACTTCACTTAGCCAAAACTCACACTTCGAAAATTTGGCGTATAACTTCTCTTTCCTTAAACGCTGTAGGGCTACGTTTAGGTTCTTGACATGGGTTTCCTTATCCTTGGAGTATACCAATATGTCATCAATAAATACTATGACCGACGTATCCAACATATCTTGGAAAACCCGGTTCATAAGTTCCATGAATGTCGCCGGTGCATTAGTTAGTCCGAAGGACATCACTAGGAACTCATAATGTCCGTATCTTGTCCTGAAAGCTGTCTTCGGAATGTCACCTTCTTTAATTTTCAGTTGATGATAGCCTGATCGAAGATCGATCTTTAAAAATACCTTCGCTCCTTGTAACTGATCGAACAAGTCATCGATCCTGGGTAGTGGATATCGATTCTTGATTGTCAGCTTATTCAACTCTCTATAGTTGATGCAAAATCGAACGCTACCATCCTTCTTCTTTACGAACAACACCGGTGCTCCCCATGGAGATATACTGGGTCTAATATAACCCTTATCCAGGAGTTCTTGTAATTGCACTTTTAATTCCTTCAGTTCAGTAGGAGCCATTCTATAAGGTGCTTTTGATACTGGTGCGGCTCCAGGTATAAGGTCTATTACAAACTCCGTGGCTCGGTCGGGTGGTAGTCCGGGTAGTTCCTCTTGAAATACATCAGGAAAATCCCGCACGACATCAATATCTTCCATTCGTGGCACGTCCTTGGTTAGGTCGACCACTGATACTAGATATCCGACCGCTCCTTTCTCAAGGCACTTCTTAGCCTTTAATACTGAGAGTATGAGCTTGCGTCTCCTGGGAAGTTTGGTTCCCGAGAAACTGAATTCTGCTCCTTCTTTGTCCTTGAACGTTAGCTTCTTCTCGGCACATAACAGATTTGCAGAGTGCCGAGCTAACCAGTCCATTCCCAAGATGACGTCAAAGTCTGCCATCTCAAGTTGTATTAAGGTTGCATCCAAGGTCTGCTTTCCAATGAGAACTGGACATGGTCCATAACCTTTCTCTAATTCCACTTCTAATCCCATCGGTGACCGTACAAGTAATTTGTAGTCTAATGTTTTGATGGGCAGATTGGTCTTCTTTCCAAATGACACAGATATAAATGAATGAGCAGCTCCTGAATCAAAGAGTACTCTGGCAGGTATGCCATTGATAGGTACGATACCTGTGATTCGTTTTTACTTAGTCTACATGCTCAATCAATTCTAATTATAGCCTTACAAGTTTTGGTCATACCTGTGACCACATCGGGCGATGCGGCAGCATCCTCTGATGTAACAGCATATATCCGTCCTTGATGTAGTTGCTTCTTGGGTTTTGGGCATTCTCTTGCCATATGCCTTGGTTGGTTGCAGTTATAGCACTTTGGGGCTTCAAAATTTGACTTTGGCTGTGGTTGAGCTGCTGCAGTAGACTTTGGTGCAGTTGCAAAATTTTGAGGACGGAAAGGTTTATACGTCCTATTGTTGCCTCCGTTATACGAATTCCCAGCTGGTCTCTTGATTCCTTTGTTTTGAGCGAAATAACTCTCTTTCTGGCTCGATTCAATCACTCGAGCGATCTGGACCGCTTCGTTGTATATGTTCTTCTCTAATCCCAGAACATGTTCTCTTATACTTCCTCTTAGTCCCGCGACAAACCTACGGGTTTTTGTATCTTCCTCTTGCATGCTAGCCGGTGCAAAGAAAAACAGTTCTTCGTAGCGCTGTTGATATGCGTCTACGGTCATCTGTCCCTGGTACAAACTCAGGAACTCTTTCTCCATTGAATCTCTGAAGCTTCTGGGGAAATACTTCTCGAAGAATGCTTCTTTATATATAGCCCATGTCAGTAGGGCGTGCTTGGTCAATAAGTACGTCTTTGTAGATTTCCACCAATGGTGTGCGTCGCCTTTGAGCATGAAGGTGGTGCCTAGTACTTTCTCCTCCTCGGTGATAGTCATCATAAGGAAGTTCCTTTCCATCTCGTCTATCTAGTGTGCTGGCCATAGTGGATCAGACGATTTACCGTTGAATTCTCTCGGTTTCATTTTCAAAAATCTCTCCACTAGCCGGGAGTGATCCAGTTGATTTTGGTATGCCCCAAACATAGGGGGTGGATACTGATAGTTCCCTTAGGCTGCTTCTGGGACTTGCACTGGAATTGGTGCAGCCGGTTGTTGAGGTGTCTGTTGAGCTGGGTGGTTACCCACTGGTGCTGCACTAGCTTGCCCAGTGTGCATGGCTGCAGCCTGAGTGGCTTGAAACATAACTCCCATTGCAACCTGCATTTGAGCTTGTGCGTGTTACATCTGCTGTAGCTGTTGTGCCAGATTCATAACCACATTTGCTAGCTCCGGTGGTGGAGGTGGCAAATTTGTAGGGCCTGCTGGTTCTAGATTACCCTGTGCATGGTTATTCTCTTGACTAGTCTCCTCCACTGGTGGTGATGGTGGGACTATATTTCGGGTTTGTCGGGTAACTCTACGTCCAGACATATTTACTCTCGAGATGGATGGTGCCTGAAAATCATCAAAATCAGTGAGAAATCATTTATACTTCATGTAGGCACGCTACCCGATATAAAATTCAAAATCTCCAATTTATTCTGAAATAAATACTGTCTTTTCTATGTAGGGTCGATGGTGAGGGTCGCTGGTGTGTTCGACCCTTGGTATCCGACCCTGGGATGACCTGTTCTTCCCAAGAGCTGAGGGTCGATGCGAGGGTCGATGGGTATCCGACCCTCAGTCCGACCCTCGATTTTCTGTCAGATTCCCGAGAGCCGAGGGTCGATTGGAGGGTCGATTCGAGGGTCGATGGTGTCAGTCGAATTGTCCGACCCTCGGACCAAAAATCAGATTTTTAAGATCCGATTCTGGGTCAATTCTCACTATTCCTCCTCCGTTTCGACTCGCCTCTACTCTCCGAGTTTCTACAGTGCTACTTCGCTATTGTGGATCATTCTTTGTCCAAGTTTCGACCTCCACATCACCTCTACAGGTATAATTTCCCAACTTTACATGTTTTTAGGTTTTTATTTCTAGGTTTTTGCTCATTTAACTCGTATTTTCCAAATTAAACTCTTTCCAACCGTAAAAATTCTATTTTTATTGGGGGCTTTTGTTATTGGGGTCTTGAGGAACGAAAGCCCTCAAAAAAATTTCAGTTTCATTGGTTGGTTATCGAGAAACTTAAATTTTTCTCTTTTTGTCCTAATTTATCGAAATTTTTTATTTTTCTTCAATTTCTTCAAATTGGACCTTATCCGTTAAAATTTCCTACTGCATGTAGATTGTAGGATGTATTTTAACCTACGTAAGTTCTTACGCCCACTGGTAGGGTGAGAAATGGAACTTTATGGTCAACCTACGTCATTATTGAGTCGAATTTTTGGATTTTATCCTACTAACTCCTGGTTCATTTTCTCTTTCATATTTTTTTGCAGATACTATGGCCCGTACCAAAGTGCCAAGGTTGCGTGATCCACTCCGCTTCCGTTCGAATGAAGCTGAGGCACAGTATGCTGACTATGCCCGTAAGAAAGTTGAAGGGGGTCGCATGGTGAACTTGGCTGAGCTAGCCTTGTTCAATGTGGAGGGAGCATTCGGTGATATGGGGTGGCTCCCTGTCATCACATATGACGCGTGCACCTGTCCAGATTTGGTGCGCCAGTTCTATTGTAATCTCCAGGTGGTGGGGAATTACAATGACGTTGAGCACGGCCAGGAGTTATGCATCACCAGCTACGTCAAGGGGGTGCACATCTCCTTTGATTATCGGTAGCTGGCCGATCTGTTGGGCATTGCCTATGATGGCCCTATGGTGTACTGTGCGCCGGGAGAGCCACAGTTTGTTGAGATGGAGATGAGAGCTGAGATCGACAACCAGTTGCTCCGTCCCGATAGATGGCAGATGAGAGCTTGTTACTTGCGTCCAGCTCCACGGGTCTTCTGCAAGATTATTCAGCATAATCTGATCCCGCAGAGTGGGCATTATGAGAGGGTCTCTCAGCTGACTCAGTTCTTGATCTACTGCATCTGTACTCGTCAGCCGGTCTGCCTTCCTTACATTATCATGCGGACGATGATTAGTGCTACATTGTCCGGTCATAGGGGTAATCTACCCTATGGATGTATGATTACAGTGCTACTGACCCGTCTGGGGGTGGATCTAGTAGATGAGAAGATCCAGGAGAAGACCTTCTCGTCGCCTCTATCCTAATTTTCGGTTGGGATTCCTTCCAAATCTCAATGGGATTATTATAGGAAATTCCTAGTCTATTTAAAGGACGTTCCTAAGCCACATTCACTCCTTTCACAACCCTAATTGAATTGAGAGAAAGAGAGAAGAAGGAAAAGAGGAAGAAAGGAGGCTAGGAAGAAGGCTTAGCAAAAAGGAGAAGAAATTCCAGAGAAAAGTAATCTTCTCAGGTATGGATACTAATTCCATGAGTTTCAATAGACCTTAGGTTAGATATGGTTGAGTGTAGGATTTCGGAGAAACCCAAACCATCCATCCATGGTTAGGTTTTCATGGAAAATCATAGGAGGATGTACGAAAGCTATCTAGATGGATTATACATGGTTCTAGACCATGGAATGACTGTTGAATGAATGTAGGAAGCAAGCCATAGGTCCCCAAACACGAAGAATGGGTTAAAAGTGAAAATTGGACCAGAGTGCACCAAGGGTCGCACCGAGGGTCGATAGACCATCCGACCCTAGGTGTTTCTAACCATCGACCCTCAGCATTTGGGAAGTTCAGAATGGAGGGAGGGTCGATAGACCCATCGACCCTAGCATCGACCTTCAGTTGACAGAATGGTTTTTAAATTCCGAATTAATTCTAATTAAATTCTATCAACTTTGTTAGGTTTGCTAGCAATATAATAACATCATAAAGGTGATTCTAAAGCTTGGGAAAGTATCTTTTAGCAAGCTAAGGTGAGGAACCTTAACCCCAAACTAAATTGGTTAATAATAAACTGTTTTCTATTTCTTGAGTCCTATGCCATGTTTGATTCTATGCGAATATGTTGTAATGTGCATACAGCATGCCATCCAATATTTCTATTACTTGTTCATGCATATTTACTTTATTGTTTATAATATGATGATGATGATGATGATAGGAATAGGCATGTGCTTGTATGTGTGTGGTTGATGTATTTGATGCGAGCGAGTATCAGCGGAGGTGTGATGAGAACGTCAATAAACGTTAACCTTTGGCGGGTCTCAGCACTTTAGCTCTATCTCTAACTCAAGTCTTGTGCATTGACATCGTCGTATTGCCATTACCTTAGCAGAACTATTATGTCGTAGAGTATCAGGGGAGGTGGTCTCGGTCCTTGTAGTCTCTGAATCTACCGGGGGGCCTTAGCTCTATCTCTATGGATGTTCTGAGGGATGCTGGGGTGAGACCTTGGATACACTGTTTGGCATTAGGATTGGTTAGCAGCGAACCCAGTTTGCAAGCCCTCGCTAACAGGGGCTTACGTGTTGGTATAGCATTATATAGCAATAAACGTTAACCTTTGTTGTATAATGTTATGGTAGGGTGGATGGGGGCGACGATAAACGTTAACCTTCGGGCGGGCTTCCACACCCTGTGTATAGAGACGGTGTCAATAAATGTTAACCTTTGACCACCCAACCTTTCTATTGCACATTGCAAACTATAAACCAAGACCAAAGATATGAATTGACTTTTTGCATGCATATGTAATGTTGCATTGTTTTGGCTACTCACTGAGCCGTGTTGTGTGCTCACCCCTCGACGTCGAATATTTTTAGTTGATGATGTAGGTTATGCAGTTGAAGATTTTATGAACGCATCGGCGTACGGAACTGTAGCAGCTATGGAAGTTGGAGCTGAAGACGATACACACGACTCCTTTTGCGAGTGCAACTCGTGTGTATTCGATTAGATATTTTTATAGGTTTCTTTATTGGATTATAGACATGTATTTGATACTTAATTATTTATGTCTCGGTTTGATACAAAATAATTTTCTATTAAATTATTAATATCATTTTAGTTCTCAGTTCATTTATTTATAAGATTTCCGCTAATGTGTATTTACTCTGATTATGATTGTGAATGCTTGTAAAGTTTGGATAACGCGGGGATAGCCTATTAGAGATCCTGGTTGAACCGTTGGTTATTTAGCGGTTCATCACACCATTCTGAAATGTGCGGAATTGGGGTGTGACACATACCCTAGCCCTTGAAGTTACCCAGTCCACCAAAAAAAAAAAAACGAATTACGTTGTACCTAATTTCTAGGACCTCTGGAATACGTAGGCAACTTGGAGGACTCTCCAAGTATGGTACCCCATCTTAGTATCCTTAGGTCCCCCACATCCATATCCATTTCCAAATCCATCTTCACTTCAATCCATATTTAGGCTATCTCTAGATTCAATCCCAATCATCATCAAGCATAAACTTCAACTTGAATAAATTGAATCTAAGAAAGCTTAATCATAATCCACATCCATAAGCTTTAATCACTTTCCATTTCGAACTACGTTTTTGGACTTGATTTTCAGGATTGGAATACGTAGGCAATTTGAGACGTTTTGGACATCTCAGATTCAGTCCATCACCGAACCATCTTTGGTTCGGTTCATTGTATAGTATTTTATTTATTTTCTTACTTTGAGAACATGTTTGGTTGAACTTAAGATATAAGAACTTAGCAACTTGGCATAGGATCCCCCATGAGCCCTAGTCATCATCCATTGACCATGAACAGTCAGAACCATAGAGTCTAAGGAAAGTAGAATCACATAGGAGGCCGATTTTCGGATCGGGCAGTTTTGGGTGCCTAACACCTTCCCAAACTGTACCTTGAACGCTTACCCGTTCTCTGATAGGCCAAAGCTGATATGTTGGGTCATGAGTCAATAGAAGTCTTATCTCAGGATGATGCTACATATTAGGTCCTAGACCTTAATCTAGGTGGCGACGCCAAATCATTTACTGTCCATTCAGCGTGGGTGGACATTTATCCTCACAGACACATGACATTAAATGCGCCCGATCGCATTAATTATGTTTGCTTTGGCGAATCGCATTAATGACGCTCTCCTTTATGCCTTAAGCAAACATAATGTCTCTATTTGGCACTACCTGATCAAGACCTGACACTTCAACTTAAGACATACAGAAAGATCCCTGCAATTGCGACTTAAGCTAAGTCTCTAAACTAAAATGTAAGCATATCTCATATGTCATGACCTTCATTCGGCCTATAAATCAACAACAATTTCTCTATATAAGGACCCATCGAACATATTGGAAATGAAAACAAGGATCTAGAGAACACATTCTCCTAGAGAAATCCCTTTAAAACCATATGCCTTTGAGTTCTTTCACTCTAAGGAACTTGTAAGCTTTCAATTATTCCATTACTTTATATATATATATATATATATATATATATATATATATATATATATATATACTACTTGTTGTGTGGGTACGTTCTTACTTAGGCATCAAAGTGGTCTCAGGACCCCTCTCCCCTTTTGATCTAACTATTTGTCTCTTGTAGATTATCTCATTCTAGGGGAAGCGTATGGATTTTGGCAGCAACAATGCCGGATCGATGGCGTTTGGATGGCAAACCATGTTGTCAATTATCTGATATGCCAACTAGAAAACTTCTCTCCGTAAGTAAAACTAAAAACTCTCTCTCTCTCTCTCTCTCTCTCTCTCTTTCTCTTTCTCTCTCCCTCCTCCGTAGTCCCATGATTCCCATCCCTACACCTCCCCCTCCTAGCTCCCTCTCACACTACAATAGCCTCTTGGTCCCTGTAACCCTACCCTAGCAACATTCTCCCATCTTCTCCATTTTTCAATGGTGAGTGTACCTAACCTCTAATGAGCCCTTGCTGCCTCGACCACCTCTGATAATGAGCCATGGCTCAAACAATAATGACTAGAGATGGTGAATGGGAGGACAACAAGAAGGGGTGAGGTGAATGAACATGGGCAATTTAATCTTTCGTTTACTGACACAAACATTATTGTAGATATTTTTAATCAACATTCAGATCAAATCAAAACTAGTCATATTAGAGAGAATTTGGGTTTGATTTATTGAGATTGATAAAAAATTGGACAGGACCAGACCGATTAATAAGTCCGATCCCATGGGCCGAACCATACCGATACTAACCCAATATATGGATTGATAATAGCCTATTAAGCCAACCCAACAAAAAAATTAAAACCAAACCGGATTAAAATCGAAACTGACCGAAATTGGGTTTTCTTAATGGTTTGGTTTTGGACTTGCCAGTACAAGATCAAAACCAATTCAGACTGAACCAACCAACTAACACCTTTAAGGGTCATGGGCAGCAGGACAGCTCTAGAGATCTTGTTGGACTTCTTAGCAAAGGACGAGAGCAACCTACAAGCAAGTAAATAGGTCGGGGTCCCTTGTGTTTGTCTCCTAAGAGCAAGTAAAGAGTACTAATGGGAGTAGTGTCTGCCATTGTAGGCTAGTGTCCTCTGTGTCTTAATCTTGAGACAAGTTCTCTCTCTTTGGCTCCTCCCTTCCCTCATTTCCCTCTCTCTCTCTCTCTCTCTCTCTCTCTCTCTCTCTCCAGCACCTACCCCCTGTTGATATCATATTTCTCCTAATTTATCAGGTCATGACATGTGTCTGCCTACGAATCATACTGGAGAAGGTGACGCGTGTCCTGCCCAATGTCATCCTATAGGCGTCTCAACAATAATGAGGAGAAGCACGTGGGTATCTGTACGTGCCAAATCTCTAGATTGATCTCAGGGGTGTCAAGGGGATCATGGGTAAGGAATGATCCCGTGGATTGGATCTTGATAAGATTCTATGCCCGTAAAGGATGCGCATGGCAGTCAACAAGGGCAGAAGAGCCAACCTCACGCCATCTATAGGATCCACATCCTACGGTCATCTACAATCTCTTGATCGGATCCACCGAAGCTGAAGGCTGACCCAAAGGGTAGATCGGCCAAAAAATACTGTAAGTACCATAGGGACCATGGACCCAACACAGAGCATTGCCTGGCACTCAGGTATGCCATATAGGATCTGATAAAGCGTGGTCATGCCAAGGAGTATATAGGAAAGCGAAAAACCGAAGATCGGCGTGGAAGGCAAACCGCCGAAGATCGGAAGGATATGATCCAAAGCACCATCGCAAAGATGATGACTCCGATGACAGATCAGAGTCGGCACCAAAAAGGAAGATCAGCGGTACCAGAGGAGGTAAAATTGGAGTAATATTATCAAGGTCGAATGAAGGAAGCACTGTGGGTCGATCGCAGACCCAAGGATGCGCCCCAACTTGGCAGTAGTTGTAAGACCTGCACGCCACGAACTCGGTCTAACCTTACATTTCATGTTGTGACCAGTCTACATATCATGGTCGAGCCAAGTGGGCCAAGTGCGTGAAGAAACCCAAGACCCAATATGAAATTTAACTCAAAAACAGTCAAAATGAGGGTAGGGTCGCATGCCTAAATAGGTAGGGTCGACCCCACCTCATCAGATGTCCAACCCATGACTTTTTGGTCGTGGGGTCGCCTGTTTTAAAATGTAGGGTCTCGGATTATGCGACCTTACATCCGACCCTACATGCGACCCTACACCCTAGGGTCTCACGTTTTAAAAAACGTAGGGTCTCAGTACATCAGACCCTACGAAAACAGCACGAACCGGAAATTAGGAAACCTTCTTAATTCGAAGGGGGTCTTTCCTAAACTCATTGGGGGTTATTATGAAGGATTTTTCTCTATAAATAGGACGTCCCTAAGCCTCTTTCACTCCTTTAAAACCCTAATTGAAAGTGAGAGCAAGAGAAAGAGAAGGAAGAGAAGAAGAGAAGGAAACTTGAAGAAGAAGACTAAGGAAGAGGAGGAAGCTCAGAGAAACCTCTGAATAAAGGTATGAACCTAATTCCTTACCTGAATAAGAGATCCTAGAATAGTTATGAAGAACATAGGATTAGGAGAAACCCAAATCATCCATCCATGGACAAGTTCCAAGAGATTTCATGGAGGAAATTATTATGGACTATGAATAGTGTATAACTTGTAGTTTTGAGCTATAGTACAATCATAGAATGTAAGAACCGTACTTTGAAAATCCGGTCTAATCCATGGTTCTATATGTTGATAGGTCTCCCAATCATAACAGGACCGGAAGGCGAAGTCGGGTGACGAACCACTCAATTTTCAGGTATGAGAACCTGCGATAAAATGTATAAATCTCATACCGGTCTCACTATACCGTTGCCGTTAGTGCAACCGGTATGTGCAACCGGTATGGGTATACCAGTCTGACTATACTGGTCTGAGTCACTCAGACCGGTATGTGCGACCGATATGTCTAGTTTCGGCTGGAGACGGACTCTAGCGGGTCCCTCACTCCGATTTGAAACTTGGAAAGTTTCT
This sequence comes from Protea cynaroides, assembly GCA_028583415.1. Lineage (NCBI taxonomy): Eukaryota > Viridiplantae > Streptophyta > Magnoliopsida > Proteales > Proteaceae > Protea > Protea cynaroides. The sequence goes on along the minus strand of CM053276.1, from coordinate 98,370,698 downwards.
AATTGCGAAAAACCTTCCTATGAACGGCCTCCCACTATTAATAGAGACATTAGCACTCCTTCTGATCCTTCTCAAAACCCTAGCTGTCTGGAGGAGAGTTGAGAAGGAGCAAGGAGGAGGAAGCCGCCCAGGAAGGAGGTTTCCGTTGGAGGAGCACGTCGCCAACCGACAAACACCACCGGTAAGTGCTCTATACTCTTAGTAATATTAGGATTTCGGATGGAAGCCGTGAAGCGGCGCGACGATCCAAAATCCTAGATCTTGCAATGAACCTAGTCTCTTATTTTAATATAATCTAGGTTTGATACGACGTTCTAGTCGAAACCAGAAGCCCATTAGAGTATTTGAATCTTAGAATGGGTTAGGAGAGACCCTAGAAACCAAGCCAATGACCAATGGGAAAGGGAGATCCAAGATCGAGTTCTCAGATCTAATCCGTGGAACAAACCGGTTGGACACAAGGTCTGGCGGTATGGGCCTGCGGTGTATACCGGAGGCACGTACCGGTCTCACATGTGTGCAACTGGTATATACCGCAACCGGTATACATACCGGTGGCACTTACCAGTCTCAATCCCCTGAGACCGGTACCTGCGACCGGTATGGTTTCCGAGCCTGGTTTGCTTGGTCAGGCAAAGTTCTGACCAACTGTGACCTTAATAAATTAATTCTAACCTATGAATATGATTGTGTAGGACCTGTAGACAACGTGAGAATACCCTGTGACGCAGAGCGGGATTGTTATCACGCGTCAGGTAAGGGACAAGACCCAAACTCTAATTAATTAATTAACCAGTAAACCTTTGCAACTAAATTGTATATGAAGTTCATTGCTTGATGTCTGTGCATTTCACATGCCATGTAGTTACTTTTTTTGTTACTATTATCTATTCATGCATTTCATATGCTAGGATTGTTGGATGTTAGGTATGTGTATGTTTTAGTTAGTGTGTGGAATGTGAAGGGGGGTGTGCCCTGGATATATCCACAACTAATGTCACACCCCAATTCCGTACTATTCAGAATGGTGTGATGAACCGCTAGCAAACCAACGGTTCAACCAGGATCTCGGACAGATGATATCCGTTTTATCTAAACCTCATACATCCACATTAATAATCAGAGTAAATACATAATCGCGGAAGTCTTATTGTAAAATGAACTGAGAAATCTAACTGTGATAATCATATTTAAATAATAAATTATTCTGTATCAACTAAGACATAAATAAATATCAATTACATGTCTTTACTAAATCCAAGTAATGAAAAATAAAATCTAATCGAATACGCATGAGTTGTACTCGCAAGAGGAGTCATGCGTATCTACCTCGTCTTCAACTTCTATCGCCGCCATGCCCGTACACTGGAGCATTGACATAATCTTCGACGGTAGTACCTGTATCATCAACTAAAAATATTCGACGTCGAGGGGTGAGCACACATCATGGCTCAGTGAGCAAACAAAACAATGCAACAATACATATGCATGCATTCAATTCATATCTTTAGTCTGATTTTAAGTTTGCAATGCGCAATAGAAAGGTTCAGTGGTCAAAGGTTAACGTTTATTGACCCCTCCTCTATACACAGGGTGTGGAAGTCCGCCCAAAGATTAACGTTTATTGTCGTCTCCATCCACCCTACCATGAACATTGTACAACAAAGGTTAACGTTTATTGCTGTACAGTGCCATACCAACACGTAAGCCCCTACTGGCGAGGGCTTGCAAACTGGGCTCGCAACTAACCAATCCTAATGCCAAACAGTGTATCCAAGGCCTCACCCCAGCATCCCTCAGAACGTCCATAAAGATAGAGCTAAGGCCCCCCGGTAGAGTCAGAGACTACAAGGACCGAGACTACCTCCCCTGATACTCTACGACGTAATAGTTCTGCTAAAGTAATGGCGATACGACGATGCTAATGCACAAGACTTGAGTTAGAGATAGAGCTAGAGTGCTGAGGCCCGGCCTATGACACCCCCCCTGATACTCGCTCGCATCAAGTACACCAACCACACACATACATTCACATGCCTATTCCTATCATCATCATCATCATGATGTTATAAACAATAAAGTAAATATGCATGAACAAATAATAGAAATATTGGATGACATATTGAATGCACATTACAAACATATTCGCATAGAATCAAGCATAGCATTGGACTCAAGAAATAAAAATAGTTTGTTATTAATCAATTAGTTTTTAGGTCTTGTTTCCTCACCTTTACGTGGTCGTAAGTCCTCTTTCAAGCTTTAAGAATCAACTATATATCGATATTATATCTCTAGAAAAACCTAACAAAGTCAATAGAATTTAATTAAAATTAATTCGAACTTTAAAAAGCATGCTGTCAACTGGGGGTCGATGCTAGGGTCGGAGTCTTGATCGACCTTGGGTGCGACCACCCCTATTCTGGACTTCCTGAACACTGGGGGTCGATGCTCAGGGTCTGGTAGGGTCGATTGGCCATCGACCCCCCCTGCGACCCCCTGTAGGTTTTGTCAATTTCTCTTCCTTCAGCCCATTCTTCGTGTTTGGGGTCCTATGGCTTGCTCCTATAGTCCATTCCATACTTGTTCTATGGCTTAGAACCATGATTCATTCACCTATATGGCTTTCATGACTTTCCCCATGGTTTTCTATGAAAACCTAACCATGGGTGGATGATTTGGGTTTCTCCGAGATCACACCCTCTTCATTATCTACACTAAGGTCTTTAGAAATTCATGGAAGTAGTATCCATACCTGAGAAGAATACTCCTTCTCTGAAACTCTTCTCCTTTTGCCTTCTTCTCTTCTTCTTCTCTTCATTCTCTCATCTTTCTCTCAATTCAATTAGGGTTCTAAAAGGAGTGAAAGAGGCTTAGGGACGTCCTATTTATAGAGTAGAAACTCCTAAAATAAGTCCCATTGAGATTAGGAAGGAATCCCATTGAAATTAGGAAAGTTTCCTAATTTCTAGATCATGCTGTTTTTACCGAGTACCGGGGGTCGATAGGGGGGGTCGGAGATCCCATCGACCCCTGGTCCTTAAAATGTCCGACCCCCATGTAAAATTGGGGGTCTGACTTCTATACTGGGGGGTCCGACCCTCCCTTGCTGGGTATGCGACCCTCCCCTTACTTTATGTGTTTTTGGGTCAGTTTAATACCTGGGATCGTGATCTCCTTCACGCACTTGGTCCATTTGGCTCAACCATGATGGGTAGACCTGGTTCAAGGTGGTAAGACCGGATTAGTTTGATACGGGTCTTACAACTCCCCCCTACTTTTAAAAATTTTGTCCCCGAAATTATTCATACCTTCAGAGTCGAATAAATGAGGGTATTGCTTTCGCATAGCATTCTCTTCTTCCCATGTAATTTCTTCCATGTCTCTACTTCTCCAAGTGACCTTAACATAATAGATATCTCGGTTGCGTAGTCGTTGAACCTTTCGGCTAGTGATTTCAGTTGGTGTCACTTCAAATGTCAAATCATCAGTCAAATTAGACAGATCTACTGTCAGAACGTGCGTTGGATCTTTGACATACTTCTTTAATAAGAAAATATGAAATACGTCATGCACACTTGACATAGATGGTGGTAGTGCTAACTGGTAAGCCATTTTCCCACACTTAGCTAGAATCTCATATGGCCCGACATATCTTAGACTTAGTTTTCCTTTCTGTACGAACCATTTCAATCCTCGCATAGGCGATACTTTTAGAATACTTTATCACCCACGACGAATTCAAGATCTCTGCGTCGAGTATCTACATATTGCTTCTGACGATTCTGGCCTGTTCTCACTCTTTCCTTGATGATGTCGACCACTCGACAGGTCTCCTCAACAAATTCTGATCCAACGAGACTACGTTCCCCAACTTCATTCCAAAATAAAGGAGTTCGACACTTTCTGCCATACAGTGCTTCATAGGGTGACATCTGTATAGTAGCCTGATAGCTATTGTTATAAGCGAACTCGATAAGTGGTAACTTTTCAGCCCATTATCCTTTAAAATAAATTACACATGCTCGAAGCATATCTTCTAGAATCTGAATTATACGCTTTGACTGTCCATCTGTCTGTGGGTGGAATGCGATACTGAACTTCAATGTTGTACCCATAGCCTTTTGCAATCCCTCCCAAAACTTGGAAGTAAATCGTGGATCTCTATCGGACACAATGCTTTCTAGTACACCGTGTAATTGAACAATATTATCCACATACAGCTTTGCTAACCTTTCCAGTGTATACTGAGGTCGTATTGGTATGAAGCGAGCTGTTTTAGTCAGGCGGTCTACAATCACCCAAACTGCGTCAACTACTCGAGGAGTCAGTGGTAATCCTGTGACGAAATCCATAGTGATGCAGTCCCATTTCCATGCTGGTTCCAGTAACGGCTGTAACAGTCCTGCCGGTCTTTGTCGTTCAGCCTTTACTTTCTGACAATTTAGGGATTGAGACATGAACTTAGCTACATCTGCTTTCATTCCCCTCCACCAATATAATTTCTTTAGATCATGATACATTTTTGTACTTCCCGGGTGTATCGAATAGATGGTGGTATGGGCTTCTTTCATCAGTCGGTGTCTAATGTCCACACTTTCTGTTTCGGGTACACATATTCTTCTTTTGTACTTCAATACCTTCTCTTCGTCCAAGGTGAACTCAAGGTTAGTTCTACCTTTTTTGATATCTTCTTGTACCGTTCTCAGGTAAGGGTCTGATTTGATAGCTGTCTTCACTTCATCAATTATATCCGGTATAATCTTCAATGCAGCGAACATATTTGAAAACCGATGAATGAACCCTTGGGTGGCTGATCCATCCGTTGTATCTATCACATACTGCTCGTTGCCGTGATTGAATACCATTCCAGTAGTACACATTACTGCAGTTGTGCTAACCTCTCCTTGAGATTTTATCATTGTCTTTCTGCTCAATGCATCCGCTACTACATTAGCTTTCCCCGGATGATACTGGATATCACAATCATAGTATTTCAATAGTTCCAGCCATCTTCTTTGTCTCATATTCAACTCCTTTTGATTAAATAGATAAGTAAGACTTTTGTGGTCCGATTTAATCTGGAACTTCTCTCCGTATAGGTAATGTCTCCATATCTTGACAGCATGTACCACTGCCGCTAACTCCAAATCATGAGTGGGATAATTTTTCTCATGTGTCTTTAACTGTCTTGAGGCATAAGCAATTATTTGTTCTCCTTGCATAAGCACACATCCTAATCCCAGTCCTGATGCATCAGTGTACAAGACAAATGGCTGTCCTGGAACAAGAATAGTCAGAATCGGAGCGGATATTTATCTGGTCTTCAAGGTTTGGAAGCTCTTCTCGCACTTATCCGTCCACGCAAACTTTTTGCCTTTCTTAGTCAGATTGGTGAGAAGTACAACAATCCGGGAATAGTCTTCCACAAATCGTCGATAATAACCAGCTAGACCCAGAAAACTTCTAATTTCTGCAACGCTCTTTGGTGCTTCCCACTTTGCAATTGCCTCGATCTTGCTGGGATCCACTTTGATTCCTTCAACGGATACTACATGGCCTAGGAAGGCGACTTCACTTAGCCAAAACTCACACTTGGTAAATTTGGCATATAGCTTCTCTTTCCTTAAACGCTGTAGAGTGGCGTTTAGATTCTTTATATGGGTTTCCTTGTCCTTGGAATATACCAATATATCATCAATAAACACAATAATCGACGTATCCAACATAGTGGAAAACCCGGTTCATAAGTTCCATGAAAGTTGCTGGTGCGTTTGTTAATCCAAAAGACATGACCAAGAATTCATAATGTCCATATCTGGTCCTGAAAGCTGGCTTAGGAATATCACCATCTTTAATCTTCAACTGATGGTAGCCTGACCGAAGATCGATCTTGGAAAATACTTTTGCTCCTTGCAACTGATCGAACAAGTCATCGATCCGAGGTAGTGGATATCGATTCTTGATTGTCAGTTTGTTCAACTCCCGATAGTCGATACATAATCGAACGCTACCGTCCTTCTTCTTTACAAACAATTCTGGCGCTCCCCATGGTGATATACTGGGTCGGATATAACCTTTGTCCAGTAATTCTTGTAGTTGTACTTTCAATTCCTTTAGTTTGGTAGGAGCCATTCGATAAGGTGCTTTTGATACTGGTGCGGCTCCAGGTATAAGATCTATCACAAACTCTATGGCTCGATCGGGTGGTAATCCTGGTAGTTCCTCAGGAAATACGTCAGGGTAGTCCCACACGACATCAATATCTTCCATCCGTAGTGCTTCTTTGGTGAGGTCGACCACTGACACTAGATACCCGACTGCTCCTTTCTCAAGGCACTTCTTAGCCTTTAGTGCTGAGAGTATGAGCTTGCATTTACAGGGAAGTTTGGTTCCCGCAAAACTGAATTCTGCTCCTTCTTTGTCTTTAAATGTTAGCTTCTTTTCGGCATATAATAGGTTCGCAGAATGCCAAGCTAACCAGTCCATTCCCAAGATGACGTCAAAGTCTGCCATCTCAAGTTGGATCAAGGTTGCATCTAAGGTTTTCTCGTCAATGAGAACTAGACATGGCCCATAACCTTTTTCTAACTCCACTTCTAACCCCATCAGTGACCGTACAAGTAGTTTGTAGTCTAATGTTTTGATTGGTAAATTTAACTTCTTTCCAAATAACACAGATAAAAAAGAATGAGTAGCTCCTGAGTCAAAGAGTACTCTGGCGGGTATGTCATTTATAGGTACGATACCTGTAATTTATTTTAACTTGGTCTACATGCTCACACAATGTAATACAACTTAAAAGGTTTCAGTCATACCTGTGACCACATCGGGTGATGCGGCAGCATCCTCAGATGTAACAACATAAACTCGTCCTTGATGTAGCTGCTTCCTGGGCTTAGGACACTCCCTTGCCATATGCTCCGCTTGATTGCAGTTATAACATTTTGGACCTTCAGTATTTGTCTTTGGCTGCTGTTGAATTACTGGGGTAGTCTTGGGTACAGCAGTAAAGCCTTGAGCACGGAAGGGTTTGAATGTCTTATTATTCCCTCCGTTATAAGCATTTCCAGCTGGCATTTTTATACCTCTGTTTTGTGTGAAATAGCTCTCCTTCTGGCTCGATTCTATAACTCGAGCAATTTGCACAGCTTCATTATATATTTTCTTCTCTAAACCTAGAACATGCTCTCTGATGCTTCCTCTAAGTCCCATGACAAACCTATGGGTCTTAGTGTCTTCTTCTTGCAAGCTGAGTGGTGCAAAGAAAAACAGCTCCTCATAACGTTGTTGATATGCATCCACGGACATCTGTCCTTGATATAAACTCAGGAACTCCTTCTCCATAGAATCTTTGAAGCTTCAGGGAAAGTACTTCTCAAAGAAAGCTTCTTTATATATAGCCCAGGTCAATAGGGCGTGCTTGGTTAATAGGTAGGCCCTGGTAGATTTTCACCAATGATGTGCATCACCTTTTAGCATGAAGGTGACACATAATACCTTCTATTCTTCTGTAATAGTCATCATCAGAAATTTCTCTCCATCTCGTCGATCCAATGTGCTGGCCATAAAGGATCGGACGGTTTACCGTTAAACTCCTTGGGTTTCATCTTTAAGAATCGCTTGACCAGTCGGGAGTGGTCCATTTGATTTTGAGGGTATGCCCCAAACATAGGTTGTGGATATTGATAATTAACCTGAACTGCTTCAGGACCTGATACTGGCATCTGTGCAGCTGGTGGTTGAGGTGTTTGAGGTGCTGGGTGGTTACCCACCGGTGCTGCACTTGTTTGTCCAGTCGGCATTGGTGTATCATCTGCTACCTGAAAATTATTCTCATTGCTGCTTGCATTTGAGCCTGTGCTTGTTGCATTTGTTGTAGCCGTTGCGCTAGGTTCATAACCATGGTTGCCAGCTCCGGTGGTGGAGGTGGCAAGTTTGTAGGATTTTCCTGACCCTGGTTTACTGGTGGTGCAACCTGCGGATTACCCTGTGCATATATATTTTCTTGACTGGCTTCCTCCACGGGTGGTGGTGGTGGAACTGCGTTTCGGCTCTGTCTGGTTACTCTACGCCCAGCCATATATTTCCTCTGATAATGGTGATGCCTGAAAATCATTAAAAGATGTGAGGCAATCATGTATACTTCATGTAGATACGCTAACCGATGTTATTTTCAATTTTTTCAGATCATTCTGTGAAAAATACTGTCTTTTCTATGCAGGGTCGATGGTGGGGGTCGATGGTATGTCCGACCCTCAGTATCCGACCCTGGGAAATCACCTATTTTTCCCAAGAGCCGGGGGTCGATGGGTATCCGACCCTCAGTGCGACCCCTGGTTCTCTGTCAGGTTCCCGAGAGTCGAGGGTCGATGGGGGGGGGGTCGATATGGGGGTCGATTGTTCTAATCGAATTCTCTGACCCCCGGACCAAAAATCAGATTTTTAAGGTCCGATTCTGAGTTCATTTTCCATTCTTCCTTCTTCGTTTCGGCTCATCTCCTTCCTCTGAGTTACTACAGTGCCAACTCTGCTACATTGGTCATTTGGGTTCCTTGTTTCGACGCCTACACCTTCCCTATAGGTATGTATCTTACCTTTACATGTTTTTAGGTTTTCAGTTCTAGGTTTTCACCCGTATATCTCGTTTTCTTCAAATTAAACTTTTTTCAGCCGTAAAAATCTGATTTTTATTGGGGGCTTTTGTTATTGGTGACTCGAGGAACGAAAGCCCTCAAAAATATTTGAGTTTCATCGGTTGGTTATCGAGAAACTCAAAATTTTCACTTTTTGCCCTAATTTTGTCAAAATTTTGAATATCTTGAAATTTCTTGCAATTCAATCTAATTAGTTGTAATTTTTGACTGTTTGAATCTCACAAGTTGGTTTAGGATCTATGTACGTCTTCCTGCCCACGTGTATGGGTGAAAAGTGAGGCTTTTGGCCAACTTACGTCGTTATAATATCAAATTTTTGGATTTTTCTACCTTATTAACACATTATCTATTTTTCTTTCTTATCTGCAGTTACTATGGCCTGTACCAAAGTACCCAGAGTTCGCGACCGTCTTCGTTTCCCTTCCAATGAAGCCGAGGCACAGTATGCCCACTACGCTTGCAAGGTAGAGCGAGGTCGCAAGGTGAACTTGGCTGAGTTAGCCTTGTTCAATGTGGAGAGAGCATTTGGTGATATGGGATGGCTCCCTGTCATCACTTATGACGTGTGTACCCGTCCAGATTTGGTACGCCAGTTCTACTGTAATCTCCAGGTGGTGGGAGATTACAATGATGTGGAGAGGGGTGATGAGCTGCGCATCACGAGCTACGTCAAGGGAGTTGACATCTCATTTGATTATCGACAGCTGACCAACCTACTGGGCATTTCCTATGCTGGCCCCATGGTTTTCTACGCTCCTGGAGAGCCCCAGTTCTTCTCTCTACAGATGAGGGCTGAGATCGATAGTCAGCTGTGGATTATCTTTGGGACTGATAATGAATTTGAATTATTGGATTGACCTCATGAATGTTTTAAATGAATCTGAACCGTTGATCAAATCTGATCTTAATCACATTAATGATGATTGATTACATCAAGTTTGAGTAGTCAATCAAATATGATCTTGATCACATTGTTGATGATCGATGCATCAAATCTAGACCATAGATCTAAAAATATGTTTTGATACATTGACACGCAAGCTCTGCTTGGTTAACACTCTCACATGCTATATTTGGAATGCTCTCACATGATATGTTTGGATTGTTTTCATTTCTATATTTGAGCACACTACTATGTTTGGAATGTTTACATTGCTATTTTGGGATCCATTGCCATGTTTGGACTATTTACACTGATATATTTGCGTGCATTGCCATGTTTGAAATGTCATATTTGATCTGCTTGCTACTGTCATGTTTGGAGCTAGATGCACTGGAAAGAACAAAATAAATAGGATAGAAAACCCTGAAAAAATGGAAAATAAATAGATTGAATAGGGTAGGAAACCCTAAAAACTAGAAAGAACATAGTAATTAGGGTCATAGTTATTTAAAACCTGGGATGGCTACTGAATAACCTCCTTTGACTTTTTCAATAATAAAGCCTTTTACCTGTGTATTCGTTCACCAAATCTTGTTCAGTTCCATCCAAGCTCGGTTTTGTCTGAATCTTCATGGAAGAAGAAGAAGCGGTTCACCAGCCACTACATCTCAGATTTGGGAATTATTTAAAAGGAGAATAATTCAGAATGAGTCATTTCGATAATTTAAGAATTTGGTCAAAGATGCAGTCAAAAAAGTAGACTTAAAATAAAATTCAAATTCGGATCAGTTCAGGAATTATTCTTTTGTCTAAAAAAATTAGGACAAAAAATTGGGATGTTAATTTATAATATTTAGTGTTCCTATCAATCAACTGTTACACCTGCATAATACATAAGTAACATTAGAATAATGTTTAATTTATAGATAACAATATAATACATAATAGATGGGTATATGTGTATAACGGTGGATTTGTTAGATTTCATTATAATATATAATGTGGATCATTAGATTTTATTATGATTGCAATACCAATCTAGTGGAGCTGATATGCATAAAATTAAATATTTTCATAAATTCATCTAATCATCCTCTGAAATCCATCTCTTTTTCATGTTTGTTAATTACTTCCTTATGATTTGTATTATAATATTTATTTTTAGACTAATATTTAATCCCAATTGGAAAAGCATACGGAAGTAATGACTTGCTTTATATTATGGTATGATTTTTATACTCATATTTAATTCCACATTGTCGAACGAAATTAATGATTTGCTTTGTATTATAATTTGATTTTCATATTCATATTTAATCTCACATTAGAAAAAAAAAATTAATGATCTGTTTTAAATTATGAATGATTTTTAGACTTATAATTAGTCTTAGATTGAAAAAGATGCAAATAGTTATGGCATTAATTTTTTTTTTCCTAAAAACTCTGTTTGAGAATAGTAATTAAGGCATTGAGTCCTCTATTAGGATATTAATAGTTTTTTTAAGTATAAGAATTATTTGGTATAATTCGGATTTGAAATAATTATTCGCAATATTTATTTCTAGACAAAAAATGCTAGAATGTTAAAGAATCATTGAATATAATTCAAATTCGGGAGAATTATTCATATTATTCAGTTTGGAAGAATAATTTAGAGAATTGAATAACTATGATCAGGGTAGGAGATCCCTAAAATTGGAAAGAACACAACAAATAGAAAAAATGAAAACCCTAAAATGAAAAGGGACAGGATACCCTAGGAACCCTGAACAAATTGACTGTAGGGATACGTAACCTGAGAAACCTAAATGACAAAAATGTAAGGATAGGTATCCCGAGAAATCTAAATGATGAAAATGGAATGATAGGCAACCTGAGAAACCTAAATGATGAAAATATAGGCATAGGTAACCCGAGAACCTAAATAATGAAATTGTAGGGATAGACAACCCGAGAAACCTAATGTAGGGACATGATACCCAAGAAAACATGAACAGTTGAACAAAAGGGGTAGGATACCCAAGAAAACCTAAACAGGTTGAACTACAATGTACCTGATTTCCAGGACCTCTAGAATACGTAGACAATTTGGAGGACTCTCCAAGTACGGTACTCTTAGTCCATATGGACTATCCAGATTCAATCTTAATTATTCATCAAGCATAAATCTCAACTTAAACAATTGAATCTAATGAAGCTAAAGCATAAATCACATCCATAAGCTTTAAAAACAATATGTTCGAACAACGTTTTTCAATCTGATTCTCAAGAGACAAAGTCTCAAAGGATATGTATTCAATTTGAGAATATTCTTAAATTTGATCCAAGATCGAACAATCATTTGGTTCGGTTCACTGTATAGTACTATACACTTTGCTTGTTTATTTGCTTCAAAACATGTTTGGTTGAACCCTAGATTAGCATAATGTAACAACTTGGTTTAAGACATCCTTCATTGAACCCTACTCATCTAGTTGACCAAGCATAGTCAGAATAGTAGAGTCTAAGGAAAGTATAGGAGGCCGATCTTGATCAGGCTATTTGGGTGCCTAACTCCTTCCCAAAACAATACCTTAAATACTTATTCGATCTCATGCAGACCAAAGAACCGATACATTAGGTTATGAGTCAATAAAAGTCTTACTTTAAGGTGAAAGTATATTTTTAGAGGTCCTAGACCTTAATCTAGGTGGCAATTCCAACAAACAGATTTTCTTTGATATCTTGAGGAGGGCCAGTCTCATCTCATTGTCCTCATAGCGTGATATCCAGTTCGACACAAAACGACCCGAATACCTCCAGCGACCTACAACTACAATGATCTACTATAGAAATCCCTCAATCTACACAAGCAATATCTACAATAACGATAAAGAAAACAGAGTAATAATAACAGAAGCAGATTTCATAAGTAACATATGTCATTTAATTGATATAATAACATAATTAGAGTTGTTATGCTTTACATTAAAAGTTTCACATACAACATATTATATCTCAGTATACAAATATCCCAAAAGAGTAACTGTAAGACCCGCACTCCACTAACTTGGTCTAACTGTGTCGTGCCAAGTCTTCCCATCATTCCTGGACCAAGTGGACCGAGCGTGTGCAGATAGATCACAAACCAGGTATGAGAATTGAGTTAAAAACACTAAAAATATACCTAAGGTTGCATGCTTGGGTAGGTATGGTCGACCAAAAGGAAGGAAACCAAAAATCTCAAATCCAAAACCCCACAGTCGATGATTTTAACCCTACGATCGACAGTTTATGCGACCGTATGATCGACCATGAGAACCCAGATCAGACTCCGAGTTTTAGAAACTTTTCTAAACTAAGGGATTGCTTTCCTAATTGAAAGAGGACTTTATATGGAGAGTTTTCCTCTATATAAAGGATGTCTCTCAGCCCTTTTTCGCTCTTTGAGAACATTAGTAAACCCTAGAGAAAGAGAAGGAAGAGAAGGAAGAGAAGGAGAAGAAGAAAAAACTAAGGAGAAGAATTTGTTGAGAAGAGATTGGCTCTCTATCACAGGTCAAGGTATGAAACGAATCTCTGGAGATGTAAAATCTAAGGAATAAGACTTCTATGGAAGATAAACAATATCCACCTATTATGATCTATGTGATTTCCTTGAGAAAATCCCAAGGAAAACCATGAGGAGTGAATTTGATGATTAGGGTTGATAAGAAATTATTAATGATGACTATAAAATGACCTTAGAATAAACCCCACTGAAGAACAGAAGAATTAACTCAAGAAGAACTCGAATTTCATGTAGACTGTGACCAAAAATCTCAAGGTCGCAGCTACGGTCGACCATAGCATGACCAGTAGGACCAGAAGATCAACCATAGGCATTCGGGAAGATTTCAGAAATCATATGATCGCAGCTACGGTCGCACCATATGCAACCATAGGGTATCGACCGTAGACAGTCAGGTCGATACAGCATGAGACCATAAGACTAATTAGACACCTATCAGTGCTCTGTTTCAATTTTTGACTACTGTAACATGTCACGTATGAACCCTAACATAAATTCATATAACTTTTAAGTTGTTAAATCAATTCAAAGAGAATTTCAAGGCTTGGAAGGACATCGAGAATTGCTAACAGGTGAGGGAACAAGACCTAAACTAATTGGATAATAACAAACTGTTTATTTTTATTGAGTCCAATGCCATGATTGATTCTATACTTGTATGCTTGTAATGTGCATCTCACATGTCATCCAATACTCCTGCTATTACTGTTCATGCATATTTAATTTTGTTTATTTATAACATGATGATGATGATGATGCTATGAATAGGCATGTGAATGTATGTGTGTGGTTGGTGTGTTGGATGTGAGTGGAGCATCAGGGGGAGGACGTGGCATGGTGGTCTTCGACCTCGTCACCAGACTCTAGCTCTATCTCTACTCAAGTCTTGCCCACTAACATTGTTGTATCACCATTACCTTAGTAGAACTATTACGTCGTAGGGCATCAGGGGAGGTGGTCTCAGACCGTGTGGTCTCTAACTCTGCTAGGGGGCCTTTGCTCTATCTCTATAGACGTATTGAGGGATGCTAGGGTGAGGCCTTGGATACACTGTTTGGCATTAGGATTGGTTAGTTGCGAGCCCAGTTTGTAAGCCCTCGCCAATAGGGGCTTACGTGTTGGTATGGATAGGGCATCAGGGGAAGTATTGGCGGTGTTTGATCTGGACACTTTAGCTCTATCTCTATTCCATGGTGGGTACATGTGGGATGACAATGGTGTTTGATCCATTGGGTGAATTCACACACTCGTGTATAGAGGTACGACGACCACCAAACCTTTCTATAGCACATTGCAAACTTAAAAACTAGACCAAATATATGAATTGAATGCATGCATATGTTTGTTGCATTGTTTTGTTTGCTCACTGAGCCATGATGTGTGCTCACCCTTTCGACGTCGAATATTTTTAGTTGACGATGCAGGTCCTACTGTTGAAGAATATATGAATGCGCCGACGTATGGACACGTTACTGCGATGGACGTAGAAGCTGAAGAAGATGCACATGATTTATCATACAAGTACAACCAATGTGTTTTTGCTTAAGTTTAGTTATAATTTGAACATCAGACATATAATTAATTATTTATTTTTATGTCTTGTAGTTTAGAGATAATTAGATTAAATACTTATTTATCACTGTTATCTTAATTCATTATCTGTAAGACTTCCACTTATTTGTTTATTACCTCTGATTATTAATGTGGAATATGTGTTTGGTTTGATATGGTGGGTATGACCTATATAAGATCCTGGGTGAACCGTTGGTTTATTGGCAGTTCATCACATCATTCTAGTTAAACCAGAATTGGGGTGTAACAGTAACCTTGAATAGAAACCTAACATAGACAGACTAGATAGAGTCTATCTATAACTATACTGATAAGAGAGATGAGGCACCACATCAAGCCCCATAGACACAATCGGCACAGAGACAGCCCTTGACAAGATCCTCCAAGGGGTCTTCCTCAACAGAGGTGTCTTCCACCAATGGAGACACTATGAGGCCAACTGCAAAAGAGGTACTTGCATCAAAAGCTGAAAAAAAAATTCCCATATCGAGGGATGAGCTCCCATCCTAGCTCAGTGTGGAGTAGTATTAATGCAAATGCATGCTAGAAATCAAATAAGAAATGCATATATAAGTAAACAAAAATGCAGTTCATTAATTAAGTCATGGTGCAATGGTTTTTTTGAAGGTAGATGCGACAACCACTATCCTGAGCTGCAACCCAATGCACCTCAGGAGTTAACAACCATTGCTCCGGAGCAAACCCTCGTCATGATCAATGGCACCACTGATCCCGAGCAAATACTCTTCATGATTAGCAACTCATTACCCCCGAGCTCTACCCTGAACCATAACCTTTTGCACCCCATGGATGAACTGCCATTGATCCTGAGCAAACCCTTATCATGATAAAAAACACCATTGATCCTGAGAAACACTAATCTCGAGCAAACCCTTGTTATGATCAGTAACTCATCCATCCCATGAGTGAACCACCATAGATCATCAGAATACCCTTGTCATGATCAATGGAACCACTAACACCGAGCAAACCTTTGACATGATCAGTAGCTCTTTCACCCCTATTAGTAAAGTCATGGCATGTTATAATCATAAAAAGATAGGTGATGCTGCATCCCAGCAGAGATCCTTGGTTCACCACTTCCATGGATCACCGTACCCCCGCTAAGATGCTAGCAATACAAATAAATATATGCATAATATAAATAAGGCTGCACCTCACCAGAGATCCCTGGCTCCCCACTCTCATGGTTCACAGTGCCTGCACTAAGGTGCTATCAACAACCATATAACCCGTGTACCCATGCATCACCCCTCCCTGGGTACCTGCATGTCACACGTGCCATCATACAACATCAACCATCAACCCAACTAATCATACGTAGTTATTGTTGTTATGCAATGCATGCTCATATATAACATTTAAACATGGCATGTTATAATACAACCACAAACAACAACCAGAATGACTTAATTACTATGGACTCAACCCTTCACATGTAGGCACTACTAGTGCTGAAGAACCTTGAAGCTAGCAATAGGTTTCGTCAACTACTTATGTCGATTTACCTATTAAATTGCATAAGTTCATTATGTTAGTTAAGTTGCTTTTAACCATCATGGTCATGTCTTAAATGCCCCCATGTGGGTCCCAAAATAAATCAGGAACCCAACGGTTGATCCTCATAATTATAACTAGGCATACTAGCCAACAAGGCCAGAACCGGAGGATATATCCGAGTGGTATACCATCTAGAATTACCATCCGGTTAACACTTAGAATATTTTCTATTTTACTCTAAATCAAAGAGTACAAGCGGATGGTTAAGCCTCCCGTAGACCATCTGGCTGCACACACTGTTATAATCAATAGGCTTCCAGAAGGGTATTTGGAGGCTCTGCCAGGTGGTACATCATCCTGTTCCTACCTTCGGTTCCTTAAAGACTAAGGCAAGTTAAGTGTGGGGTATACTGGTGGATGCATCATCCTATTGATCATCTGGTTCCATCTGCCGATTCAGTCCGAAAATTAGGGTTTGACGAAGGAGATGAAGTAAAATTGGTGTTTAGTCTCACCAACTCACTTTCCTCCACAATAGGGTGATGAGGAACATTTTTCCCAACCATGTTAGTGTTTTTGCATCAAACAACACCTCCATTGGAGGTACATAAGTGCCTAACCAAGTTATAGGGTTTCTTGGGTAAACATTAATGGTGGATAACCACCACCACCAATGGTGATCTACAACCATAAGGAAGAGAGGAGGGAGATGGACTAACCTTTAGAAGGTGAGGGAAGTCCAACAAATCTATGGGCTTGAGTTTCCAAGCTTCATTAAGTCTTCCTCCAAGAGCTCAGCATCCACCTTCACCAATCCCACCAAATAGCTAAAACCCAAATGAGGGTTTTAGCTCTTATTTATAGGAATTCAGGGAGAGAAAAAGTGTGTAAGACCCACACCCAAAATTTCAGTCTTAATTTAAAATTTTGGTTTTGTAACAAGTCTTACCACGACAAACGGTTCAAACCAACATGAACCAAACCAACAGAGCCCAATGGAGGTAACCGAACTCAACCCTGATACTTAAAACATTGAAACAGGATTTGAACAAGAGGTCCGGAGGAAACACCAAGAGGATGCGATCGGTCACCTACCGCACCACCTCCAGCCGCACCTCATAACCGAATCTGGGTTGGTGACTAACCCAGTGTGGGACCTGTAGTTTTGGATTGGATTATTGACCAATCATAGAATGATGACCAGGTTCTTTTTAAATTAAGGAAGGAGCGAGGAAATCCTCTACTTACCTTGTTTAGAAACCTTATCCCAATCCCAAACATAAAGGGAGTATGGGATTAATTCATTCTCCATCTTCTCAATTCATTCTCTAAACAAACTGAAAGAGAGAGAGAGAGAGGGAAGGAGAAGTCTAACGCATTTAGAGAAGGATAAAGGAGAAGAGAAAGAAGGGAGAAGGGACAAAAGATCTTGGCTACCATTGGAGGCAAGCCATCGATAGCACCATCGATCGAAAAACACTATCGGTATCGATTCCTTACTCTCTTGTTTTCCTTTAAGTAAAATATGATGAGTTAACCATTATGGGATATTTGTTTCAAAATTCCATGGTTACAAACCTCCTCTACCATCAGTGGTGAACACTCAAGTATCTCATTGGGTGTTGGAGTAGATTTAAAGTGTTAACGAGATCATGAAACTAGTAGGAAATGACTGAAAATGAAGGATAAATAAATCTAAATATCCTAAGCCTTCATGATCGGTTTGAAGGATCTAATCATAGACCAAAGCCAAGGGAAAACCCTTAATAGTATTGCTACAATCGGATCTAAGGCTTAAAAACCTGATCCAGCAATGTCGACTATCTGGATAATTGAATCAGTATCAATAACATGATGTAGAAATGGATTTTTGAGCCCAAACTTCTTATTCATGCTTAGAAAAATCCTACAAAACCACCGTGTTAGAATCTTAGTTTTTCAGCCAAGTTTCAACGTGTGGTCGTAGCCATCCACCGCATGTCTGGTGGCCAAACCGTGCGGTTGACGCCATCAGCCGCACGCGATTTTGGCCCCTAATCTGGACCATTTTTTGTCAGTGTCTTCCTAGGATTTTATTAAGCCTATTTATGGGTTCGGATCCCTAGAGCATAATGCTCCCTAGATTCTTTTTCTTTCTCGGCCAGCAAAGTAAAGATGCTAGTGATTGTTCCCTTGGACCCAAGGACACAAGACAGCATGCCTATGGGCAGCTTATCAACCCCTGCTATGGGAAGCTCTCTGGCTACAGTTGCCTGGGGATCAATGGACCTCACCGGTGCTCTACGCCTTGATGGTGCCCGGGTTGTGGAGAAGTTCTACGCAGTGTACTCCTCTGGAAACCAATCAAATATGGGTTCGTTAAGTTTCAGGGGCACCGTCTTGGGAAGATCGAACAGTCTAGACATGGACAACTCTGAAAGAAATGGTCGACAATCAAATAAATGACGGAGAAGGAAGAAAGAGAACTTACTGTGGAAAAGATGTGAAGAAGTAAGAAACGACACCGAAGAAGATGAAGAAGAACTTCCCATGATCTAGAGACTCTATTCTATTGATCAAAAAGCCAAAAGTGATTAGGAATTCCTTTGATGAGTTTATATCACCTTTCGATAGATATGGGAAAACTGCGGGGTTCAAAGTTCATTATCACAAAGCAAACTGAATCCTCTCCCTTTGTCATAATCAGCAAGGAAGATGGGGCCGCCTTCGCTCGATAAATGGATGAACCACTCTTCGCATCCAATCCTCTCCCATCACATTAAATACAATGCTTTAAAGGTGGAGACAAATCTACATGCTGATGTCATTTCTGTACAGATGTAAAGACCATAACCTGATGGAAATGGCTACTCTGACACATTGCACCTCCCTAGAGGTTTCCACTTTATAACCGGACACACCGAATCGTCGTGTGATCATAATGGGTGGGACAATCGGAATACCTTTTGGGAAGTTACCCAAAAAGTTATTTTTAGATTTTTCTATGACAACTGCACACCTTCGATGACTTCAAATTGAGCGGGAACAGTTTTGCGCTGGCCAAAATATCAAAAGCCGTGCAACAACTTGCAAAACTTCGAGCTCGAACAAGAATGACCAAGTGGTACTTTGGCAAAGGGAAGACGTATCCCCTAAGGTCGTCGCGATAATTTCAAGGTCGTCGTAACAACTTCGAGGTCGTCTCTACGATTCAAGGTCGTTGCTACAATTTCAAGGTCGTCGCTACAATTCAAGGTCGTCGCTACAATTCAAGGTCATCGCTACAATTTCAAAATCATCACTATAATTTCAAGGTCGTTGCTACAACTTCAAGGTCAGCACTACAATGTCTAACTCGCTATTACAGTTCCTGAATCATCACCGCATCTTCTAAGTTGATGTTCCATCCTTTAATAAGGCAACGACTTAGGAAGTGCGATGTCAAACGATTTAGGCACTACAGTACCACGTACGTTACAATCCACTGTGATGACATGGAACGGGATATACATATACTGTGGAATCAAAATTGCTTCTTCCAACTCGGTAGGTCTGTAAAAGCAAGGGACAACTATTGATAGCATAATTCTCCTAACTTAACAGATCGTGACACGTGTCTGCCTACGAACCATACTAGAGAAGGCGACTCGTGTCCTGCTAGATGTCATCCTATAGGCATCTCAACAATAATGAGGAGAAGCACATGGGTATCCATACGTGCCAGATCTCTAGATCGGGCGTGTCAAGGAGATCATGGTTAAAGAATGATCCCAGGGATTGGATCTTGATAAGATTCTACGCCTGCGAAGGATGCGCATGGCGGTCAACAAGGCAGAAGCGTCGACCTCGCCCGTCTATAGGATCCACATCCTACAGTCATCTACAATGTCTTGATCAGATCTAATAATTACACATGCCATGTTCAGCCTTTGCAGAGTCACGGTCTTAGTCATACTCGCTCCATCATCGGACCTCACATCCTCTCGAGCAATAGGTGCATCCACTATAAATTCACTTGGCGATCACAGGTAAGGGCATCTGAAATCCTAACACTTCTGAGAGTACTCTGGGAACCCACCTCTCTAAGGAGCTTGTTGTCTTCTTGTAAGCTCCATACTGATTGCTCTGTTATTGACTTGATCGTCCGAGTGGACACCGGACAATCATATTCGGCTCCGATAATCTTCATCTTATCTTGCAGGAGACGGGACACGTCAACTAGCCCAGTTTCAGTAGCAACACCCCCTTCTCACAACACTCCCTCCGTCCACTCTCCTCCCTGCTACCATCGCGTCTTTATCAAAGAGGGTACACCCTCTTTGTCAACATGATTGAACATTTGCTTTATTGGATTATGACTACTTTCCCGCTCATGTTATTAAAGAACACCTAATGTTGGAATTTTAATGTTTTAAATTTTATTAGATTCAAAATATTAACTTATTATTGTCTAAGGGATTATTGGAGAGGTTTGTCTCTTCCTAATGGGTGCCTAAATGACCAATGATGTAACTTTTGGTGACATGTCTAAATGACATAGATATATGTCCTATGGTAGAGACATGGTGTTTGCGCAATGTTCTTTAGAGACAACCATTAGTGGTGTCTCTTCTTCTCATAAATAGAGAGACAATTTAGCCCATTAAAAATAAAATGTATAACAACAATTTGGTTAGACAACCCCATTAGTGTTGACAATGGTTTTTACATATTAAACGTAGCTGAGTAAACCAAAGAGAGTAAGTGCAATGCTTTTTTTTTTTTAGGGTTGTTTTATCTTGAAAATAGATTCGCAAAGAACCCAATTTGCACCATAAGGGGCAACTACGATTTTCAAGAGAGTAGTTTTGACTACAACTCAACCTTACTACTCGTTTGTCACACGTGGTACATCTATTCACTGGTGATTTCGATGCCTACTTTGGGGGGTTTATAAATGCATACATGGAGTATTTGAATAAGCCATTTTTAAGTTTATCTATAATTTTATCTCTCATCTTCATCTCATGTCTAAGATGATGTTTGTGCTGCATATATTACAATACCTCATTATGTAGTTTTAATGTCAAAAAACCATAGCTAATGATTAAGATTCGGGTTGGATTCTCCTACCTCAGGACTGTTGTCGATGGAATCTGTTAGTGTCACACCCCAATTCTGCACCATTCAGAACAGTGTGATGAACCGCTAATAAACCAACGGTTTAACCAGGATCTCTAATAGGCTGTGTCCATTGAAAATGAAACCATACACATCCACAACCATAATCAGAATAAATACACAATAGCGAAAGTCTTAATAATAAATGAACTAAGGAATCTAATTGTGATAATCATAAATAAAGTATCAATTTATGTTGTATCAACAGAGACATAAGTAAATAAAATATCAATTACATTTTCTTAATAAATTCAAATGAAAAATCTAATCGAAAACGCATGCATTGCACTCGCATGAAGGATCATGCGTTTCCATGAAGTCTTCAGCTTCCATCGTCGCCATGTGCCCGTACACAGGAGCATTCATATAGTCTTCGACAGTGGTACCTGCATCATCAATTAAAAATATTCGACGTCGAGAGGGTGAGCCCACATCATGGCTCAGTGAGCAAACAAAACAATACAACAAAACATATGCAAGCAATCAATTCATATCTGTGGTCTGGTATATAAGTTTGCAATGCGTTATAGAAAGGTTCGGTGGTCGCCTCGCCTCTATGCACAGGGTGTGAAGGCCCGCCCAAAGGTTAACATTTATTGTCGTCCCCATGCACCCTACCATGGTATAGAGATAGAGCTAAAGTGCTGAGGCCCAGCCTATGACACTTCCCCTGATACTCTACCCATACCAACACGTAAGCCCTTGTTGGCGAGGGCTTGCAAACTGGGCTCGCAACTAACCAATCCAAATGCCAAATAGTGTATCCAAGGCCTCACCCCAACATCCCTCACTACGTTCATAGAGATAGGGCTAAGGCCCCCCGGCAGAGTCAGAGACTACACGGTCCGAGACCACCTCCCCTCATATACTACGACGTAATAGCTCTGCTAAGGTAATGGGGATACGACGATGTCAGTGGACAAGACTTGAGTTAGAGATAGAGCTAGAGTGCTAAGGCCCAGCCTATGACACCCCCCTGATTCTCGCTCACATCAAGCACACTAACCACACACATACATTCACATGCCTATTCCTATCATCATCATCATCAGCATGTTATAAACAATAAATGTAAATATGCATGAATAATAATAATAAAAATATTAGATGACATGTTAAATGCACATGACAAGTATACACGCATAGAATTAATCATGGCATTGGACTCAAAGAATAAAAATAGTTTATTATTAGCCAATTAGTTTAGGTCTTGTTCCCTCACCTTTGCTTGATTGTAGATCCTCCTTCAAGCTTTAAGAATCAACTTAATAACACTATTATATCACTAGAAAACCTAATTAAGTCGATAGAATTTAATTAGATTTAATTCCAATTTTTAAAGCCTACTGTTAACTGGGGTCGCAGGACGGGTCGTAGGTAGGGTAGCAGTTTTCCGCGACCCCCCTGTAGTAGGGTCGATGGCAGGGTCAGATGTTCCATCGACCCTGGGTGCGACCACCCCTAATCTGGACTTCCCAAACACTGGGGGTCGATGCTAGGGTCTGGTAGGGTCGATTCTCCATCGACCCCACGTGCGACCCCCCGTGGGTTTAGTCAAGATTTTCATCCTACAGTCTATTCTTTCGTGTTTGGGTCCTATGACTTGCTTCTATAATCCATTCCATACATGTTCTATGGTTTAGAACTATAGTTTATTCACCTACATAGTTTTAATGATCTCCTCCATGGTTTTCCATTGAAACCTAACCATGGATGGATGATTTGGGTTTCTCCTAGATCATACCCTCTTCACTATCTACTCTAAGGTCTTAAGAAATTCATGGAGATGGTATCCATACCTGAGAAATAGATTTGTTTCTCTGAAGCCTTCTCTTTGGTCTTCTTCTCCACTTTTCTTCTCTTCTCCTTCTCTTCTCCTTCTCTTCTCTTTTTCTCAATCCAATTAGGGTTCTAAAAGAGTGAAAGAGGCTTAGGGACGTCCTATTTATAAAGTAGAAACTCCAAAAATAAGTCCCATTGAGATTAGGAAAGAATCCCATTAAAATTTGGAAAGTTTCCAAATCATGGTTTCTGTCCGCAGACTGGGGGTCGATGAGGGGGTCAGAGATCCCGTCGACCCCCGGTTGAAACTCAGGGTCTGACTTTTATATTGGGGGGTCCGACCCTGCCTAGTTGGGTGTGCCACCCTCCCCCCTATTTTAGTGTTTTTGGGTCAGTTTAATACCTGGGATCGTTATCTCCTTCACGCACTTGGTCCATTGGGCTCGACCATGATGGATAGACCTGGTTCAAGGGGGTAAGACCGGGTTAGTTCGATATGGGTCTTACAACTCCCTCCTACTTATAAAAATTTCATCAATAAGAATTGGACATGGTCCATAACCTTTTTCTAACTCCACTTCTAATCCCATAGGTGATCGTACAAGAAGTTTGTAGTCTAAGGATTTAATGGGTAAATTTAACTTCTTTCCAAATGACACAGATATAAAAGAATAAGTAGCTCCTGAGTCAAAGAGTACTCTGGCGGGTATGCCATTTATTGGTACGATACGTGTGATTTATTTTAACTTAGTCTACATGCTCATACAATGTAATACAACTTAAAAAATAATTTAAGTCATACCTGTGACCTCATCAGGCGATGCGACAACATCCTCAGATGTAACCGCGTAAACTCATCCTTGATGTAGCTGCTTCCTGGGCTTAGGACATTCCCTTGCCATATGTCCCACTTGATTGCAGTTATAACATTTCATCCCTTCAGTAATTGGCTTTTGTTGCGGTTGAGCTACGGGAGTAGTCTTGGTTGCAGCGGTAAAGCCTTGAGCACGGAAGGGTTTGAATGTCTTGTTATTCCCTCCGTTATAAGAATTTCCAGCTGGCCTTTTTATACCTCTGTTTTGCATGAAATAACTCTCCTTCTGGCTCGATTCTATAACTCGAGTAATTTGTGCCGCTTCATTATAGATTTTCTTTTCATGTCACAGAACATGCTCGTGGATGCTTCCCCTAAGTCCCATGACGAACCTTCGGGTCTTGGTGTTTTCCTCTTGCACACTGGCGGGTGCAAAGAAGAACAACTCCTCATAACGCTGTTGATATGCATCCACCGTCATCTGCCCCTGATATAAACTCAGGAACTCTCTTTCCATAGAATCTCTGAAACTTCTACGAAAGTACTTCTCAAAGAATGCCTCCTTGTACATATCCCAAGTCAGTTGGGCATGCTTTGTTAATAAATATGTCCTGGTAGACCTCCACCAATGGTGTACATCTCCTTTCAGCATAAAGGTGGCACACAACACTTTTTCTTCTTCATTTACTGTCATCATCATAAAATTTCTTTCCATTTCGTCAACCCAGTGTACCGGCTATAACGGATCTGCTGGCTTGCCATTAAATTCTTTGGGCTTCAGTTTCAGAAAATTCTCCACCAGTCTGGAGTGATCTAGTTGTTGCGGGACATACGCCCCATGTATAGGTGGTTGGTATTGATATCCACCTAGAGCTACCTCGGGCTTTTGTACTTGAGCCTGCATGATGAGAGTCTGAGGTGCATGGGGTACCGTGTTACTTCCCCTGGTACCGTGCTTGCCTGTCCTGCTGGCATTAGTGGTGTCTGTGCAGTTGGAGAAGTTATGCCTATGGCAGCTTGTATAGTGGCCTGTGCCTGTTGCATTTACTGTAGCTGTTGGGCCAAGTTCATTACGACTGTAGCCAGGTCTGTAGGTGGAGCTGGTAGATTTGTAGGGTTTGGCTGCCCATTAATGATGGACGGTGCCATGTTCGTATTCCTCTGTGTTTCTGGGTGTGTCTGGCTGACTTCCCCCACAGGTGGTGGTGGTGGGATTGCCTGAAAATCATTGAACACGTGAGACAATCATTATATACTTCATTCTCATATTTTAAAACCACTAACAAATGCAAATTTCAAAATTTTCAGATCATTCTGTCAAAAATTTATGTCTTTTTAATGCAGGGTCGATTGTGGGGGTCGATGGTTATCCGACCCTAGGATCGACCCTGGGAATCACTGATTCTTACCGAGAGCCGGGGGTCAATATGGGGGTCGATGGGTGTCCGACCCTAGGTTCGACCCCTGGTTCTCTGTCAGATTACCGAGAGTCGCGGGCCGATGAGGGGGTCGATGGGTGGGTCGATGGTTTTGGTCGAATTCTCCGACCCCCAGACTAAAAATCAGATTTTTAAGTTCCGATTCTGAGTCCATTTCCCATTCTTTCTCCTCCGCTCTAACTCGTCTCGTCCCTCTGAGTTTCTATAGTGACGACTCCGATCCATTGGTGGTTTGTGCTTCTCGTTTCGACGTATACTCCTCCACTACAGGTAAATCTTCTACGTTTTTATGTTTTTAGGTTTCCTTACCTAGGTTTTTGCTCGTATATCTCATTTTCTTCAAATTAAACTTTTTCCAACCGTAAAAATTTGAGTTTTATTGGGGGCTTTTGTCGTTGGTAACTCAAGGGACGAAAGCCCTCAAAAATATTTGAGTTTCATCGGTTGGTTATCGAGAAACTCAAAATTTACCCTTTTTGCCCTAATTTGTCGAAATTTTAAATTTTTTTAAAATTTCTTCCAATCCAATCTCATTAGCTAAAATTTCCAACTGTATGAGTCTTACAGGATAGTTTAGGATCTATGTAAGTCCTCCTGCCCACGTGTATGGGTGAAAAGTGAGGCTTTTGACCAATTTACGTCGTTATAATGTCGAAATTTTGGGTTTTTCATCTCTACTAAGCCATTATTTATTTTTCTTTGTTATTTGCAGATACTATGGCTCGTACCAAGGTACCTAGGGTTCGCGACCGTCTTCACTTCCGTTCCAATGAAGCCGAGATGCAGTATGCCCACTATGCTCACAAGAAAGTAGAGGGAGGCTGCAAGGTGGACTTGGCTAGCTTGGCCTTGTTCAATGTGGAGGGGGCTTTTGGTGATATGGGCTGGCTCCCTGTCATCACCTATGACGCCTGTTACCTGTCCTGACTTGGTACGACAATTCTATTGTAATCTCCAAGTGGTGGGGGATTACAAGGACGTTGAGAGGGGTAGTGAGCTCAGGATCACTAGCTATGCCAAGGGAGTTGAGATTTCCTTTGACTATCGGCAGCTAGCGGACTTGCTGGGTATCTCATATGACGGCTCCTTCATATTCTGTGCCCCTAGAGAGCCCAAGTTCTTTTCATTACAGACGAGAGCTGAGATAGACCATCAACTCATCAGAGAGGATCGCTGGGAGATAAAAGCGAGTTACCTACGTTCAGATCCACAGGTGTACTGTAAGATTATTCAGCACAACCTGATACCACAAAGTGGACATTACGAGAGGGTCTCCCAGTTGACCCAGTATCTGCTGTAATGTATATACACTAGGCAGCCCGTCTACCTTCTTTATATCATCATGCGTACGATGATCAGTGCCACATTGCCCAGTCATACTGGCAATCTGCCTTATGGACGCATGATCACCACGCTGCTTACCCGCCTGGGTGTTGACTTGCTGGATGAGAAGATTCAGAAGAAATCCTTCTCATCACCTCTAGATTGGGAGGCCATTTGTAAGATGGGCATGCGGGATGCCCAAGTCAGCGATGAGGAGAGGAACGCGATAGTGTGCCCTCGCACTCGAGTGGAGATGGCTGATGCTGAGGCAGCAGCAACAGCCCCTGGAGCAGGGGTTCATGGGGATGATGACGATCGTCTATACATGGATGTGGATGCCATACCTCCTCCATCACCTACTCATGTTACAGAAGCTGGTCCTTCTTCTTCAGCTGGTCCTTTACATACAGTTGGTCCTTCGTATGCACCTTCTGATGACATGATGAGGCTGTTGCGTGAGATTAGGGAGGCCCAGCGTACATCTAATCAGCGGATGGCCGAGCTGGCAGCTAGACTCCAGGTGACCCAAACTCAGGTGACCTGGTTGACTAGGGATTATGTTGAGGACTATGATAGAGATCGCGAGACACCTCCTCCTCCAGCACCTCCAGCTCCATGATGTATTCTCTTTTGTCTTTTCTTTTTGTACTTCAGAGTAACTGTCTGGGTTGTGGACTGTACTCTGCTTTAGTCATGTATATATATATATATATATATATATATATATATATATATATATATATATATATACGTTTGTTCTTCTTTTGGTTGTATATAAATCTGTTTCTCCTTTAATAGATGCATTATTCTCTTTCAGTTTTGTCTCAAACAACACAGATGCTTAATGGTGTGTTATTATTACAACTTTTTAAATTTTTATCCTATCTCAGTTCACGAATTTTTGTGGAAGTATACTGGTTTCACAGACAGGGCCTCAGATGCTCTGATACCAAGTTGTCACACCCCAATTCTGCACCATTCAGAACGGTGTGATGAACCGCTAATAAACCAACGGTTCAACCTAGATCTCTAATAGGCTGTGTCCGTTGAAAATGAAACCATACACATCCACAACCATAATCAGAATAAATACACAATAGCAGAAGTCTTAATAATAAATGAACTGAGGAATCTAATTGTGATAATCATAAATAAAGTATCAATTTATGTTGTATCAACTAAGACATAAGTAAATAAAATATCAATTAAATTTCCTTAATAAATTCAAATGAAAAATCTAATCGAAAACGCATGCATTGCACTCGCACGAGGGATCATGCGTTTCCACGAAATCTTCAGCTTCCATCGCCGCCATGTGCCCGTACACAGGAGCATTCATATAGTCTTCGACAGTGGTACCTGCATCATCAACTAAAAATATTCAACGTCGAGAGGGTGAGCACACATCATGGCTCAGTGAGCAAACAAAACAATGCAACAAAACATATGCATGCAATCAATTCATATCTGTGGTCTGGTATATAAGTTTGCAATGCGCTATAGAAAGGTTCGGTGGCCGCCTCGCCTCTATGCACAGGGTGTGAAGGCCCGCCCAAAGGTTAACGTTTATTGCGTCTCGCAACTAACTAATCCAAATACCAAACAGTGTATCCAAGGCCTCACCCCAGCATCCCTCAATACGTCCATAGAGAAAGGGCTAAGGCCCCCGACAGAGTCAGAGACTACACAGTCCGAGACCACCTCCCCTCATACACTATGACGTAATAGCTCTGCTAAGGTAATGGCGATACGACGATGTCAATGTACAAGACTTGAGTTAGAGATAGAGCTAGAGTGCTAAGTACCAGTCTATGACACCCCCCCGATACTCGCTTGCATCAAGCACACTAACTACACACATGCCTATTCCTATCATCATCATCAGCAGCATGTTATAAACAATAAATGTAAATATGCATGAACAATAATAATAGAAATATTGGATGACATGTTAAATGCACATGACAAGCATACACGCATAGAATCAATCATGGCATTGGACTCAAGGAATAAAAATAGTTTATTATTAGCCAATTAGTTTAGGTCTTGTTCCCTCACCTTGCTTGATTGTAGATCCTCTTTCAAGCTTTAAGAATCAACTTAATAACACTATTATATCACTAGAAAACCTAATCAAGTCGATAGAATTTAATTAGATTTAATTCCAATCTTTAAAACCCTACTATTAACTGGGTTCGCAGGACGGGTCGCAGGTAGGGTAGCAGTTTTTTGCAACCCCCTGTAGTAGGGTCGATGTCAGGGTCGGATGTTCCATCAACCCTGGGTGCAACCACCCCTAATCTGGACTTCCCGAACACTGGGGGTCGATGCTAGGGTCTGGTAGGGTCGATTCTCCATCGACCCCACATGCGACCCCCCGTGGGTTTAGTCGAGATTTTCATCCTACAGTCCTTTCTTTCGTGTTTGGGTCCTATGGCTTGCTTCTATAATCCATTCCATACATGTTCTATGGTTTAGAACTATAGTTTATTCACCTATATGGTTTTAATGATCTCCTCCATGGTTTTTCAATGAAACCTAACCATGGATGGATGATTTGGGTTTCTCCTAGATCATACCCTCTTCACTATCTACCCTAAGGTCTTAAGAAATTCATGGAGATGGTATCCATACCTGAGAAATAGACTTGTTTCTCTGAAGCCTTCTCTTTGGTCTTTTTCTCCACTTTCCTTCTCTTTTCCTTCTCTTCTCCTTCTCTTCTCTTTCTCTCAATCCAATTAGGGTTCTAAAAGGAGTGAAAGAGGCATAGGGACGTCCTATTTATAGAATAGAAACTCCAAAAATAAGTCCCATTGAGATTATGAAAGAATCCAATTGAACTTTGGAAAGTTTCCAAATCACGATTTCTGTTGGCAGACTGGGGGTCGATGAGGGGGTCGGAGATCCCGTCATCCCCTGGTTCTAAATTGTCCGACCCCTGTTAGAAACTCAGGGTCTGACTTTTATATTGGGGGGGGGGGTCCGACCCTGCCTAGCTGGGTGTGCGACCCTCCCCCCTATTTTAGTGTTTTTGGGTCAGTTTAATACCTGGGATCATTATCTCCTTTACGTACTTGGTCCATTGGGCTCGACCATGATGGGTAGGCCTAGTTCAAGGTGGTAAGACCAGGTTAGTTCGATACGGGTCTTACAGTTAGACTAGATTTCTCAAGACATACAATATGGAATTCTCAGTGAAACACTAGAGTTCCTTTAGAAATAAGGGTTCCATGAGATATTGTCAACTATAACAATCTTCCCTTCTGCTGAGATAAGAACCAAAAGAAAAGAATAGAAGACAACATGTATACCAAACTCAAAGATGAGAAGTTTTTCTTGGTGATTAGAGAAAATCCCAGTCCCCTTCATTCATGTCCTCTTGTTACATATATAGGTTCAATAGGAGACTTCCTCCGCAAGTTCCTCCATACCTATCACTATTTCAATCATTAGCTATCTAGAGAATAGTAGGTTCTTACGGCTACGTCCCCTCATGACAGTTCTAGGATGTCCTGTCAGCGGCTTACGACCCCCCTTGATCCTCTTCGACCCCCCTTTTTGAATTATATCTCCCATGCCTTCTCATACTTGTTTCTGTCCTGGCACTTTTATCAAGTATGGGTCTGGCTTTCATGCTGATTCGGTCCATGCTAGGGTGACTTGGTTTGTCAAGTCAGCATGCCTTACATTTATGGTTATTGTCATCATTTATGAGCATTAATGACAAACCATAAATGGCCCAACTACCCACATCAATCCGTCACATCTTATCTAAGTTAGCGTAGGGGGTCGAACATAAGTTCCTTTTGACATTTTTCATCATTTCTTTCTTCTCATACCTCATCCCTTGAATGTAAGCCACGTTTCCCTCTCCCGAGGATCATCCTAAGGTCTCTTCCAATGGCCAGATTTCGTATCTACTATTACTTTCCCTTAACAGAACCCCTTTGTCTCCTCCGCGTCGTTTGGATCGAAGGAGACACGTTTATGGGAAAATAATCCCTTCAAAACATGTAGAGGTGTTTCCGTGATTTCTTACCGTTATGGTAATCACTACTCACCTTCTCTCTCTTTTTTTTTGAAACTTGAATGCCCACCTCCCTGACATAACGTCAGTAACGTTTCGTCGTAATTTGAGTCGACTATACTTGAATGCCCCTGGTGTCGTTTTCGCTTCCATCGAGCCGTTGCTTTGAACCGTCTGTATGTATCCTGCCATTTTGCAACCATCGCGACCGTCCACGCATCGCTTCCCTATCAAAACGTCACATCTACAACTTGACTGATGGACACAAAGCTTGAAAACCATCATGACTGCCATATAGGACCCACCCGCTAGCAAACTTATAAAATCTCACCATTTTCTTCGTCTTCTTCCTCACACCCTGTCCATCCATAGTGCTTTCTCATCCCTTAAGAGTATTATCTATCCGAAGTTCTCTGGTTCAACATACTCGATCTTGTTGCCAACATCTTCTCTCCGTTGCAAGAGGTTTCCAGCGATCCGATTATCTTTCGAGTAAGTTCCAACCTTTTTTTCCTCTTTTATTTCTCCAATAACCAGTCATGGCCCGTGATAAAGCCATTGTTAGCCATGCTTCTGAACCTACCCTGCGTCGATTACAACTCCTGCGATCTACTCAGTGTGGGGAGAGTTCAAGCGGTAACTCGGAGAGTTCTTCCCTTAATACCTCCAGTGAGACTGGTCCTCACTGTGTGGCCTCCTCTGTGAAGTCCATAATAATCGAGTCCAAACTTTACGATCTTAGGGATTCATTTCTGGTTTTCGATTCTGTTGACCTTATAGCTCCGATCCCAGAAGATCGAGCCTGCCATCCATACTCCACAGGATGGTAGTAAACTTTAACATGTTTTTATCTGGTTTCTGTTTCCCATGCCACCCCCTCGTATTCGAGATTTTGGGCTATTATGGGCTGGCCCCTACCCAGCTTCCGCCCAATTCCTGGGCCCAAATTCATTCCTTCATTATCTTATTTCTTCGCTGCCGGGAGCCCCCCCCTTGAGATTCTTTTAATTTTTGTTCGATATTGGAGTTGTAACCTGGCGTGACTCTACGACCCATAAAACCAAACCGAATGGCATCTACTATTTCTTCTACAGAAATTTGGAAATGGTTTCCCCCATGGTCGAAACCACCCCCTCCTCAGTACCCCACTGGAAGGAGAAATTCTTTGGGGCTATAATAAAACGGGACCATAGTCTAATGGGTATGCGTTCCTTTCCCATCGATAATCGATGGCAGTTCATCGACCCCTCAGTAGTAGGGGTCACCCCACTCTTAACACCGCTTGAGATGGTAACCCTCCAAAGGATAGAAGAAAGAGGGAGGACATCCCAGTACAAGGACCTGGGCAACAACAAGTTCTTGTTCCTGTACAGGCTGAGTAAGTTCCCTAATAACACTGATCTGTTCTTCTTCACTTTATTATTGTATTTTAATTCGACCCCTAATAGTTCACTATTGGTTCTTGATGCAGTGGAAGGTCTTGATGACAGCATATGGGAGGATCTCATGGGGACAGACTTGTTCTGTCATCAACAAAGGGAAAGGGAGGAGATAATTGCCTCCGTGTCCAGAAAACTGGAGGCCCTTGAGAGGGCCGCGGACATAGCTCAAGCCCTTCCTGCCGAGATCCCTCCACCGCCTTCAGAAGAAGTACATGCTCCTTCCAACCCTGAGGCTCTGGTTAATCCACCCATCGGTCCTGTGCCAACAACGAGATCAACATCGTAAGTTTCCGATCCTCCCTCCTCGACAGAGGAACCGGTGGTACCTCCGATTATTGACATCGTAGAGGATGGTATGTTCTATCCCCTTGTACCTTCTTCCTAGGTATCGACCCCTCCTCATTATAGTTTTGAATGTTTCACTTCTCTTTTTATGCAAAAGGTGACGATCAGGCCACTGTTGCGGAGACGCTGCATAGATCAAAGAGGAGGAAGCTCACCTCCAAAACCCCCAGACTTATTTTTCCTGAGGACATTCTCCAGGATATTTTGGAAAGGATTCCAGTCGGCCCTCTGCCACTGCAATCTCTCTACCCAGCAGAAATGCCGGCCATTTTGGCGCTTGCTAGCCTTTCCAGCGGTGCCTCTCTTGTCCCCGCTACACCATCCTCCCGGGGGTTACTCACGACTCTCCCCTACTATAGATGCAAGTTTCACAGTCAGTTCTCCTCCTGGTTCCGTGCAGACCACCACAGTCACCATAGTTGCAACAGCACCACATGACTCGAGCCCAGCCCCCATAGGTTTACCCTCCATCCCTACTGACTCAACTGTAGTTACCTCCTTTCACCCATTTTTCAGAGATTTGCCTCCACTGGCCCCCTCCACTTTTCCACAGATCACCACCTCCTTCATGCCAGTACAATCTTCTCCTTCCAGTCGACCTGCCGAGGAAGGTACCAAAGGTAAAGGCCCTGCCATTCTGCCTATCGCCACTTTCCAAGGTCCGGCTTTGACCCCCCTATGGCTGGTTCTACTCTTTCTGCCACCAGCTTGAGTTCTGCCACCGAGCCAAGGTCCTTCCGACAGACACTAGTTTATTCAATCGCTCGGTGGCTCAGGAGGTTGTTCATCATGTCTGTCTACCCGCCGACGTAGACTTCATTAAACAAGCCCAACTTGAGAACATCAATCAGGGCCAATGTGCGGCCCTATACCAGGTGAGTACCTTTTCCTGTATTTATTAGATTTTTTTTTCTTTCCTCTATTTTCGACTTGTCCATCTCTCACATCTCTCCTTCTCTTTTTGTCATTTTTCACAGCTAATGTACGGGACAAACTACTATCGTAAGATGCTGGTGAGTTCCGTACACAAGCTGAAAGAAGTGCACACTTTCGTTCAGCAAAGTAACAGGCTTCTGTCGACTGCCCTAAAAGAACGCGACCAAGCCATCCATGATCGAGACGCTGCTGTTGCAGCCCACACTGAAGCCAAGAAGGTCTGGAAAGAAGAGAAGGATACTCTTTCTTCTGAGTTGGAAGTGGTCGAGTAGGAGAGATGACGCCGAGACCCGGGCCTCAGAGGCAGAGGAACGAACCAAGGAAGCAGATGATCGGTCCAAGGATCTTGACATAAAACGGCGCTCTGCCGAAGCGTCTTTGGAACTAAACCGGCGATGTCTGTCCGATGAAAAGATCAGGTACAGGAGATTGGATGAACACTTTACCACCCATGCCAAAGTTTTCGAGGCTTCCCAGAAGGAGTTAGCTAAAGTGCGACTATCAAATGGGGTCATGTCAGACCAACTCAAAGTGACCACAGACCTCAACTATCAACTGGAATAGGGAGTCAGAGTTCTCCAGGGGGTCCAGGATGAATTAGTGATGGAGAGGGCCAATTTGTTGACAGAGAATCACAGGTTGCAGGTCGAGCTGTCCCACACCTTAACTAGGGAGGAAGCCCTTAAAGGAGAGATAGCTACCATGAAGGATCGAAGTGTCGACATGCAGTCTTCCATGGCCCGTATGATCGAAGAGCTAGCGTGGGCCCATGCATCTTTAGCACAAGATAAGGAGAATACTCTGAGAGCCTTGCTTGAATCTGATGATATGGAGGGCCTCTTCAGGAAGGAGAGAGCTCGAGCCATCAGGGAAGCTCTCCTTATTGTTCACTCACAAATGTCCACTCACCTTCCGACCTTCAATTTTTCCTGCATCCCCCTGATGAGTACAGTGATTCGGGACAAACTTGGCCAGCCCTCGAGTCTCCCTCCTTCAACGGCCTCTAGTACTGATTTGGTGGTGATGCCTTCTCCTCAAGAAGTAGCTCCACTCTGTTATTCCTCCGCTGGATACCCCGAGAATGGCTTCCGAGGACCCCTCATCTCTTCCGTCAGAAGAAATCCTTGGTACGACCTCCTTTGGTACTCCTTCAATAGAAGCACCTCTGAATGAATAAGCGCACCCATGTATAAGCCAAACACTTTTTTTTTGTTAGGATGTATCCCTACTTGTACTCAATATATTTTACTCAATATACTTTCTTTTTGAGTTTTTGGAATTTCTCTTTCACTAAGTACCCCACCCTACGCCCCCTGGCGTTATATGGATTGTGCTCTGCCAATTATTTAAAACCAAAACAGTAGATCTGTGGAAGTCGATGACTAAGTCTTCGATGGAGAACATCTACGTACTGAGACCCGTAGGCCTTTTTCTATTTCGAAACCCGTAGGCCTTATTCTCCTTCGA
Organism: Protea cynaroides; assembly: GCA_028583415.1. Lineage (NCBI taxonomy): Eukaryota > Viridiplantae > Streptophyta > Magnoliopsida > Proteales > Proteaceae > Protea > Protea cynaroides. The sequence goes on along the minus strand of CM053276.1, from coordinate 98,335,801 downwards.
GACCCATAGGCCTTGGTCTCTTTCGAGACCTGAAGGACTTTTTCTTTTTCGAGATCCGTATGCCTTTTTCTTTTTCGAGACCCGTAGGCCTTTTCTTTCGAGACCCGGAGGCCTTTTTCTTTTTCGAGACCCATAGGCCTTATTCTCTTTCGAGGCCCGTAGGCCTTTTCTTTTGAGACCCAGAGGCCTTTTTCTTTTTCAAAACCCGGAGGCCTTTTTCTTTTTCGAGACCCGGAGGCCTTTTCTTTCAAGACCCGGAGGCCTTTTTCTTTTTCGAGATCCGGAGGCCTTTTTTTTTTTTGAGACCCGTAGGCCTTGTTCTCTTTCGAGACCCGAAGCCTTTTTCTTTTTCAAGACCCGTATGAAAAGGGAGTAGAAAGGATAGAGTGTAAGTAGAGATTCTATTAAATAAATAGAAAAGGAACCTTACACATAGTATCTCCGAAGGTTCTTGGAGTGCCAAGTGCGTGGTAGGGCCGACCCATCCATCGTCTCCAGGTGATACGACCCTGGTCTGATAGCTTTCATAATCCGATATGGCCCCTCCCAATTTGGAGTTAACTTGCCCTGCTGAGTAGGAACAGTGACAGCCGTCAATCATAGAACCAAGTCACCCACTTGGAACAAATTCTCCTTGACCCTAGAATTGTAATACTTGGCAATGTTTTGTTGGTATGCTGCTATATGCAGTCGAGCAGTTTCATGAACATCTTCCAGAATATCCAGGTCCATCAGGAGGATGTCTTTGTTAGTAGCCTCATTGAAGTTCAACACTTTGTAACTCTTCTCCACTACCTCGACCGGGATAACAGCTTCGGAACCGAATGCCAACTTGAAAGGAGTGGCTCCTGTAGCCATTCTTTGGGTAGTTCGACACGACCATACCACACTAGGCAACTCTTGAGCCCATGCTTGCCTCTTTTCTTCCACATGTCGTGCTAGGCCATGCAGCAGAGTGCGGTTAGTGATTTCTGTCTGTCTATTAGTTTTTGGGTGCGCTACTGACGTAAATCTATGCTCAATTCTATGGTCACGGAAAAATTCATGAAAGATTCGACTTAAGAACTGGAGGCCGTTGTCGGTAACCAACACTTATGGGATCCCGTATCTATGGAGGACATCAAATCTGAAGAATTCCTTAGCTTTATGTGCGGTGACCCTTACCATTGCCTTTACCTCGATCCACTTGGTGAAGTAATTAATTGCCACCAAGATATATTGAAGTTTCCCCTTTGTCTGTGGGAAAAGTCCCAGAATGTCCATACCCCAGACTGCGAAGGGAATGGAAGAAGGGATAGGCTGCAACTGAGCGCACGGACGGTGAGACATGGGAGCATGCTTCTGAAACCCTTCACAAATTTTGGTGTACCTTTCACAATCGCTCATCATATGGGGCCAATGATAGCCCCTTCGAATGATCTTAAAGCACATGGTGTGCCCGCATTGGTGGGCTTCGCAGATTCCCTCATGAACATCCGCCATGATATACTCGGCCCTCGAGGGTGGAACACAACGAAGTAAGGGAAAGGTATGAGATTTCTTATATAGTACCTTGTCATGAATGACATACGACCCCGCCTGAGTCTGAATGCGCTGGGTTTCCTTCTTGTCTTCTGGCAGGATGTTTTCCCGTAGATAAGTGAGCAAAGGATCCATCCAACAGGGTTCGACATCTATGAGTAAGGCTTCCTCTACGGGGTCGATGCTGGGATCTGATAGGTGCTCGACATACACAGGCACATCGAAGCTGCTCAAATCGCTGGACCCTAAGTGTGAGAGAGCATCTACTTCAGTGTTCTGTTCACGAGGTATGCTGACCATCGCAAATTTCTCCAAAGGTTCAATGAGCAGTTTTACGAGGGCCAAGTATTTAGCGAGACTGTTCTGTCGAGCTTCCTAAACCCCCATAACCTGCCACACGACCACTTGGGAATCCCCATGTACTAACAAATGGGTAACCCTCAGCTTTCTAGCCAATCTAAGCCCAGCCACCAGGGCTTCATACTCCGCCACATTATTGGTTATTGAGAAGCCAAAGCGTACAGATGTCAGTACCTTAAACCCTTCAGGACTGATGAGGACAATACCTGCTCCAGCGTCGTCTTTGTTGGAAGCTCCATCTATGTACATGACCTAAGAAGGCTCTTCAGGGCCAAGAAATATTTTAACCTTAGCTTCTTCAAGTGATCGCTCTGTATTCAACCCTTCTTCTTCACCGCCTGGAAGGGTACTTTTAATTAAGAAATCTACCAAGGCTTTTGCTTTAATGGTGGTCCGTGGCTGAAACTTGAGGTCAAATTCCCTTAGTTCGACTGTCCAGTTGATCATACATCCTGATACGTCCACTCTGGAGAGGAATTTATTCAAAGGTCGATCTGTTAATATGGTGATGGAGTGAGACTGAAAGTACAGTCGTAGTTTATGGGCAAAAACCACCACGGCTAGAGCCAACTTCTTGATAGACTGATACCTGGTCTCTGCATCTAACAAGACCTTACTAACGTAATAAACAGGATGTTGTACCTTATCAACCTTCTTGACTAATACTCTATTCACCGCACATGGCGAGACCACCAAATAGAGTAGTAGCATATGTCATGTCTCTGGCTTTACTAGCAATGGGGGTGAAGATAGGTATCGCTTGAGGCCTCGAAATGCTTCCTCACACTCGATCATCCAAAGTCTTGGATCCCTTAAGAGTCTTGAAGAATGAAAGACATCTATCAGCAGACCTGGACATGAATCGTCCAAGGGCAGTAATTCGTCCTGTAAGCACTTGGACCTGCTTCAGTATATTTAAAGATTTCATATTTTGGATCGCCTCGATCTTCGTGGGGTTTGCTTCAATCCCCCTCTGGGACACCATGAAACCCAAGAACTTGCCAGACTGTACTCCGAAAGCACATTTCGAGGGATTGAGACACATGGAATTTCTCTGCACCACATTGAAGACTTCCTTGAGGTCCATCAGGTGATCTGTAAGACCTGCACGCCACGAACCCGGTCTAACCTTACATTCTTGTGTCATGACCAGTCTACCTATCATGGTCGAGCCAAGTGGACCAAGTGCGTGAAGAAACCACAAGATCATGTATGAAATTTAACTCAAAAATATCCAAATATGAGTGTGTGGTCGCATGCCTAAATAGGTGTGACCGACCCCACCTCAAAAGAGTCGAACCCATGACTTTTGGTCGTGGGGTCGCACATTTTAAAAACGTAGGTTCACGGATTTTACGACCCTGCCTGCGACCCTACAAAAACAGCCAGAAACCAAGTTTAGGAAACCTTCCTAATCCGAAGGGGGTTCTTTCCTAAACTCATTGGGGCTTATTATGGAGGGTTTTTCTCTATAAAGAGGATGTCCCTTAGCCTCTTTCACTCCTTTAGAACTCTAATTGAAAGAGAGAGAAAGAGAAGAGAAGGAAGAGAAGGAGAATTTAAGAAGAAGACCAAGGAAGAGAAAAGTTCAGAGGAAACTCTGAATCTCAGCAAACCTAAGGTATGAACCTAATTCCCTACATGAATTAAGAGCCTAGAATAGTTCATGAAGAAGATAAGATTAGGAGAAACCCAAATCATCCATCCATGGACAAATGCTAAGAGAATCCATGGAGGAAATCATTGTGGACAATGGATAGTGTATAAAATTATAGTTTTGAGCCATAGAACAATCATAGGAAGGACCATGAAGATAAGCCAAAGGATTCAAACATGAAGAAATGGACTTAAGAGTTAAAGGTCGACCATGATACGTGTGGTCGCACATAGGGTCACATGATGTCTGACCCCACGAGACCCACACTTCCGACCACATGCCCTCGGGAAGTTTCCAGGGAGGGTGTGGTCACACGTAGGGTCGCAGTATGTCCGACCCTACCAGCGACCCTACACCCTAGGGTTACAGAAACTGAGACCCCAGGTGCTACCCTACCCTGCGACCCTACACCCTGGGGTCACAAAAACTGAGACCCCAGGTGCTACCCTACCCTGCGACCCTATACCCTGTCGTCGCAGAAACTGAGACCCTAGGTGCTACCCTACCTGCGACCCCTCAGTTTCTGTTAGTCTAAATATATTGGAATTAATTCTAATTAAAATCTATCAACTTGTTAAGTTTTTTAAGTGATTTAAAAGTGATTCATAAAGCTTGAACGAGGATCTACTATCAATCAAAGGTAAGGGAACAAGACCTAAACTAATTGGCTAATAATAAACTATTTTTGTTTATTGAGTCCAATGCCATGAATATTTTTATGCTTGTATGAGTGTATTGTGCATTTCACATGTCATCAAATATTCTTGCTATTAGTGTTCATGCATATTTAATTTCGTTTATTTATAACCTGATGATGATGATGATGCTATGAATAGGCATGTAAATGTTTGTGTGTGGTTAGTGTACTTGATGCGAGTGGGGCATCAGGGGGAGGACGTGACAATGTGGTTTATCCTGGTCACCAGACTCTAGCTCTATCTCTACTCAAGTCTTGTCCACTAACATCGTCGTATCGCCATTACCTTAGCAGAACTATTACGTCGTAGGGCATCAGGGGAGGTGGTCTCGGACCGTATAGTCTCTGACTCTACCGGAGGGCCTTAGCTCTATCTCTATGGACGTATTGAGGGATGCTGGGGTGAGGCCTTGGATACACTGTTTGACATTAGGATTGGTTAGTTGCGAGCCCAGTTTACAAGCTCTCGCCAATAGGGGCTTACATGTTGGTATGGGTAGGGCATCAGGGGAAGTGTAATGCGGTGCGGTCCTAAGCACTTTAGCTCTATCCCTATTCCATGGTGGGTGCATGTGGGACGATAATGGTGTTTGATCCATTGGACGGCTTCACACACTCATGTATAGAGGTGCGGCGGCCACCTATCTTTTCTATTGCACATTGCAAACTTATGAACCAGACCAAAGATATGAATTGAAGGCATGCATATGTTTGTTGTATTGTTTTGTTTACTCACTGAGCTCAAGTTAGAGAGCTGACCCTCGCACGCGTAATTCTTTTAGTTTTTGATGTTGCAGGTATTACAGTTGAAGATTATGTCGACACGCCAACATATGAACAGGTGGCGGCTATGATGAGCAAGCTGTGGAGGACTATTGTGATTCGTTAAGTGAGCGTTTCAACTATGGATACGCTTAGTGTTTAACTTTCGTATTTGGATATTTGTAATATGTATTAAATTATGTTTTGGTTAATTGGAGATAAATAGAATATTAATTATTTTTCATGACTAGACCTCAGTTCATTATCTGTAAGACTTCTGCTATTTACTTTATTATCTTTGATTAATGTGGAATGTGTTTTGGTTTAACATGGTGGGGATAGCCTATTCGAGATCCTGGTTGAACCGTTGGTTTATTGACAGTTCATCACACCATTCTGGTTGGTGCAGAATTGAGGTGTGACATGATCTGTCGCCTGAGCTGTCTTAACTCAGAAGTCATCCACATATACCTCCATGGTCCGACCAATCTGTCTTTCAAAGACTTTGTTAACGAGCCTCTGGTATGTTGTCCTTGCATTTTTCAATCCAAAGGGCATTACTGTATAACAGTAGGTGCCCTTGCTGGTGATGAAGGCTGTATTCTCTTCGTCTTCTTTGACCATCTTTATTTGATTATACCTTGAATATGCATCCAGAAAGGATAGCAGCTCATGCCCCGCAGTGGCATCAATGAGCTGATCTATCCGAGACAAGGGATAGGAATCTTTTGGGCATGCTTTATTAAGATCAGTAAAATAGGTACATACATGCCAGCGGTCATCAGACTTAGGCACCAGTACAACATTGGCCAGCCAGTCTGGATAATATACTTCTCGGATAAATCCGGCTTTCAACAACTTTTCGACCTCTTGATCTATGATTGCTTGCTTCTCTATCGAAACTGCTCTTTTCTTTTGGGGAATAGGGCGTTGGTATGGATCTATCTTTAAGTAATGCTCCATGGTCGAATGCGGAATCCCAGGCATGTCTTCAGGAGTCTAGGCAAAAACGTCAGAGTTCGCCTTTAGAAACTTTATGAGCTCTTGTCTTTGATCTTCTAGGAGGGTTGAGCCAACGAGGAATGTATTTTCTGGGTGGTCAACATTAAAAGGCACCGGAATGAGATCCTTGACTGGAGTCGTCCGTTCCACCAGAAATTTGTCATGGTATTCATCTAGCTGGATTACTTGAATAGGTTGATCTTCCTCGATGGCAGCAAGGGAGGCTGCATGACACCTTTTTGACATTGACTGGTCCGCCTTATAGCATCCGACTCCCCATTTAGTGGGGAACTTCATAAGCAGGTAATAGGTTGACAAGCAGGCCCGTAGCTTGTTAAGACCAGTCCTACCGAGGATACCATTGTGGCTCGATCGGGAGTCTACCACCATGTACTTCATATTGATGCTAACTCGAGCTGGATAAGTCCCTAGGTGAGTATCGATTTGAATAGCTATCTTCACCCGTACTCCTTTACCATTAAACCCCAAAAGAGAATATCTAATGGGTTTTAACTGTAAGACCCGCACGCCACGAACCCGGTCTAACCTTACATTTCATGTCGTGACCCGTCTACATATCATGGTCGAGCTAAGTGGACCAAGTGTGTGAAGAAACCCAAGACCCAATATGAAATTTTACTCAAAAATAGTCAAAATGAGGGTAGGGTCACATGCCTAAATAGGCAGGTCCGACCCCCCCATCGACCCCCACCATCGACCCGTGACCAGGGGTTGCAGGGGTCTCGAAATGTCCTACCCCCCATCGACCCCCCCATCGACCCCCAGTAATCAGCAAAAACAGCATGAACCGAAAATTAAGAAACTTTCCTAATTTTGATTGGAACCTTCCTAAACTCAATGAGACTTATTTTGGGAGGTTTTACTCTATAAATAGGATGTCCCTAAACCTCTTTCACTCCTTTTACAACCCTAATTGGATTGAGAGAAGGAGAAGAGAAGGAAAGTGGAGAAGAAGACCAAAGAGAAGGGATTCGGAGAAAGAAGCATACTTCTCAGGTATGGATACTATTTCCATGAATTTTTTAAGACCTTAGAGTAGATCATGAAGAGGATATGATCTAGGAGAAACCCAAATCATCCATCCATAGTTAGTTTCAATGGAAACCATGGAGGAGATCATTGAAACCATGTAGGTGAATAAAGAATAGTTCTAAACCATAGAACATGTATGGAATGGACTATAGAAGGAAGCCATAGGACCAAAACATGAAAGAATGGACGAAATTTGATATTTTCGACTCAAACCATGGGGGGTCGCACCAAGGGTCGATGGAACATCTGACCCTAGCATCGACCCCCAGCATTTGGGAAGCCCAGGAAAGGGGTGGTCGCACCCAGGGTCGATGAAACATCCGACCCTGGCATCTACCCTACCCCTGGGGGTTGCAGAAAACTGCTACCCGTCCTGCTACCCCCAGTTAACAACATGCTTTTAAAAATAAGAATTAATTCTAATTAAATTCTATCAACTTGATTAGGTCTTCTAGTGATATAATATTGATATTTAGTTGATTCTTAAAGCTTGAAAGAGGATCTACAATCAAGCAAAGGTGAGGGAACAAGACCTAAACTAATTGGTTAATAATAAACTATTTTATTCTTGAGTCCAATGTCATGATTGATTCTATGCGTGTATGATTGTTATGTGCATTCAACATGTCATCCAATATTTCTATTATTACTGTTCATGCATATTTAATTATTGTGTATAACATGATGATGATGATGGTGATAGGAATAGGCATGTGGATGTATGTGTGTGGTTGATGTGCTTGATGCGAGCGAGTATCAGGGGGAGGTGTCATAGGCGGGGCCTCAGCACTCTAGCTCTATGTGAGGACAATGGAAAATCAACGTGATCCTCCTCGGGATGGACATGTAGATCCGGTATCGATGAAGATCGATTTGTTCTGTTGGAGTCGCCACCTAGATTAAGGTCTAGGACCTCTAAAAATGTAGCCTCACCCTAAGGTAAGACTTCTATTGACTCGTGACCCAATGTATCAGTTCTTTGGTCTGCAAGAGATCGGGTAAGTATTCAGGGTACGGTTATGGGAAGGTGTTAGGCACCCAAACCGTCCGATCAATATCGGCCTCTTAAACTTTCCTTAATTTCTAATTTTGACTGTGCTTGGTCAACTGGATGACTAGGGTTCAATGGGCGATGTCCTAAACCAAGTTGCTAAGTTATTCTAACCTAGGGTTCAGCCAATCATGTTTTAAAGCAAATAAACAAGCAAATGTAATGTACAATATTATACAGTGAACCGAACCAAAGATGGTTCGGTCTTGGACTGAATCTGAGATGTGTAAGACATCTCAAACTGCCTACGTATTCCAATCCTGGAAATCAAGTCCAAAAACGTAGTTCAAAAATGGGTTGTGTGATTAAAGATTATGGAAGTGATTTATGCATTTGCTTCAATTAGATTCTTTGTTCAAGTTGAAGTTTATGCTGGATGTATGGTTGATGGGTAGCTTTGTACCGTATTTGGGATTCCCAAATTGCCTACGTATTCTAGGGTGTGCCCTAGAAATCAGGTACGACGTAGTTCGAAAAGGTTTTGAGAGTCGGATTTGGAATGTGTACCAAAATCCTTCCAATTTTGTCAATAGGATCTAGGGATGAGACCTAAATTCCTACCATTTTTATTTGGGATGTGTACCAAATTCTTTCTATTTTTGTTAATAGGATCTAGGGATGAGACCTAAATTCCTACCATTTTTAATTGGGATGTGTACCAAATTATTTTTAATTTTGTCAATAGGATCTAGGGATGAGACCTAAATTCCTACCATTTTTATTTGGGATGTGTACCAAATTCTTTCCATTTTTGTGAATAGGATCTAGGGATGAGACCTAAATTCCTACTATTTTTATTGTTTCCATTTTTAGGTTTTTAGGGTTTCATATCCCTTTTCATTGTGATTTTCATTTTTTAGGGTTTTCTACCCTAATTGCTATTTTTCCATTTTTAGGGTTTTTTTACCCTAATTGTTAAATTATTTCCATTTTAGGGTGTATCTTTCCCTAGTTGTTGTACAATGTAAACAATCTAACATAGCAATGTGAGCTTAAATATAGCAGTGTAAGCATCCAAATATAGCATGTTGGAAATATATTCAAATTTAGCAACAAATCAATCAAAGATGGCAAGTGAGCATGTGAATCAATACAAACATGGTAAGTGTGCATCCAAACATGGCAGTAATCATCCAATATAGCATGTGAGCAAGTGTAGCAGACAAATATGGCAATAAGCATGTGTAGCATTCCAATCATGGCAATGTGATTATTCCAATTATGGTAATGTGACTATTCCAATTATGGTAGTGTGACTATTCCAATTATGGCAGTGTGACCATTCCAATTATAGTAGTGTATGCATACGAGCATCCGAACATAGCATAGCATCAAATATGGCATGTGAGAAACAACCAAAGCATATGAGAATCAATCAAAACATGATGGAACACGTAGCAAGATGACAGCTTTGTCAGGCTGGACCAAAATGGGCACATAGGGCACTGTACTTACTCAAAAAATTCTTAAAAGATATCCCTGGAAAGAAGACTCAGAGGCCAAAATTTTTTCTCAAGCAAGCTAATCCTAAAAAAGAACATAGGCAGGTCGAAAACATTCCCCAAGTACAGGCAAATACATTGGTCAGGTCTGTTCCATATTTTTGACCAGTTGCACCATAAATTCCAAATAAAATTCTATTCTTAATGAAAATTAAATACAGACATATGTCTATGTAGATAACTGTCTGATCTAAAATTTCATTAAGAAAAAAAAATTAAAACAGAATATTTTCTTTGTGAAAAATGACTCTTTTCAATCATGCAAATCAGCACATCATGACAGATCTGAAATCAAAGCACTATGCACATAAAAATTGATATCAATTCAACGAAAAATGGAAAAAATATGAAACAAGTGCCATTTTTTAGAAGACTTTCATGTCTAAAAAGTTCATGTTAAGTGGATTTTCTGATTATGGCCATAAGGCCTTTGTCTAGAGACTTTTCGATGGAGGATTGCATTACATCCGAGAAAAATAGCAATGTCAAAGATAAATTTTTTGATATATTTCTCCAATTCCAAATGAAACGAAATTTTTAGGGTAGTCTTCTATCATATCAGAGAGACTCCCATAAAATTTTGGGCTTCAAAATCTTAGGAAAAATACATATGATGGACGTCCTAAGTTTGAACCCTAAATCTAGAATTTTCAGATCAGAAAATCACTTTATGAAATTTACAAAAAACATCAAACATCATTGTATATCAATCAAAAATTCATCATTGAATATCTTAGACAAATTATCATTCATGAAAAATGTTAGACATAGGCATCCTAACATTAACAAGCATGTAATAGAGCATTCATGATTGAGATTTCATAAAAATTAGCCTTTTTCAAGCAAAATTGGCATTCGGGCATTATAACGACCTCTAAATTTGTTTAGAGTACTAACCTTGGGCTCAAATCGAGCGAAACCGTTGATGAAGGGTGATTGGGGGTTGTATCAATCCCCTTTGAATGTGAATCCTCCTTCTCCTCTCTTCTGCTTCTTTCTCTCTTCTCTTTCTCTCTTTTCTTCTTCTCTTTTCTTTCTTTTCTCTTTTCTCTCTCTTTCTTTCTTCCTCTCTCACGTTTTCTCTCTCTCACTCACGTTTCTCTCTCTCACCCACGTTCCCCTCTCTCTGGTCTGGAAAAGGATCCCTCCTCTCTCCTATTTATAATTTTTCACTCATTTTCTAGAAGATCCTTCTTTCCTTTTCTTCTTTTTTCTAGAAAATCTTTTTTTTCTCTCCATTTTTTCTTCTTTCCTTTCTTTTCTTCCTCTCTCACGTTTTTTCTTCTTCCTTTCTTTCCTTTTTCTCATTCTTCTTCTAGAAAACCCCTTCTCTTTCACGTCTCCCTCTCTCCTCTTTCCTTTTTCTTCTCCAAGATCTTTTAGATTTCATCTCAACCCTAAAGCCTCCTTCTCTTTCACGTCTCTCTCTCTCCTCTTTCCTTTTTCTTCTCCAAGATCTTTTAGATTTCATCTCAACCCTAAAGCCTCCTTCTCTTTCACGTCTCCTCTCTCTCCTCTTTCCTTTTTCTTCTCCAAGATCTTTTAGATTTCATCTCAACCCTAAAGCCTCCTTCTCTTTCACGTCTCCTCTCTCTCCTCTTTCCTTTTTCTTCTCCAAGATCTTTTAGATTTTATCTCTTATATATAATAATATATATTATATACACATATATTTAATAACATACATATATGTATAGTATACAATATATATAATATATAAATACTATGCACATGGATGAACTGGTTCGAAACGGGTTGAGACTGACTTAGGTTGGCCGAGTTAAACCGATATGGGTTGAGCTAGGTTGGACAAAAACCGGCTTGAACCGAGTTGGCTGGATTAATTGGAATTAACTCGGGTTTTCTCTCCTTGTCATTTCATGGGTCATTTCCGCTGTCATCCCGCATGGAATTTTCCGATGGCCTCTATTCTAAATTTTTTGCGTTCATTTTGTAGAACATTAAAAATGAGGAATATAGGAACTGGAATCACCTGAATTCGATGTAGAACGGAAAAGATATGCAGCTTTGAAGTTCTGACGATAATTTTGCATGCAAGCTTGCATGGGACCCACTGGTGACTTCTACCCGGGATTTTTTACGTCCACTTTGTAGAACATCATGAATGAAGAATAATGGTCTTGGAATCATCTGAATCCGATGTCGGATGATCAAGATATGATGATTTGAAATTCAAACAATCAAACTTAGGATAATTTGCATAAAGGCCCCTAGGATTATTTATAATAATTTCATAAACCTCCCTCATATGTATCATCTGACTAAAATGGTCATATCTTCCTCATTTGATATCGAAATTGAGCAATTCTGGTCTCGTTTCGAAGATAATTCTATGACCTACGCATCCATGCAAAATTATAACCCATGACCTTGCTGTGGACCCATTGAAAACTTCCTCAAATTCACAGACCCATTGAAAACTTCATCAAATTCACAGTCAAGAATCCAAACTTTCGATCACCTTTCTTCCTTTTGTTGTCCACACACCAGCAGGACTTTGTTTAGCTGGGATGGCAAAAATGGGGTGCTTACACTCTATATCTAACTCAAGTCTTGTCTACTGACATCGTCGTATTTCCATTACCTTAGCAGAACTTTTACATCGTAGGGTATGAGGGGAGGTGGTCTCAGACCGTGTAGTCTCTGACTCTGCCGGGGGGCCTTAGCCCTATGTCTATGAACGTATTGAGGGATGCTAGGGTGAGGCCTTGGATACACTGATTGGCATTAGGATTGGTTAGTTGCGAACCCAGTTTGTGAGCCCTCCCTAGCAGGGGCTTACGTGTTGGTATAAGCAACGGGTACAGCAATAAAAGTGACCTTTGCGTGTACATTGTCCATGGTGGGTGCATGTGGGACGATAATAAACGTTACCTTTGGGCGGCTTCACACACTCGTGTATAGAGGTGCAGCGTCAATAAACGTGACCTTTGACCACCTATCCTTTCTATAGCACATTGCAAACTTATTTACCAGACCAATGATATGAATTGAATGCATGTATATGTTTGTTGCATTGTTTTGTTTTCTCACTGAGCTCAAGTTGGAGAGCTGACCCTCACACGCGTAATTCTTTTTAGTTTCTGATGTTGCAGGTACTATGATTGAAGATTATGTCTACACGCCAACATATGAACGAGTAAAGGCTATGAATGAGCAAGCTGTGGAGGACTATTGTGATTCGTTAAACGAGCGTTTCAACTGTGGATACGCTTAGCGTTTAATTTTTGTATTTGGATATTGTAATATATATTAAGTTATGTTTTGGTTACTTGAAAATAAATGGGATATTAATTATTTATCATGATTAGACCTCAGTTCATTATCTGTAAGACTTTCGCTATTTACTTTATTACCTCTGATTAATGTGGAATGTGTTTTGGTTTATCATATGTGGGATAGCCTACTCGAGATCCTGGCTGAACCGTTGGTTTATTGACGGTTCATCACACCATTCTGGTTGGTGCAGAATTGGGGTGTGACAACTTGGTATCAGAGCTCTCTTAGGCCTTACCCATTAAACCTGAATACTACCACTGGAGTCCATGAGTTGAGTTAGGATAAATTAAAAGTTTTAATACAAACACACCATAAGCACCTGTGTTGGTTGAGACAGAACTTAAACAAGACAATAATGTACATATAAAAGGTGGAACCATATATATACACTCAAACAGAAAGAGCAAATCAAAATTTATCCTGATAAACAAATAATATAGGGTACTATCCATAAGTTGGGTAGTTATCTACGTATACAAGATATAGTACTGTAGCAAGAAGGAAGCATTTGTACAGCAGAAAATTGGAATACCGAGTTGATACTCACAAGATGTGAAACTCGATGAAGGATAGAGAAAGAAGAAAAATGACTAGTAACGCCTAAATCCCTGTAGAGGTAAAGGAAAAGATCTCGGGCTGAATCCAATAGAGATAGGAGAATAATGGCCACACATTAAAAATGAGAGTAACTATAAAAGAAGATAAGGCTATACTCCTGGGTAACGTGGAGACTCATGGTGAGATCTACCACAAGCTGATCCATTATCCGCTAAGCATAAGAAGAGGTTGCAACTTGACCCCACCACTATCAGGCTTGAAAATGGGTAATGAAAACTCATCTGAGCAGATGCTAGATAATGATAATCATATTAGAGCGAATTAAAGGAGGTGAACAACCAGACCACTCCAGCCAACCACCTGGACTATTAAGTACCTTGGTTATGGTTGTCTTAAACTTGACCCAATAAAATACAAGAGCAACAATAGATGAGACCGACTATGCAAGTTGCTATGTAAATCACTACCCAAGTTGCTGATGCTACATCAACACCTCCGGGTCAAATCAAGTACGGTACCAATTGGTAGCATCACTGTAAGACCCGTACTACGTAAACCCGGTCTGAACCTTGGTTTTGTGTCGTAGCAGGTCTTCCGATCATCACCGAGCCAGACGGGACGAGCGGATGACAATCAGGTATGAAATCGGACCAAAGACGATCGAATCAACATGATTTTATGTTGACCGGTCAATTGCACCGGTCTTGGTACCGGTCGACCGGTCAGGTCTGCGCAGCTAAGTGTGGAAATCCGGAAATTGACTTCTGAGGGTCCCACTTTCTTGATTTCGAATCCTAAGACTTTTCTAATCCTAATAGGGTTACTAACCCTAATTCTAGCCTATAAATACACCCTTAAACCTCCTCAAATCCTTTCCATTGTCTCTAGCAAACCCTAGAGAAGAGAAAGAGGTTGGAAAGGAGAAGGAGCTAGGAAGAAGAAGAAGTGCCGCCATTGCCGTTCGACGAAGCACACTCTACGCTAGTCAATGGTAAGTGTTTGAATCAATCTTCTTGCCCTGTGACCCTAAGTTAGTTGTGTGGGTGGATCAATACCATGCAAAGTAGGTATTGATCTAAAACCCTATTTTGGCCAATACACCCTAAGTTGTCGTCAAACCCTAGATTCGAGTTTCGAGATGATATTCATCGGAACGAGACTTGAATGAGTTGGGGATAACTAACTCCAAGATTAGACTTAGAATGAATAGGAGAAACCTTGGAAATCCATGGAGGATGATCGACGGTAGTCGAAAAACCCATGTATGGTCTTCCGGAGACATACCGATCGACTATACCGGTTGTACACAGTGCGACCGGTATGTTGCCACCGGTATCCCTCGGGAGGCTGGTCTGTGGGGACCGGATGACCATACCGGTCGCCAGTCTTCCCCATAGAGCTGCGACCGGTACATGCCACCGGTCAGCTCTGTGAGCGTATTTTGTAACCATGTTGGTTTCCGACCAACATGAAACCCTAAGCAATATATTCTAATGAAACCCTAATAATATTGTAGGACTTTGTGACTTTCCGTTTGGATCTTGCGACGTGGAGCAAGCTAACAAACGAGCGTCAGGTAAGGGAATCTGACCTAAACCTAATAATTAATGGATAGTAAGTTGTTGTTAATTACCTGAATATATATGATGTGATGTTTGTGCATATTCACATGCCATCCTTTACTTTCAGTTATTATTATTGTTCATACATTGATAGGATGTGATTGTTAAGCATGTGATTGTTTTCGTTAGTGTGTAGAGTGGGGCATGGGCCTGGGATCGCTCCTCACACTAGCATCTTTTGTAGTATTTTGTCTTAACATGCTTGGTACGGGTGGGGCATCAGGGGAAGGTCGTGGTACGGTGGTCTCCGATATTGATGTTGGCCTAGCCATGGTTATGTGGCACTATGGTCTCCGAGTCGACGCTGTCTTGTCCATGATGCTTTAGCTCTATCTCTATGCCGTAGGGAGTTATGTTGGGATGGGGTCTACCTGCGTATTGTTTCTATTCTACTGGGTTAGTTGCGGATAGGGCATCAGGGGAGGTGTGGGAATGCCTTAGCTCTATCTCTATGCCGTAGATGGCTGTGCTGGGATAGAGCGTACATTGATGACATATAGGATTGGTTAATTGCGAGCCCAGTTTGCGAGCCCTGGCCAATAGGGGCTTAGGTACTGGTATGGGTAGAGTATCAGGGGAGGTACGGGGGTATCTTAGCTCTATCTCTATTCCATGATGGGTGCATGTGGGCCAATGGGGGTGTGATCCATGAGGTGCCACACACTCGTGTATAGAGGTGCGGGGGCCACCAAACCTTTCTATAGCACATTGCAAACTCAAAACCAGACCACAGGATAAAATGATTGTTACTCATGCATAATATTGTGAAACTGTCTGATTGTCTTACTGAGCTAAGTTGTGAGCTCACCCTTTGTGTACACATTGTTTTAGATGTTGATGCAGGTTACACTGTTGACGACTATGTGAACGCTCCGGTGTATGGTGACGTTGCTGCTTTGAGTGTACAGGCAGGAGAGGACGAGCATGACGCTTCATGCGAGTGCCCTTTCTGCGTGTACCTGTGATTGAATTTTGTTTATTCGTTTCAGTTATTTTCGTTTGATATTAAAGGGAAGTAAAATATATTTATTTTATGTTTGAATTTGAATAATTGGATACTTATTTAATTTATCATTAGATACTCAGTTCATTCTATTTTAAAGACTTCCGCTGTACTATTATACTCTGATTGTGGTTACGTGTGATGGTTTGTATGAGTGGACACGAACTATTCGAGATCCTGGTGTGAACCGTTGGTTCATTGACGGTTCACTCACACCATTCTGGTTGGATCAGAATTAGGGTGTGACAACTTGGTATCAGAGCTCTCGGGCTCTGTCCACAGACCATATTGCACCTAACTAAGTCAATGAACTGAGTTAGGAAATTTAAAAATCTTAATACAAACACACCCTAAGCATTGGTTGATACCTGAGACTGATTAAGAAAGAGAATAATGTACTATTCTAAATATGAAACTTAACATGTGCACATACACTAGTTAGGTGAAACATAAAAAATTTTCATTAAACAAGTAAATGGGTATCAGATAAAATAGTGCTACAGGGTACAGTCCACAAATCGGACAGTTATCCTGTATTATAAACCGTCTGAAGAAAAAGAAATATGAGGGACAATCATGGGGTAGGGGGCTTGGGAGGAATAGGGTCTGCTATATCATAGTCTCGCTCGTAAGCAACCCTGAGCCAGTGCACCTGATCCTGTGTGACTCTGAGACTGCGAGCCAACTGCACCATGTCGCGGCTCATCTCACGCTGAGTGTCCCTGATCTTCATAATCATACCCATCATGGTGTCGGAGGGAGGCTGAGATGGTCCAGCTGTAGAGGTAGATGGTGGTCCTGCAGGTGTAGGCTGTGGAGCTGACACTGGTACACCCTCGGCTCTATGCTCGTCATCATCGCGCTCGAGCTCGGCTGCATAGGCCGCATTGGCTGCTGCTGCTGCTGCCGCTGTAGCTGCTACCCTCCCGAGTGGGCGGGGGTGAGCCTCCAACTCGTCATCGCTAACTGGCACATCAACCATCTGCATCCTCTGAATGGCGTCCCAGTCTATGTCGGAGGTCATAGTATATCCTCAACGGTCACCTCGCCTCTCATGCTCACGCCCAGGCGACGTAGCAGGAAAGTAATGAGACGACCATAGGGAAGGTTACTGGCCTGATCGGCCAGGGTCGCCTGATGCATGGTCCTGATGATGGGATAAGGGAGAGAGACCCGCTCCCCAGTGCAGATGCAATAAGTAATGTACTGAGTGAGCTGGGATAACTCACTATAATGGCCACTCTGGGGCACGATGTTGTGTTGAATGATGCGACTGTATACCCGAGGTACAGGTCTCAAGCTAGCCGCCTTCATGGGAGCTCCAGGGTTGAGTATCTGATCTGCTATCTCTCGACGTAGATCCTCAGTCAGATAGCCTTTGCTTTGGGAGGGCAATACACTTGGTCTCCATCATTAGGAACCCCTAGAAGGTCGGCCAGCTGGTGGGTGTTGAATGAAATGGGTACACCCCCTGACATAGCTAGTGATGCGCAAATCTCTACCTTGGTTGGGATCGTTAACATCTCCGTGTAGCTCCAGGTTAGCATAAAAATGCTTAACCAGATTGGGACGGGTGGTATCGGTGTAGGATATTACCGGTACCCACTCGAGCGCGTTGAAAGTGGCTCGCACGTCGAATCTCTCCAACTGATCCAGGTTAACCCGACGCCCAGATTCTATGCTCTTATTGTCAAACCACGGGAATCGAGCCTGTGCTTCTATAGAACGAAACCAGTGCTCGTCAAGTTGGGGAACTGGTGGCTGGGGAGCACGTGAACTCGAGCCATGAGGATGTTTCCCAAGAGCGCGTCGGGGAGCCATTTTAACTGCAAAATAATAGAAAGCAAGATGAAAATGTTAGAAATTGTCGAAATTTCGGCAGCATAACGACAGTAAATTGGGAAAAAGCCTCAAACTCACCCAAAAACATGGGGAGGAGGACTTACGTAACCCCCACACTCTTCAACAAACCAATCATAGACAATTACAATAAGAAATTTCAAAAAAATTTATGAAAAATCAGAAATTTCGAATTTTTTTAAAAACCTAGGTCAAAACATGTAAAAATTTGATTTTTATGAAAACCGTTCAGTGAAACCCCAAATTGGTTGAGGGCTTTTGCTTTTGGGGGTCCCTAAACCCTTTCCAAGCTGAAGGAAAAGAGTTCCTATGGTTGGAACATCTCAATCAAAGAAAAACCTAAATTTTTACATAAAGACGATATGGAAAATATCTAAAAACTTGAAGGAGAAGGAAGAGACCTACCTGGAGACGATGTTCTACGCTTTGAACGAAGAAATCGGTTTCAAAGGTCACTGGCTGGACTGTAGCAACTCAGGAGCCGGAGAGGAATCGCCACCGGAGAAGAGAACTTCTACCCTTTCCCGGAATTCGATGACTATTCATAGCTATTACCTTGACACCAAAGAAGAGTTCAACCCAATGCTTTATTTCTGTCCTAGTTGATCCTGATTCGACATTAGAAGTATATTGATTGTTCCCCAATAACCGAATACCTTTGTCTGTAAATACTGCATATTTGATTCCATCCATAAATCCATTTTCTTCCCTATGAGTTCCAGTATCGATAAGAATTCTAGTTCTTACTGTTCATATGTTATGGTATGAATATACCATTCCAATTCTTTATGTATGGATGATGAGATTCCATTGATACAGAGCCAATTCCAATAGACTTATTGAATGTTCCCATTGGCGTGCATCCAGCAGGAATTGAACCTACGAATTTGCCAATTATGAGTTGGGCGCTTTAACCATTCAGCCATGGATGGTATACCTCGCTGCATCCCGGAGTTCCATCGTAGGATGATCAGGATGCGAGACTGCAAGGCTGACCGCCTTGTCCAACTCGACCTGTCGTTCTTCTCCATTTCTAAGTTGATATTGTTGGTCCGGGCCAGGTATCCTTTGAAAGGGATAGCTCGACGGGTAGAAGTCGACGAACTGCTCGAAGGGCTCGGTGAGCTCTACAAGGAGTACGCAGTCCCTTTGTTTGAGAGATATATTCCATCTTACCTAAAGAAACCTATGGAGATAGGTTTCCGCTGGAGGCCAACTCTTTCAGAGCCTCAGTCCCTAAAAAAAGGAGCTAGGCAATACGTGAATTGGTGAATTTATGGTGAGTGGAACTCATGGGGCAAGCCCTACTAAGTAAAGGTCCGGTAGAACGAGCTTGGCCCCGGTAGCTTTTTGAGAGATATCACTCGCGGGCCACGATAGCAATTGTCCCAGCCTTTGCTCGACACTACCCTAACCCACGGGCGGACTCACCCATGAACACCCCTAACATACCTGACCACTAGCCGGAAAAAAGTAGAGGACGGTTTTGCAGCTGGTTCACTTCGGGAGGGCGAGGTCCACACAGGCAGAGTCCCTAATAACCAGACCGCAACGCTTCACCCCACTATGACTACTACTACTGCTCATGCTATACGACATGAAGCACGTAGGGTCTTCTCTTCTATAGCTGCGGAACGTGCCTTTACACCACTACTTCAAACTAGGGCAGGCCTTTACGTAATATGTAATATGGGTGACCTAATGATAGTGAAGACTCGTTCCGAAGACTTTCTTGCCTTAAAAGTGATGGGGGAAGACTAACTACTAACTACCTATTCCAACCGGGGAGAACAGGCCATTCGACAGGGAGACTCGGAAATTGCGGAGGTTTGGTCCGATCAAGCTGCTCAGTATTGGAAACAAGCTATAGCGCTTACTCCAGGTAATTATATTGAAGCGCATAATTGGTTGAAGATCACGAGGCGGTTCGAATAAGAACACTCTTTTTTAGAATTTCGAATTTTTTCTAATTGTTTGTTGGCTCCATCAGTCAAATAAAAAAGATCGTTCCTTTGGGAAGAACAAGAACCAATTGAGGAATTTCATTATATCCCTTCTAAGATCGTTTTCTTTCGTCTGGTACCTGGTAGAGAGAAACGAGACGCAGATACAGTACAGAATATATTCCTTTCTGCTATTCTCTGCTATTCAAACTAATAAAAGAGACCTTCGAATGACTAAATAGAGATGGGTGTCTCTTATTAATTTAATAACAAATGACTGCTTCCGTGATTTGGAATATAATTTAGAATAAAATAATGTGGGACTTTCCTTGGATGGGCCTTCGATCTTTTGTGGGCTTTCATCGAGGCGCTGTAAGCGTTTCAGGCCCGAGTCTTCATTTGTAGGACTTTGTTGGATGGGCCCGTGCATGTAGGCTTGGGTCTTTCATTCGGGCCTTCTTGAAGATGGGCACCCTGTGGGCCGATGCGTATAAGCTTGGGCCTTCTTAACGTGCGTCATTTGACGACTCAGTGCATGGATGTCACGAGCCCATTGGCATAGGCTTTGGCCTATTTCGTAAGTGAGCAGTCTTTGGCAGGCCTGGAGATTTAGTTAAGGGGAGTAGGGGTCTAAAGCCCATGTTACACGGGTCGTGCACACTTCATTGGCACCGGGCCCGTTTCGTGAGGGCCACGCCCATATGCATAAGGCCCATTTGATCTTCATTTTTCTTTTTCCCCCCTAACAGGAGAAAGATTTCCCATTCCTTAGCCGGAAAGATATGTGGCCATGAAAGAGGGATTAAGTGGAACAGAATTGACGGGGTGGTAGAGTCGTGGAAACACTTGTTTCTTCCATATTTTGGACCTTAGCTTAGCTCCATGGAACAGTATGCTACTGCTGAAACATGGAAGAATTAAAATCTTAGATCAAAACACTATGTATGGATGGTATGAACTGCCTAAACAAGAATTCTTGAACGGCGAACAACCAGAGCCTATTACTCACTACATCCAAAAATTTCCATTAATGAAACATGTAAATCCATTGGAAAATCAAAAATACGCATGTCCGATGAAATGGTTGTTGCTATCTGTTCCAATAACGAATCATTGGTTTAACTGAATAACTAAATAAAATAGATAAACCTTTCTCTTCATCTCAGGTCGATGGATCTTCTCAATTGGAAGATCTCCTATATGGAGAATACACATTCCAGTTGACCGAGCCTAATTCGAATTGTTTTTTTCCGAAGCAAAGATATCTACGGGGGCCGGTTCGTCCTAAGACGTCTATTATTGAATTCCGCCATTTTGGGAACGTCCAGTGCCAAAGTCATTGAATGGATAAGTCGCCAATCCCTAAAACGGACTATGTAATGTACTTTATCCACTGGGTTACGGGCGGGCATTTTACCATAGGTTTCTATTGTATCAATCTACCCTTGTTTGATTCCTGTTGAAGCATATACTCGGGGGGTAAATAGAGTCAAGTAAAGATAAATCGGAGAGTCCTGAATTAGACCAATAGAATTCTGTCTGCTCTAATAAAAAAAGTGCTTCCGAATTGATCTCATCTTTCATTTTCAAATTACAATTTTTCTTTGTTTAGTAATAACTTAATCCTTTAATAAAATACTCGTTCTATCAATATCAATAGAGATAGGCATTTTGTATAATCACTAGTGACATTGGCACCAAGGTTCCCGGTTAGCGACTCCGGGTCTGGGGCACTGGCTTATGACGCACTGACTCGACGGGACAGGACGACAGGCTGCGGGGGCAGCTGAGTCAGAAGGTCCACTTCCAGTGAATGCTGCTTCTTCCGGGGGAGAAAGATCTGATGCTACGAAAGCGGAAGATGCCCCTTGCTACAGTGGAAGAGGAAAGAGGAGATTTCGACCCATATCTTTCGATTACGAAAACGAATTAGACTTTCATGCAATTGCATTCCATTTCTTTCGTTCCTATTCTTCTTTCTCAGTTTCTCAGAAAAGGGGGCTCTAAAAAAAAAAAAAAAGATTACTTCGTTCCTGATAGTCATTTCTTTAATCAGTGGATAGGAGCATACTCTGAATCGAGATCATGGGCGTCAATGATAGCACTCCCTAGACCTCAGGTCTATAGACCCTCCTTTCTCAATATCTCATTGAATGTCCCGACCTTTTTATGAACGATGTGGCAAAGAACCGTCAGTCTGCTCCATTCGAGGCAGGGTCCATGGAATGTGGAACCCCCCGCTCCAAGCGGGCAACGTAGGGCTAGGGGGTCAGGTAGTTGTTCGGGCACTGCCGAGAGGAGGGCGATCAGTCTAGTCTAGTAGGCTCTCTCTCACCAACAACAAAGGGTGGGTTGTACGACTTCTGGGGAAAGCAGACGATATATATATGGGTCCACGATGCATTGCCACCCGAAATCAAGATATCGGGATTGGACTTGTCAATCGATTCCTAACCTTTCGAGTACAACCAATATATATTCGAACCCCCTTTACTTGCAGGAGTCCATCTTGGATCTGTCGATTATGTTATGGTCGGAGTCCCACTCATGGCGACCTGGTTGAGTTGGGAGAAGCAGTAGGGATTATTGCGGGTCAATCTATTGGCGAACCCGGTACTCAACTAACATTAAGAACTTTTCATACCGGCGGAGTATTTACAGGCGGTATTGCAGAACATGTACGGGCTCCTGCTAATGGAATTTTTTTTTTCTTATTTAGAATTTTATTTCTTTATATTATATATTTATATTTAATATATATTAAATTTAATATATAGAATCGATCGTTCGAGTATTCCAACCCGCGCTAAAAATGGGACGAAGAAAGGCATGGATATATACTATATATCCATCTATATTGAATTGCAGATAGATCAATATTAGAATTCTTTCTAATTGGACCAAATACTGACCCTCCGATAGAGATGAAAGAAGATAGGTGAGAAATCAACCAGCCTATCAAATGCCCCTAGTACTTTCATGAGGATGATGAATCAGGTGCTTCCGCCATTCATTGGCAAATTTGTAGTCGTTTATTTCGACGACATTCGTCTTGTTAGTGTGGATGAGAATGAACACCTGAATCATGTACAATGTGTACTGGAAGTCTTGCGACGGGAGAAACTTTACATCAATTTGTTGAAGTGCTCGCAGCTTACTAAACAAGCAACGGACTAAGCCCCTACTCGAGTCAGGCGCACGCCAGAACAAGGCGACCGGAGGGAGGCTACCTGTAGCGCCCTAGCTGATCTACGACCACCGTTGCTTGTTTGGTCAGCATACGATTTCCCTTCATCTCACGTGGAGGCTTCTTTCCTTTTTCGGGATCTAGGCCGATTGACGGGTTCAATCTTGGCGAGAAAGAAATTAGTATATAATCAGTCGGGGCCAATCCTCTCATTCTTGGTAAGGGCATGGTGAATTCCGTAGTAAAAAAACTCAGGAATAATTCTTTCTTTTTTCCTTAGTCCACAGGCGCTGAATTTATTCATATAAAAGGACGAATCCCTCTTTCTTTCCCTCTTTCGTTCTGCCTCTCTTGATGATGGTTGCAGGTCTACAACCACTCTCTCCCGGTGGTCGAGCTGATTTACCGCTAACGCCCCTGTTGAGTTTTGGTTTTCTTGTCGGGCGCGCTAGCCGTTGCTTGTTTGATTCTTGCCTCCGTTTGCTGGTTCGGACAGCTATTCCTAGTAAAGGAAGAAAGAGCTCTTCTCTAGCTGGATTGGCAAAGCAAGGATAGCTAGACATAAGACAGGGGGGTTGAACCCTTTTTCTGTCGGACAAATCATTCCCTCAGGGGATCCTATACTTAATATTATATTAAATAAAAAAAATACTAATATATTTAAATATACTTAATTTAAATATTTTAATTTTAAGTATATTTAAATATAAATTTAATAATAATAAAATTCTTTTATTTTATTTTATTACAATTAAATTTATATATAATTATATATAGAATATTTAGATTCTATTTTCTATTAGATTATATCTAGAATTCTATTATTATTTATTATTATATTATTAGAATATAATATTTCTTTTTTCTTTTTTTTTATTACATAGAAATTATTACATAGAAATATAGAATCTCATTTTCTCTATTCTATCATTCTATCTATAGAATGGTTAATGATTCATGAATGAAGAATCAAAAAAATTCTATGATCGATGGAATGAAGAATCGATGCCGCGTTAGGTGAGGCCGCCAAAAGACCAAAACGAGCTTTTGCCTGCTCGCTTTTGCACAAGCCGAGCTGGATGTGTGACTCACATCCGTGGGCAGAGTTCGCCATTTCTTAGTGCGGTAGGTAGAGCTGGAACTGGCAGTTAAAAAGGTACTTCGGATAAACTTTTTAGGGCGCCGGAGGTGCCTGTGATTAGGCCCCCTAAACCGCCATGTGAAACCTGCGTCAAAAGCGCGTCTATAGCCCCTTCTCGAGTAAGTTAAGCTTAACCCCTTGGCCTAGCCCTAGCCCTGGATCAGCTAGTTCAGATGATTTGGCTTTTAAGAAAAAACTATTCGTATGCAGATGTCAATGCTGTCTCCTCATAGACTGCGAAAGAGACTGCACTTCTGGGTTGAGGGAGGTAAGTAAATCAACCCCCACAGGTTAGAACCAGGGATTTTCCACTCAATGAAAGCCAAAAGGGAGACAAAAAACTCTCCGGAAAAAAGCAGAGGATAAACCAAGAAGGAGAAAAGATCGACTTAACGGAAGGAAGCTCACTGGCTCACAACCTCTGCGGCAGTTGAGCGACGCACTAGGTGGGAGGGAGATCCGATCTCCATGCAAATAACCCAAGGCGGCGGACCCCGAATTGTCGACTTCGGACTAGTTTTTTTTACTAAAACCAACAGCAAGGCCGGTGGGTTGTGGTGGCGGGTGGGGAAGGGAAAGAGAACTCAGAAATTTCATATACATAGACAAGAGAGAAGTTCTTGTCTGCTTTTCAAGTCTTGGATTAGAGGGCTAAAGGTGGGCAAGGTTGGAAGGATGGCCCTTACGCGAGGGCTAAGGGTGGGGAAGTTTGGACGGAGGAAGCTAGGGGTAGGTCTTTTAGTGCCTTCCTAACTAGAAAATCCCACATCACATAAGGTACCCCCATTTGCCTTAAGAAAAACTATAATAGATGGCCTTGAGGGGTCCCCATGACTCTTTGGGTTTGGTCAGATTGGGGACAAAGGGGATCCTGGGGTTTTTTTTTGCCTATATATTCCCTTCCTGGTAACGGTAGATTTGTCCACCGCTTTCAGCTTCGAGCTTGGTGTCCTAGTTGAAAGCCTTCCCGTCCCCTTCTATCTCACCCTCTGCCCTGCTTCTTCCCGATCCGAATGAATTGGCGAATTGCAGCCCTTATTTTATTGATATTACTGGTAGTCTACTAAGCCCTTGCTTATGTGGACGCTTCTTGCTT